>JAUPFN010000011.1:12004479-12339479 GCA_036924255.1 Apodemia mormo
TAATTATGAATTATATAAAAAAAGTACTTTAAGAAAAAAAAAACAAAAAAAAAATAATAAAAATATTATAATAAAAATAATAATGAAATCAATATTCTTTGATGTTCATGTCCGGTTCGTGTTAGTGTACGAACACGAACACGAACGGGACACGAAGCCGAAGACGAATTCGTCCTCGTCTTCGGGTTCGTGTTCGTTCGTTTGTACTGGGTCTGAGTAGTTGTAAGTGTACACGTAGTTGTAAGTATAATCGTTGTTGTAAGTGTACTCGTAGTTGAAGGAGTACTCGTAGTTGTATCTCGTAGTTGTAGGAGTACTCGTAGTTGTATCAGTATTAGTATTTGTGTTCGTATTTGTAAGTTGTATTTGTAAGTTGTGTTGGTATTAGTAAGTTGTATTTGTAAGTCGTATTTGTAGATGTAAGTTGTATAGGTAAATGAAATTTGTACTTGTATTTATATTTTTTTTAAAATAATTTATTTGTATTTATAATATTTTTTTTTATTTTGATGCTTTTTTTTTATTTTTTTTATTTTAATTTTTTTTCTTTTATTATGATATTATTTTTCTTAATTTTGTATTTTTGACTTTGATTTTAATTTTTTTCTGTTATTTTACTATTTTTCAGTGCAAGTGTGTCAGTGTCAGTGTCAGTGTCAGTGTCAGTGTCAGTGTCAGTGTCAGTGTCAGTGTCAGTGTCAGTGTCACTGTCACTGTCAGTGTCAGTGTCAGTGTCACTGTCACTGTCACTGTCACTGTCACTGTCACTGTCAGTGTCAGTGTCAGTGTCAGTGTCAGTGTCAGTGTCAGTGTCAGTGTCAGTGTCAGTGTCAGTGTCAGTGTCAGTGTCAGTGTCAGTGTCAGTGTCAGTGTCAGTGTCACTGTCACTGTCAGTGTCAGTGTCAGTGTCAGTGTCACTGTCAGTGTCACTGTCACCGTCACCCTCACCGTCACCGTCACCGTCACCGTCACCGTCACCGTCACTGTCACCCTCACCGTCACCGTCACCGTCACCGTCACCGTCCCCGTCACCGTCACCGTCACCGTCACCGTCACTTTCACCGTCACCGTCACCGTCACCGTCACCGTCACCGTCACCTTCACCGTCACCGTCACCGTCACCGTCACCTTCACCGTCACCGTCACCGTCACCGTCACCGTCACCGTCACCGTCACCGTCACCGTCACCGTCACCGTCACTGTCAGTGTCAGTGTCAGTGTCAGTGTCATAATAAAAGTAATAAAAAATCGAAAAAATACAAAATTAAAAATAAGAATAGATAATTATATAAAATAGTACTAACAGAAGAAAAAAATTAAAAAAAACTAAAAAAATTATAGTAAAAATAATAATTATGAATTATATAAAAAAAGTACTTTAAGAAAAAAAAAAAACAAAAAAAATAATAAAAATATTATAGTAAAAATAATAATGAAATTAATATTCTTTCATGTTCATGTCCGGTTCGTGTTAGTGTACGAACAAGAACACGAACGGGACACGAAGCCGAAGACGAATTCGTCCTCGTCTTCGGGTTCGTGTTCGTTCGTATTCGTATTCGGATTCTTAGTTTTGTAAAGTATGTACGCTAATTTCGTCAAGTCGTCGACCGTCCCGTTGGTCGAGTGGTTAGCGTGTACGATACGTATACGCCACACATCGATGGGGCTCGGGTTCGAATCCCGACGGGGACAAACATTTTTGTGATGAGCATAGATGTTTGTACTGGGTCTGAGTAGTTGTAAGTGTACACGTAGTTGTAAGTATAATCGTTGTTGTAAGTGTACTCGTAGTTGTATCTCGTAGTTGTAGGAGTACTCGTAGTTGTATCAGTATTAGTATTTGTGTTCGTATTTGTAAGTTGTGTTGGTATTAGTAAGTTGTATTTGTAAGTCGTATTTGTAGATGTAAGTTGTATAGGTAAATGAAATTTGTATTTGTATTTATATTTTTTTTTTAATAATTTATTTGTATTTATAATATTTTTTTTTTATTTTGATGCTTTTTTTTATTTTTTTTATTTTTATTTTTTTTCTTATATTATGATATTATTTTTCTTAATTTTGTATTTTTGACTTTGATTTTAATTTTTTTCTGTTATTTTACTATTTTTCAGTGCAAGTGTGTCAGTGTCAGTGTCAGTGTCAGTGTCAGTGTCAGTGTCAGTGTCAGTGTCAGTGTCAGTGTCAGTGTCAGTGTCACTGTCACTGTCAGTGTCACTGTCACTGTCAGTGTCAGTGTCAGTGTCACTGTCACTGTCACTGTCACTGTCACTGTCACTGTCACTGTCAGTGTCAGTGTCAGTGTCAGTGTCAGTGTCAGTGTCAGTGTCAGTGTCAGTGTCAGTGTCAGTGTCAGTGTCAGTGTCAGTGTCAGTGTCAGTGTCAGTGTCAGTGTCAGTGTCAGTGTCAGTGTCAGTGTCAGTGTCAGTGTCAGTGTCAGTGTCAGTGTCAGTGTCAGTGTCACCGTCACCGTCACCGTCACCGTCACCGTCACCGTCAGTGTCAGTGTCACCGTCACCGTCACCGTCACCGTCACCGTCACCGTCACCGTCACCGTCACCGTCACCGTCACCGTCACCGTCACCGTCACCGTCACCGTCACCGTCACCGTCACCGTCACCGTCACCGTCACCGTCACCGTCACCGTCACCGTCCCCGTCACCGTCACCGTCACCGTCACCTTCACCGTCACCGTCACCGTCACCGTCACCGTCACCGTCACCGTCACCGTCACCGTCACCGTCACCGTCACTGTCAGTGTCAGTGTCAGTGTCAGTGTCATAATAAAAGTAATAAAAAATCGAAAAAATACAAAATTAAAAATAAGAATAGATAATTATATAAAATAGTACTAACAGAAGAAAAAAATTAAAAAAAACTAAAAAAATTATAGTAAAAATAATAATTATGAATTATATAAAAAAAGTACTTTAAGAAAAAAAAAAACAAAAAAAATAATAAAAATATTATAGTAAAAATAATAATGAAATTAATATTCTTTCATGTTCATGTCCGGTTCGTGTTAGTGTACGAACAAGAACACGAACGGGACACGAAGCCGAAGACGAATTCGTCCTCGTCTTCGGGTTCGTGTTCGTTCGTATTCGTATTCGGATTCTTAGTTTTGTAAAGTATGTACGCTAATTTCGTCAAGTCGTCGACCGTCCCGTTGGTCGAGTGGTTAGCGTGTACGATACGTATACGCCACACATCGATGGGGCTCGGGTTCGAATCCCGACGGGGACAAACATTTTTGTGATGAGCATAGATGTTTGTACTGGGTCTGAGTAGTTGTAAGTGTACACGTAGTTGTAAGTATAATCGTTGTTGTAAGTGTACTCGTAGTTGTATCTCGTAGTTGTAGGAGTACTCGTAGTTGTATCAGTATTAGTATTTGTGTTCGTATTTGTAAGTTGTGTTGGTATTAGTAAGTTGTATTTGTAAGTCGTATTTGTAGATGTAAGTTGTATAGGTAAATGAAATTTGTATTTGTATTTATATTTTTTTTTTAATAATTTATTTGTATTTATAATATTTTTTTTTTATTTTGATGCTTTTTTTTATTTTTTTTATTTTTATTTTTTTTCTTATATTATGATATTATTTTTCTTAATTTTGTATTTTTGACTTTGATTTTAATTTTTTTCTGTTATTTTACTATTTTTCAGTGCAAGTGTGTCAGTGTCAGTGTCAGTGTCAGTGTCAGTGTCAGTGTCAGTGTCAGTGTCAGTGTCAGTGTCAGTGTCACTGTCACTGTCAGTGTCACTGTCACTGTCAGTGTCAGTGTCAGTGTCACTGTCACTGTCACTGTCACTGTCACTGTCACTGTCAGTGTCAGTGTCAGTGTCAGTGTCAGTGTCAGTGTCAGTGTCAGTGTCAGTGTCAGTGTCAGTGTCAGTGTCAGTGTCAGTGTCAGTGTCAGTGTCAGTGTCAGTGTCAGTGTCAGTGTCAGTGTCAGTGTCAGTGTCAGTGTCAGTGTCAGTGTCAGTGTCAGTGTCACCGTCACCGTCACCGTCACCGTCACCGTCACCGTCACCGTCACCGTCACAGTCACCGTCACCGTCACCGTCACCGTCACCGTCACCGTCACCGTCACCGTCACCGTCACCGTCACCGTCACCGTCACCGTCACCGTCACCGTCACCGTCACCGTCACCGTCACCGTCACCGTCACCGTCACCGTCACCGTCACCGTCACCGTCACCGTCACCGTCACCGTCACCGTCACCGTCACCGTCACCGTCACCGTCACCGTCACCGTCACCGTCACCGTCAGTGTCAGTGTCACCGTCACCGTCACCGTCACCGTCACCGTCACCGTCACCGTCACCGTCACCGTCACCGTCACCGTCACCGTCACCGTCACCGTCACCGTCACCGTCACCGTCACCGTCACCGTCACCGTCACCGTCACCGTCACCGTCACCGTCACCGTCCCCGTCACCGTCACCGTCACCGTCACCGTCAGTGTCAGTGTCAGTGTCAGTGTCATAATAAAAGTAATAAAAAATCGAAAAAATACAAAATTAAAAATAAGAATAGAAAATTATATAAAATAGTACTAACAGAAGAAAAAAATTAAAAAAAACTAAAAAAATTATAGTAAAAATAATAATTATGAATTATATAAAAAAAGTACTTTAAGAAAAAAAAAACAAAAAAAAAATAATAAAAATATTATAATAAAAATAATAATGAAATCAATATTCTTTGATGTTCATGTCCGGTTCGTGTTAGTGTACGAACACGAACACGAACGGGACACGAAGCCGAAGACGAATTCGTCCTCGTCTTCGGGTTCGTGTTCGTTCGTTTGTACTGGGTCTGAGTAGTTGTAAGTGTACACGTAGTTGTAAGTATAATCGTTGTTGTAAGTGTACTCGTAGTTGAAGGAGTACTCGTAGTTGTATCTCGTAGTTGTAGGAGTACTCGTAGTTGTATCAGTATTAGTATTTGTGTTCGTATTTGTAAGTTGTATTTGTAAGTTGTGTTGGTATTAGTAAGTTGTATTTGTAAGTCGTATTTGTAGATGTAAGTTGTATAGGTAAATGAAATTTGTACTTGTATTTATATTTTTTTTAAAATAATTTATTTGTATTTATAATATTTTTTTTTATTTTGATGCTTTTTTTTTATTTTTTTTATTTTAATTTTTTTTCTTTTATTATGATATTATTTTTCTTAATTTTGTATTTTTGACTTTGATTTTAATTTTTTTCTGTTATTTTACTATTTTTCAGTGCAAGTGTGTCAGTGTCAGTGTCAGTGTCAGTGTCAGTGTCAGTGTCAGTGTCAGTGTCAGTGTCAGTGTCAGTGTCACTGTCACTGTCAGTGTCAGTGTCAGTGTCACTGTCACTGTCACTGTCACTGTCACTGTCACTGTCAGTGTCAGTGTCAGTGTCAGTGTCAGTGTCAGTGTCAGTGTCAGTGTCAGTGTCAGTGTCAGTGTCAGTGTCAGTGTCAGTGTCAGTGTCAGTGTCAGTGTCAGTGTCACTGTCACTGTCAGTGTCAGTGTCAGTGTCAGTGTCACTGTCAGTGTCACTGTCACCGTCACCCTCACCGTCACCGTCACCGTCACCGTCACCGTCACCGTCACTGTCACCCTCACCGTCACCGTCACCGTCACCGTCACCGTCCCCGTCACCGTCACCGTCACCGTCACCGTCACTTTCACCGTCACCGTCACCGTCACCGTCACCGTCACCGTCACCTTCACCGTCACCGTCACCGTCACCGTCACCTTCACCGTCACCGTCACCGTCACCGTCACCGTCACCGTCACCGTCACCGTCACCGTCACCGTCACCGTCACTGTCAGTGTCAGTGTCAGTGTCAGTGTCATAATAAAAGTAATAAAAAATCGAAAAAATACAAAATTAAAAATAAGAATAGATAATTATATAAAATAGTACTAACAGAAGAAAAAAATTAAAAAAAACTAAAAAAATTATAGTAAAAATAATAATTATGAATTATATAAAAAAAGTACTTTAAGAAAAAAAAAAAACAAAAAAAATAATAAAAATATTATAGTAAAAATAATAATGAAATTAATATTCTTTCATGTTCATGTCCGGTTCGTGTTAGTGTACGAACAAGAACACGAACGGGACACGAAGCCGAAGACGAATTCGTCCTCGTCTTCGGGTTCGTGTTCGTTCGTATTCGTATTCGGATTCTTAGTTTTGTAAAGTATGTACGCTAATTTCGTCAAGTCGTCGACCGTCCCGTTGGTCGAGTGGTTAGCGTGTACGATACGTATACGCCACACATCGATGGGGCTCGGGTTCGAATCCCGACGGGGACAAACATTTTTGTGATGAGCATAGATGTTTGTACTGGGTCTGAGTAGTTGTAAGTGTACACGTAGTTGTAAGTATAATCGTTGTTGTAAGTGTACTCGTAGTTGTATCTCGTAGTTGTAGGAGTACTCGTAGTTGTATCAGTATTAGTATTTGTGTTCGTATTTGTAAGTTGTGTTGGTATTAGTAAGTTGTATTTGTAAGTCGTATTTGTAGATGTAAGTTGTATAGGTAAATGAAATTTGTATTTGTATTTATATTTTTTTTTTAATAATTTATTTGTATTTATAATATTTTTTTTTTATTTTGATGCTTTTTTTTATTTTTTTTATTTTTATTTTTTTTCTTATATTATGATATTATTTTTCTTAATTTTGTATTTTTGACTTTGATTTTAATTTTTTTCTGTTATTTTACTATTTTTCAGTGCAAGTGTGTCAGTGTCAGTGTCAGTGTCAGTGTCAGTGTCAGTGTCAGTGTCAGTGTCAGTGTCAGTGTCAGTGTCAGTGTCACTGTCACTGTCAGTGTCACTGTCACTGTCAGTGTCAGTGTCAGTGTCACTGTCACTGTCACTGTCACTGTCACTGTCACTGTCACTGTCACTGTCAGTGTCAGTGTCAGTGTCAGTGTCAGTGTCAGTGTCAGTGTCAGTGTCAGTGTCAGTGTCAGTGTCAGTGTCAGTGTCAGTGTCAGTGTCAGTGTCAGTGTCAGTGTCAGTGTCAGTGTCAGTGTCAGTGTCAGTGTCAGTGTCAGTGTCAGTGTCAGTGTCAGTGTCAGTGTCAGTGTCACCGTCACCGTCACCGTCACCGTCACCGTCACCGTCAGTGTCAGTGTCACCGTCACCGTCACCGTCACCGTCACCGTCACCGTCACCGTCACCGTCACCGTCACCGTCACCGTCACCGTCACCGTCACCGTCACCGTCACCGTCACCGTCACCGTCACCGTCACCGTCACCGTCACCGTCACCGTCACCGTCACCGTCCCCGTCACCGTCACCGTCACCGTCACCTTCACCGTCACCGTCACCGTCACCGTCACCGTCACCGTCACCGTCACCGTCACCGTCACCGTCACCGTCACTGTCAGTGTCAGTGTCAGTGTCAGTGTCATAATAAAAGTAATAAAAAATCGAAAAAATACAAAATTAAAAATAAGAATAGATAATTATATAAAATAGTACTAACAGAAGAAAAAAATTAAAAAAAACTAAAAAAATTATAGTAAAAATAATAATTATGAATTATATAAAAAAAGTACTTTAAGAAAAAAAAAAACAAAAAAAATAATAAAAATATTATAGTAAAAATAATAATGAAATTAATATTCTTTCATGTTCATGTCCGGTTCGTGTTAGTGTACGAACAAGAACACGAACGGGACACGAAGCCGAAGACGAATTCGTCCTCGTCTTCGGGTTCGTGTTCGTTCGTATTCGTATTCGGATTCTTAGTTTTGTAAAGTATGTACGCTAATTTCGTCAAGTCGTCGACCGTCCCGTTGGTCGAGTGGTTAGCGTGTACGATACGTATACGCCACACATCGATGGGGCTCGGGTTCGAATCCCGACGGGGACAAACATTTTTGTGATGAGCATAGATGTTTGTACTGGGTCTGAGTAGTTGTAAGTGTACACGTAGTTGTAAGTATAATCGTTGTTGTAAGTGTACTCGTAGTTGTATCTCGTAGTTGTAGGAGTACTCGTAGTTGTATCAGTATTAGTATTTGTGTTCGTATTTGTAAGTTGTGTTGGTATTAGTAAGTTGTATTTGTAAGTCGTATTTGTAGATGTAAGTTGTATAGGTAAATGAAATTTGTATTTGTATTTATATTTTTTTTTTAATAATTTATTTGTATTTATAATATTTTTTTTTTATTTTGATGCTTTTTTTTATTTTTTTTATTTTTATTTTTTTTCTTATATTATGATATTATTTTTCTTAATTTTGTATTTTTGACTTTGATTTTAATTTTTTTCTGTTATTTTACTATTTTTCAGTGCAAGTGTGTCAGTGTCAGTGTCAGTGTCAGTGTCAGTGTCAGTGTCAGTGTCAGTGTCAGTGTCAGTGTCAGTGTCACTGTCACTGTCAGTGTCACTGTCACTGTCAGTGTCAGTGTCAGTGTCACTGTCACTGTCACTGTCACTGTCACTGTCACTGTCAGTGTCAGTGTCAGTGTCAGTGTCAGTGTCAGTGTCAGTGTCAGTGTCAGTGTCAGTGTCAGTGTCAGTGTCAGTGTCAGTGTCAGTGTCAGTGTCAGTGTCAGTGTCAGTGTCAGTGTCAGTGTCAGTGTCAGTGTCAGTGTCAGTGTCAGTGTCAGTGTCAGTGTCACCGTCACCGTCACCGTCACCGTCACCGTCACCGTCACCGTCACCGTCACAGTCACCGTCACCGTCACCGTCACCGTCACCGTCACCGTCACCGTCACCGTCACCGTCACCGTCACCGTCACCGTCACCGTCACCGTCACCGTCACCGTCACCGTCACCGTCACCGTCACCGTCACCGTCACCGTCACCGTCACCGTCACCGTCACCGTCACCGTCACCGTCACCGTCACCGTCACCGTCACCGTCACCGTCACCGTCACCGTCACCGTCACCGTCAGTGTCAGTGTCACCGTCACCGTCACCGTCACCGTCACCGTCACCGTCACCGTCACCGTCACCGTCACCGTCACCGTCACCGTCACCGTCACCGTCACCGTCACCGTCACCGTCACCGTCACCGTCACCGTCACCGTCACCGTCACCGTCACCGTCACCGTCCCCGTCACCGTCACCGTCACCGTCACCGTCAGTGTCAGTGTCAGTGTCAGTGTCATAATAAAAGTAATAAAAAATCGAAAAAATACAAAATTAAAAATAAGAATAGAAAATTATATAAAATAGTACTAACAGAAGAAAAAAATTAAAAAAAACTAAAAAAAATATAGTAAAAATAATAATTATTAATTATATAAGAAAAGTACTTTAAGAAAAAAAAAACAAAAAAAATAATAAAAATATTATAATAAAAATAATAATGAAATCAATATTCTTTATATTTCTCCACTCCTCCGCAATGTAAACTTTAAATGTGCCAAATTTCACACTCGACCATTCTCTCAATTGTCTTCTAAAAGGTTACAAAGTTTTTCCTTCGCGTATTAATATATAGATTCTTTGTTAAGTTTTTAAAATATGTTAATAAAAAAAAACAGTAGCAGTCGTGGGACTGCCGATAGAAGTGAAAACGGAACTATTAAGTTGAGAGTAATTAAAACTATATGCAAAACATAGCTATAGATATACTATTATCATTAGCATGTCGGTGACGCGAACCGAGGATTTTACCCTCTACCAAAACGCTCAACGCGCCTAAAGAAGTTTTCACTTCAAAAACTATTTTTAAAACATAAAAAATCCGATATTGTAAGACAATACAATATTAGAATATCTTTATAACATGTATAATTTATGTCTGTATGTTTTAATTGTTTAGTAAATTAACCACATTATTTAGTTTGCTGTCAAGAATGCAGTATTTATATTCATTGAACGTTTTTGTTTATATCATAGGCTAGTAAATAAGCAATTAATAGCTCTTCTGTTGGAAAGAGATGCTCTTTTTATATCACCAGATAGGGAAGAAGTATCTGCTCTTTACATCAAAGATACAAGCCTATAGATACCAAAGATGCTAATGATGCGTTGCTAATTAATGCCACACGCATAAGTTTACCGACTACTTTAATCTTCAAACGGGAACACGACAGTAACAAGCACATGCACTATTGTGGCAGTAATAGGTAAGGTGGTACCAAATACCCGAGCTAAATATTTGTGAAAATCTACCACCTAGTAGTCACGATGATAGTTACACTTATAGCCAATCGTTCGCCTGTTACAAACTGCCTGACATTAGCTGATGGTCTATTCTTCAAGGGGGGCCTTAAAACACGGGACATCTTTTTTCATGTTGATCTAGCACCTTTTCGAAGAATAAATATCTGTTTTCTAGCTAAGCTGCTCATAAAAGGCGAGGCGAGGAGTTTCGAAGCATCTTGGCCCTGCTTATTTATGAATAAAAATCCACAGCTTTCCTTATTTATATTGCGGTACTAACATATTTGGGTTTATAGGGTAAGGTATAGTTCCCGGCATGGTTCTTAAATGTTCAGCTACGGCGTGGGGATCGCTTTGCGTAGGACAAAATAAAACTTATTTTGGACGTCATACGTTATAATATTTTACTTCTGCGAAAAATCAAGGTCAGCGCTCAAGAAACGTGTCGATCACTATTCGGAATGTTCGAAATGCATGGCGGGGGGGGGGGGGTATAGCAATGTAAGCGCAGCGCATGCCTTGGACGAAACGCACAACAATTCAGGCAATCTATCAAACTTTCTTATGTTATCTTATCTTATGTCTGTTTGTTACAGACATAAAATTGAGACTGAGATTTCCTACAATTTTTGTATTTTGAAATGGGTCTTGAATGCTGTTTTGTTTTGAGGAAAACGTTATAACAACCATATAACAACAATAATAATGTTGATATAAATTCTATTGATCCCACAAACTATTTTATATTTATTTTTATTTTACAAATGCCTGGATATAAGATTAGAGTAGTAAATGGATAGTCGCTGTAACAAGATGAAAATAAAAATTTCAAAAACCCCTGACCCATTTTATTATCCTCAGACCGCCATTCTGAAACATGTGCATCATTTTAAGAGCAAAACTGAAAGGAGCTGGTGATCTTGGTAATTGAACATGGATGAACTTTACCTTGTGTATAAATAAGGACGTGTCGGCGAAAAGCAAGTTAGTTTTGTAAAGCAATTCGAAGTGATAACTTGAGCGATATAGTCTGAATAAATTGCTTTGATTTATTGAATTGGATTAGTCGGTTAGTTGCAGTGTGAATATAGTGACGGTGCTATTAGTGTTAGTGCGTATAATTGAGTTGTATAATTGTGGTGTATCGTAAAATTGTGTGGTGAATACACGGTTTTAGTATATGTGGCATTTTTTTACACAATACGAACCATAAGCTCGTAACAATATTCTACATAACTGATACACTTTTTAATTTAGTGTTTCATCCCTGCCACGTGAATGGCAACACATAATTAATAGAGATGCCATGAATATTCGTTTCAGATTCGGTATTCGGCCTATTCAGTCAATTTCTTTAGTATTCAGTATTCCAGTAGGTAACTCTTGGACAGAATACCGAATAACTAATCATGAGAAAAAAACGCAATTATTGCTCAGAAAAATAATATATTCTACCAAGAAATATAATAATTGATACTTAAAATTCATTAGAGGTGGGAGGGATGTGCTGTGCCGCGCTCCCGGCTGCATGAGTATTACGATCTTGCTTGTTTTTCCCGTGACGCAGCTTTGCTGTGTTTCGGAGAGAAGGGCAAGATAAACAGTATAATTACTGGCACCGAGACTTAAATTCTTATATCTCAGGATAGACAACGCATAAATGAGGTACCTGGGCTAGTTCCAGGTAAGCTAGTTTATGTCTATTGACAACGTCGACCACTTACCATCACGTGACATGTTTGCCAGTTTGCCTATATATTTTATTTACATTACATAAAAAAGAGGTAATTTGTTATGAATGAAAATTTTATTTTCAGCATTTCTCGACGAGAATTATTCTTTAAACATGCAGATAGAGAATATATTTAGTAATACATTACAACAAGACTAATAATTACCTACTCAATCTGTAATAATAAACAAGTAACCCGTGTCGAACACGATCAACTCACTTATATAAAAAATACACTGCCATCCATATTCGGCCAAGGGCCTGGCCAGATACTCGGTATTCGGCAAAATCACTATTCAAGGCATCTGTACCATCAACTTATTGACTATCCTACGTTATTAACACACATACACACAAATAAGCATCAAAGATAGACTTATGACTAGCAAACTGATAAAAATCTTTTATTTACGAAGGGGGATAAAATAATACAGCAGTAGTATAAACAACCAAAATTGCTAGCCTAACTATAGAAGATCTTCGTATTTATTATACCAATAATATTCTTGATATGAAATCATTGTTATGACACCAATGCCCAATATTTTCCCGAGATAAGATACGGGCAATAACACCATTTCGTTTATGTTGACGACGGTCTACGTCCCGTGAGATTGAAAGGATCGACGAAGGTGGCTTACAAGTATCGGATTTACTGACTGACCACTTTATTATGACCTATTCTACCTCTTTTTGTTTCAGTTTTGGAATATTATAGGATCAGTTTTGTTTTTCGATGGATCTCTTGATATTGGTTGTTGGTCTAATGTGTGAAACTTATTCCCAAAACTTACAGTTTGCTATTAAATATGTAATATTTCACACCGTCGAGAACATTTATTATGTATAATAGATATTAGTTCAAAAAACTTTAATGGACGTTATTATTTTACTAATGTGTTGGAAATAATATGATAAACTGTAAAAAATTAAGTAAAATGGCAAGGAGTTGTTATGTTATAAATTTCACCCATTTTTAATTATTAAAAAATCTAATGTTTTTTATGTTTGACATATTTTCCAGACTGAAAAACCCATCTGCTTGTTTGCTATCTTATCTATATTACACGAATATTATAAAATATTATAAAAGCGAAAGTTTAGATGTTTGGGTGGATGGATGGATGTTTGTTACCCATGCAAAAACTACTGAACGGATTTGAATGAAATTTGGCACACAGGTAGATGATGACCTGAAATAGCACATAGGCTACTTTTTATCTCGGAAGATTGGGTGATCCCGCGGGATTCACCAAAAACTTTTATAATGCAGCGGGCTGCACGCTGCAGCTAGTATTATATAAAAAAATAAGAATGCAATTTTTATTCAATTAAATATTAAATTCTTTGTTACTTATTTTGTCTTTAACATAAAAATTTAAGATTGAAACAATTCAAGCGTCTAACAGAAGGAAATAATCGTCAGTAAGTAAATAAAATTGATTAAATTTGACTGTAGTAATTTATAAATTGCTTTCATTTATTGATATATTATTACTCGCAAAGTAAGACATCACATATCCAACAAAAAAAAACAAAAACGTTTCGTAAATAAATTTGAAAACGTATAGATATTTTGTATATAGTATATAATATAGTGTATACTTTGCGGAAATACACAATCAAAGAAAATTATAAAAAATATTTTGCAGCATTTCACTATTTGCTATATGTGATATATGTAATTCCATTGGAAGAAAAACAGTAACAAATGGGACAAACTGTACGATCTGGAAAACACAGCAAATTTCCTACGGCAGCAGCAGTATTGATCAACACTGCTATTCGATGCTCCTAATGATGAAACGGTTCAGAGTTTTTAGGAATCCGTACCCTTTGGGTAAAACGGGACCCTATTACTAAGACTATTATCCGTCCGTCCGTTCGTCCGTCTGTCTGTCTCTCCGTCCGCGATAGACCGTTGAAAATTTCACAGATGATATATTTCTGTTGCCGCTATAACAACAAATACTAAAAACAGAATAAAATAAATATTTAAGGGGGCTTACATACAAAAACATGATGTTTTTTAAATATTTTTCACGAACATAATAACGATAACTGGTAGACGCTTGAATTATTCAGAATATTTCATTATACATTTAATAAAAAACATACATACATATTTAAAGGGGGCTTCCATACAACAAACATGTTTTTTTGCCGATTTTTGTAGATAATGGCATGGAACCCTTCGTGCACGAGCCTGACTGTGTGTTGCCAGTTTTTTTAAATTTCCATTATATAAGAAATTTAGTAACTGATTATGATTAGTTGCAAATTAATCACATCTGACAAATCTGACAAAAAGTTCTGTAACATAAACTTACATACAAATTAAAAGACTGACGTACGAGCGTACATTTTCCTTCCAAACCAGAACCCCATTAAATAGTCGTTTAAGGATATATTGAGGGTAACTATTCACTGCATAAGTTATGACGTAAGATGAAAGCTTTATAAGTACGGAAGCTAATTTCCTAACAATTTCAATAGATGATTTAGTATGTGGCAGGATATTTTGCTGGCGCGGTTAAATACTTAGAGTTATGTCATTGTTGTGGCATTCCGTGGCACGTCCAGCGAATAAATACATTTGGACGATATTCTATATTTTGAAACAAGGTGATTTGAATTCGTATGTTATTTCTGTAATAATACAGAATATTTGCTAGCAGATAACACTTGTACTGTTTCACAATAAGGTAATTATATTTAATTTCCGACCGGTTCGCTTGCACAAGCATCCTCAGGGTATTTACAATAATTATTAATTAACAACAAAATTTAAATGTCATTAATAACAGATTTAAAGGCAAATGTACATCACACCCTCAATAAATATTATAGCAATACCAATGTAGGGTTGTCCGCACTATGATACCTCCCCGCAAGTAGGCAGAAATCAGATGTGTTCGTATAAACTTATCCAATGTCATTAAAATTAAATACAAATTAATTAAATTGTCCCCTAGTAGTTAAATAAAGTCACAAAATTATAATAATCATAATAAATCTATCTTAAATGTCCAAATTGAAATCTTTAGTCAATTCATCAAAATAAAGTTATTATAAAAATAGTAGTCAAGAATTAAATTCACGTGAACTAAAAAAATGTCAAAAACAATATGACATCTTTTTACTGCGGTGTGGTGTAACACTTTCAGATTTGTGTTAACTGTCGATTGGCTTAATGTCTATTTTTGACAAAATTTAATCCTGAAAATATTTTTTAATCCTTATGTTTTAAAATAAATATTTAGGTTTTTGTTATCTCCATATAATTAATCATTAGAAACTATGATATATCCAATTCATTCTTAGTCGAAACAAGTCTATTTTGCAAAGTAAAATGGGCACCCTGATTTTAAATTGCGCATTGAAGTAAAAATCAATAAGGATAATAAAATCTGTTCCGCTACCAAGAATACCTAGTAGGTATCTCAAATAAATTCATATATAAATTTTGATCTTGCGGGCTTTTTCGCGAAATTCTTTTTCCTTGTTAAAAATGAGGCTAAAATGTTAAAAATACGTTTGTATAGAAAAATCACGTTCCTTGGAATAAGCCCAGAAATAACGCTGTAGATAAAATCAATAATCTGTGATTACGGTTCCCGGCTTAAATTAGAATAAACAATGAAGCCAACATGTGCGTCGGCTTGATGTTTTCTGATTTAATGAAATTTTAATATAACCCAAGCAATTTGTATATTTTATTAAAGTTAAGTAGGTTTTTCCCGAAATTTCTTAAGCTATTTTGTGTCCAACTCAAATTATTAACAAGATTTTATTGAGATCAGTAATAAGTTTATGGATTTTTTGTTTATGCCTTATTTAGTTTTGTAGTATTTTTAAACTTAATAACTAATAAAATTTAATTGAAATGTGTGATACATTCCAATCCAATTTTGCAATGTTTCAGTTATCATCTTTTGGTTTTTGTAAAATTTAAATTCAAGCAAATACCGGAAAGTAGGTTAAATAATTTGACTAAAAGTAAAATGAAAAAAAAAATATAAAAGTGAATAAAATATTATAAATATATAACGAATCGGATGAAATAGGTAAAATAAACGCAAATAGTAAGACATATCTGTTTTTGTATGATAATGACTACAGTCATTTTTATGTTAGTAAAGATAACTTGGGGATAGATGACTTCAAAAACAAATATAAAAAAAATTTAAGGTCATTAAAGAAATTAACGTACTTAAAGCATCAAAAATAATGCAAATATTTCACATGAGCGTCCGTGAAATGTTGCATAAATTAAAATCAGAAATGAATTTCAATAATTAGAGAGAGAGATAGAAAATTACTGTTTTCAATTTTTAAGAGTCAATAATTAAATTTTACATGAAGATTGAATTACCTCAATTTTAATTTTTCAAATTACACTCAATTTTCTTTGCCAATACTTTAAATAATTAAAATGAACGAGAAAATATGTAATTCAATTTTAAATACCTACAATTTTCTTGTAGGTTTTTTCTTTAAATAATAGGCATATAGTAGGGAAATCACAAATAAACCTCGGTAAAGCTACTCTGGTAATATCTTTCTATTTGTACGGTACGTACTATGATAGGCATAGCGCTCCAGTGAGTCGTTTGAAAGCCTGACTCAAATATCATGTCGTAGTATGAAGTTCGATATTTCAGTAGTTCTCATCTCTACGTTTTACGTATTTGAAATTTTGTATACAGTAACGCTTTGGGATTGGTTTCTATGAGGTAAATTTGAAATATGCTTATTTTAAAAATTTTATTAAGTGATCTTTTAAAAGTTAGTGTAGTTAAAGTGTAATTCAAATGTAATTAAAAAGTAGCTGTTTGCTTCGCTGCCCATTGCGTGATCTTTTGGTTTTGTAGAATATAATTCTGGATAGTATTTAATTTCTATGGGAATCACTGTCCATAACAAGAGAATTTTAATCTGTAAGGGAATCATCATCTGTAAAAAGGTGATTTTAATTTCTATGGAGATCGTCGTCCTTAAAATGAGGATTTTAATTTTTATGGGGAAAGCCAGTTTACTGAATCGTTTTGAACGTGAGAATAAATCACCATTTTCGTGACTCTTTTATATTTGGTAGGTAAATAACAACTTAGTTTATTGAGAATACTTGGATTATACATATTACATTTTTTACAAAAATAAATAAGTATATTAGTGGATTGTTGTTGCCATGATGATGTGTTAAAATATGAAACCGTTTGGTGTTCACAAATAAAACATCATGAAACAGTACAAGCGCTTTAAACATTATAGTATAATGTTAAAAGCACTTGTACTGTTTGACGATATTTGACAAATATCTATACTTTCAATACTGAATATCGTCGGCACTTTGTAAAACTCCATGTTTACGTGTATTCATATAATGTTGAAATCACATTTACTATCTAACTGTTTGTTGTTGCTCTGATGGTGTGTTAAAATATAAAGCCGGTTGGTGTTTACAATAGACATGCGCAAAACGGTACTTTGAAGTGTAATGCAACATCACACATCACCTTTGAAAAGGTAATATCACCCGCAAACATCACTCATCACTCATTACTCATCACATCACCTTAAGGAAATATCATCTCGAGTAGCGTTTAGTGTCTTGCGTTGCAAGTGATGTACGCATCGCTTTTTTGTGCGAACTACGAGTCATTACACTGAGTATATATTTCGGTATTATTCGATTTATTTGAGTTATACTGCCAGTTGTATATCTCCCGCACGTTGCGCACCACACTCTTCTCTTGGTAGTATAATATGTGATACGGCCAGAAACGACACTAACCGAACTGTACCGAGTGATGAATGAAGTAATGTGTGATGGTTGAAACGCTAGTGTGATATGTGATGTTGCATCACCTTTCCGAGTGATATTACTTTTGTGATATTACACGCATCACCTACCCATGTCTAGTTTACAAAACATTGTCAAATAGTATGCGCACTTTTAACATTATATAAATATACAAATATCGATGATAATTACACAAATACTAACCCTGTCAAAAATCAGTTTAAATCAGGAATTCAAATTTAAAAAAAATTTAAAAAATCATGAGTAAGTTTAGATAATCATGCCAATATAATATTATATCAATGAAACATCGTCGTATATAATTTTTTTGTCATTACACAGCAAACAAGCAGATGGCTCTCCTGATGGAAAAGAAACCAGCACATATAGACACCAAAGCTGTTAATAGTGCTTTGCTATGCATGTGATAGGATGGTAAAGTCACATGCATAACTCTCCAGACCAGAACACAACAATGACAAGGAAAGCTATTGCGGCAGGAATAGGTAAGGCGGTGGTACCAGACTCGGGCAAGACTATGCATAACTCTACCAAATAGTAGTCACGATAGCATTGACTAGTATAGCCAATAGTTTGCCATTTACAAACTATCTCACAGTATGGCAGATGATCTACTTATTCTGGCCTGGAAAAACACGGAGGAAGTCAATATTAAACAGATTTCTATCTTGATGGAAAGAGATAATCTTTCCATCAAGATAGAAAACAGTTTGTTAACCATGCAATCATATACAATATATTAGCATTATTTTAGCGCAGTCGGATGATAAACTAAATGTAAGGGTACAAAATGTAAACGAATTTTAGGGGTCGATATTGGAATTGCTAAATGGATCAGTATTAAAAGCTTTCATCTCTGCGGCTGCCCTGTCAAAGCACTTTGGCTTTTATTCGTTTGACTGAGAAAGGAACCGTAAATGTTTTTTTAAAATTGAAACAAAGCGTTGTTGTTATTTTAAAGATAAATTTTACTACAAATTGGTTTGGAAAAAGAGTAAAGTGTATGACTTTCTGACATACAATAGTAAAAAGCAAGCTAAGTCGACTACTAGATTTAAATTTTAAGTAAATTCGCAAGGAAGCTTATTTTATAAATACGCGATAGGCTTTTAAAACTTATTTATATGAGCCCGAAGATATATTGAAATAAGTCATACACATATTAACATAAAATAACATAAACAAATATATTATATATTATATAAATATAATATATCGGTGACAGTAAGATATAACTCCTGCCTATGTTTAACTATTTTACTTTAATTAAAAAGTTGAATATTAACAATATTAAATATAATGCAGAAAATATTAAGCTTAGAAAATTTACAAATTATAAAAAACTCAGCTGTACACTGTTTCCGCTGTTTGTATGCAAATTCTCCAACGAATATTGCAGTTTTTGTTGGAAAAAATCTCTTAAAGGCGTAAGTACGCCGTTGTACATGACTGTATTTTCTATAAAACCAATATTGTATTTCATGTCTCTGTGTTTTATATTATAAGATAGCAATCAAGTAGATCCTATGACACGAAAGATGTTAGCAATGTATCACTATCAGTGTGGCAGGATGATAATGCAACATATGCGTGAGTTAACCGAATACCTTACCCTCCAAACTGGCATACTGCAGTACCTATTCCTTCTGCAGTAGACGCTACATAGGTAAGGCGGTGCTACCAAAACCTAGGCGAGATATTACCGAACTCGAATGGTGATGAGTATACCAAATATTTCCTTTTTGAATTTTATAAACTGTTGCTAATGCTAAAATGACAACCACGGAGGTGCAAAACATATAAATAGTATAATTATATAGTACTAGCTGACCCGCGCAGCTTTGCCCGCGAGTAGATTAACATGTCGTCAAGATGGCTTTTTATACAAATTTCATCCTTTATTTCAACCCTTTAATGGTTGATTTTTGAAAAAAAAAATAGGCTATGTTTGACCTGGGCTCTTCAACTACTTTCATGCCAAATTTCATGAAAATCGGTGCAGCGATTTAGCCGTGAAAGCGTAACAGACAGTCAGACTTTGGCATTTATAATATTAGTATTTAAGTATTTATAATATTAGTATGGATATGGACTAGTTGACCCACGCAGCTTCGCCTGCGAGTAGATTGACATGTCTTCAAGATAGCTTTTCATACAAATTTCATCACTTATTTCAACCCTTTAATGGTTGATTTTTGAAAAAAAAATTAGCCTATGTTTGACATGGGCTCTTCAACTACTTCCATGCCAAATTTCATGAAAATCGGTTCTGCGATATAGCCGTGAAAGCGTAACAGACAGACAGACAAACAGACTTTCGCATTTATGATATTAGTATGGATAGTAAGAATTTGTTTTGTCGTGTCAAATTGATAGACGTAGAAGAAACATGTTCAGGGTTGAGCTTAGTAGGTGGAGAAGTTAATTTAGCTTTTCATTTTTAGTAGCATCTAAAAGTCTTATCGAACTTCCGTCTTGAAAATAATAAATCTATTAATTTCTTCAAAATAATAATCAATAAAAATTGTCAAATGCGACAATGAGGAGAACAATCGCTAGGTACCTGTTTTACTAGTCGATATACTCTTGAAGCTATGTGAACCTATACAACTGTAGTTGTTGAGTTCACTTTACCTATCTCGTTGGTTACTTAAGCGTTTTAACATTTATTTAAATGTACGAATTTATAATCTAAGATAATTTTGATTAAGTTTAACAAAGTTAATCATACGTAAAGACACATTTAGGGTCATACGCTCTTTGTTCATGTCAGCAAGAAAAATATGTACTCATAAATTACAACTATGTTGTTTATAACGCTTTGTATTTATATTAAAAAATTATCAGTTTCATTTTAGAAGAGAGTAAAGCTGTAATAAAGTGACAATCTACCTCTTACAGTAAAGCACACGGTTTTAAGAAAGTGAGGTGCTTCTGTACGTGACTCGATGTGACCAAAGAGCCTGAGAATATTACGTAAACAAAGCATATCCTCAGAACCGCGGCAAAAATAATAAAACATTCCTGTATTAAAAACAGAGCTTTGCAGTTTTCCACAAGAAAATACAAGGAAATTTATTCTAAAACTAAAATACATAGTTTATACATGGATAATTTTATCAGTGCTCATTCAGAAGAGTGCATTTAAGTTAAAATAACACGTCTTTATTATAACTTTATTCAATAAATATTGTTTACTTTTTATATTAAAGGATAACAAACAGGTTGATATTGACGCCGCGTTGACATATTCGTTGCAGGAATATAAAGCTTCATGCATAAGTTATTATGCCAGCTATTTTACCTTCCAAAGCGCTAACTCTTCTGTGGCATGAGAATATAAGCTCATGGTACTTATCCTGGGCAAGATATTGTAGAACTTTACCGCCTTGTTGTTACGATGGCAGTACTGTAACACCTCCTTGGTATTGCAATTGTAATTGCTGGCCACTTGTCAGCTTTTGAATGTTTATATTTTGATACTAGTAGAATGTGTAAAAATGTTGAAGTGAAGAGAATTGTAAAATGTCTTGATTTGACGCCTGTTTCAAATAAACGAAAGTATTACAAGAAATAGTTTTATTGTTTGAATAGAAAGTAAAATAATCTAGCACCGTTATTAATTTACTCGCTGTAAGCAAGTAATCCCCGGAGGTAAAAACAAGACCTCCATAAGTAACGGAAAGTGCCGCGTAGGCACGCTATGTTGGACGAAAAAATTTTGTGCAGCTAAGTCGTAGAATAAGTTATGTTAAGCGAGTAAGACAACACGAAAATGCATTCTACTAAGCCCTTAAGCGGCACACAAAGCGTGGCGTTTGCAGATTTTCTGTGACAATTCACAATGATTGCACCGATAATTAATTAGTGGGAAGAACAATGCTTATCTTTGTCGATAGGGCTATATTAAGAAGGTGTCCCCGTGTTGATTCTGGGCTCCGGTGAAGAAAACAGACCAACTGCCGTTCTGCCAGGTAGGTCGTAAAAGGTGACCGATTGGCTATGCGAGTCACTGCCATCGTGACTCCTACGTAGGTTTCTGCATTGTCTCGCCCAGGTCTGGTACCACCGCCTTCCTCCACCACCACCTACCACCACCTATTCCTGCCGCAATAGCGTCAGTGCTTGTCACTGTTGTGTTCCAGTTTGGAGGGTAAGGTAGCCGATAAACTGATGCTTGTGGCATTAGACCTCACCACAAGATAGCAACGCACTATTAACATATTTGGTGTCTATGGGTGATGATTGACTCTTTCTATAAGGAGACCCACCTGTTTGTTTGCTATGTTATGGTATATATTAAAATACAAAAAGAAACTAGCACTACCATTCTACAAAATGATTTGTGAAAACACAGCCACCATCCACTGAAGGTGGAACTGTGCAGGAAAATCGAGAAAGAATTCCCCGTGATAATAAATTACGTGGATAAATTTTATATTTGCAAACAATAACCTAACTTGTCTCAAAGACTTGTTGACATATTTTTATAAGCTTAGTATATTAAATATAATAATTGATACTTAATTCATTAGAGGTGGGAGGGATGTGCTGTGCCACGCTCCCGGCAGCATGGGTACCACCATCTTGCTTGTTTTTCCCGTGATGCAGCTTTGCTGTGTTTCGGAGAGAAGGGCAGATAACAGTATAATTACTGGCACCGAGACTTAACTTCTTATATCTCAGTATAGGCAACGCATGAATGAGGTACCTGGGCTAATTCCAGGTAAACTAGTTTATGTCTATTGACAACGTCGACCACTTAACATCACGTGACACGTCTACCAGTTTGCCTATACATTTTATTTACATTACATAAAAATGAGGTAATTTGTTATGAATGAAAATTTTATTTTCAACATTTCTCGACGAGAATTATTCTTTAAACATGCAGATAGAGAATATATTTAGTAATACATTACAACAAGACTAATAATTACCTACTCAATCTGTAATAATAAACAAGTAACCCGTGTCGAACACGATCAACTCACTTATGTAAAAAATACACCGCCATCCATATTCGGCCAAGGGCCTGGCCAGATACTCGGTATTCTGCAGAATCACTATTCAAGGCATCTGTACCATCAATTTATTGACTATCCTACGTTATTAACACACATACATACAAATAAGCATTAAAGATAGACTTATGACTAGCAAACTGATAAAAATCTTTTATTTACGAAGGGGGATAAAATAATACAGCAGTAGTATAAACAACCAAAATTGCTGGCCTAACTATAGAAGATCTTCGTATTTATTATACCAATAATATTCTTGATATGAAATCATTGTTATGACACCAATGCCCAATATTTTGCCGAGATAAGATACGGGCAATAACACCATTTCGTTTATGTTGACGACGGTCTACGTCCCGTGAGATTGAAAGGATCGACGAAGGTGGCTTACAAGTATCGGATTTACTGACTGACCACTTTATTATGACCTATTCTACCTCTTTTTGTTTCAGTTTTGGAATATTATAGGATCAGTTTTGTTTTTCGATGGATCTCTTGATATTGGTTGTTGGTCTAATGTGTGAAACTTATTCCCAAAACTTACAGTTTGCTATTAAATATGTAATATTTCACACCGTCGAGAACATTTATTATGTATAATAGATATTAGTTCAAAAAACTTTAATGGACGTTATTATTTTAATATAGTGTTGGAAATAATATGATAAACTGTAAAAAATTAAGTAAAATGGCAAGGAGTTGTTATGTTATAAATTTCACCCATTTTTAATTATTAAAAATCTAATGTTTTTTTATGTTTGACATATTTTCCAGACTGAAAAACCCATCTGCTTGTTTGCTATCTTATCTATATTATACGAATATTATATAATATTATAAGAGCGAAGGTTTAGATGTTTGGGTGGATGGATGGATGTTTGTTACCCACGCAAAAACTACTGAACGGATTTGAATGAAATTTGGCACACAGGTAGATGATGACCTGGAATAGCACATAGGCTACTTTTTATCTCGGAAGATTGGATGATCCCGTGGGATTCGCCAAAAACTTTTATAATGCAGCGGGCTGCACGCTGCAGCTAGTATTATATAAAAAAATAAGAATGCAATTTTTATTCAATCAAATATTAAATTCTTTGTTACTTATTTTGTCTTTAACATAAAAATTTAAGATTTAAACAATTCAAGCGTCTAACAGAAGGAAATAATCGTCAGTAAGTAAATAAAATTGATTAAATTTGACTCTAGTAATTTATAAATTGCTTTCATTTATTGATATTACTCGCAAAGTAAGACATCACATATCCAACAAAAAAAAAACAAAAATGTTTCGTAAATAAATTTGAAAACGTATAGATATTTTGTATATAGTATATAATATAGTGTATACTTTGCGGAAATACACAATCAAAGAAAATTATAAAAAATATTTTGCAGCATTTCACTATTTGCTATATGTGATATATGTAATTCCATTGGAAGAAAAACAGTAACAAATGGGACAAACTGTACGATCTGGAAAACACAGCCAAATTCCTACGGCAGCAGCAGTATTGATCAACACTGCTATTCGATTCTCCTGATGATGAAACGGTTCAGAGTTTTTAGGGATCCGTACCCTTTGGGTAAAACGGGACCCTATTACTAAGACTATTATCCGTCCGTCCGTTCGTCCGTCTGTCTGTCTCTCCGTCCGCGATAGAACGTTGAAAATCTCACAGATGATGTATTTCTGTTGCCGCTATAACAACAAATACTAAAAACAGAATAAAATACATATTTAAGGGGGCTTACATACAATAAACATGATGTTTTTTAAATATTTTTCACGAACGATAACGATAACTGGTAGACGCTTGAATTATTCAGAATATTTCATTATACATTTATTTAAAAAAATAGATACATATTTAAAGGGGGCTTCCATACAACAAACATGTTTTTTTGCCGATTTTTGTAGATAATGGCATGGAACCCTTCATGCACGAGCCTGACTGTGTGTGGCCAGTTTTTTTATATTTCCATTATATAAGAAAGTTAGTAACTGATTATGATTAGTTGCAAATTAATCACATCTGACAAATCTGACAAAAAGTTCTGTAACATAAACTTACATACAAATTAAAAGACTGACGTACGAGCGTACATTTTCCTTCAAAACCAGAACCCCATTAAATAGTCGTTTAAGGATATATTGAGGGTAACTATTCACTGCATAAGTTATGACGTAAGATGAAAGCTTTATAAGTACGGAAGCTAATTTCCTAACAATTTCAATAGATGATTGAGTATGTGGCAGGATATTTTGCTGGCGCGGTTAAATACTTAGAGTTATGTCATTGTTGTGGCATTCCGTGGCACGTCCAGCGAATAAATACATTTGGACGATATTCTGTATTTTGAAACAAAGTGATTTGAATTCGTATTATGTTATTTCTGTAATAATACAAAATATTTGCTAGCAGATAACACTTGTACTGTTTCACAATAAGATAATTATATTTAATTTCCGACCGGTTCGCTTACACAAGCATCCTCAGGGTATTTACAATAATTATTAATTAACAACGAAATCTAAATGTCATAAATAACAGATTTAAAGGCAAATGTACGTATACCCTCAATAAATATTATAGCAATACCAATGTAGGGTTGTCCGCACTATGATACCTCCCCGCAAGTAGGGAGAAATCAGATGCGTTCGTATAAACTTATCCAATGTCATTAAAATTAAATACAAATTAATTAAATTGTCCCCTAGTAGTTAAATAAAGTCACAAAATTATAATAATCATAATAAATCTATCTTAAATGTCCAAATTTAAATCTTTAGTCAATTCATCAAAATAAAGTTATTATAAAAATAGTAAAGTCAAGAATTAAATTCATTATACAATATACAAAACAACCCAATTAAATCATAATTAAAATAAATAATAATAATTAAAAAATACAAATATTACCAATAAAATTACAATTACTGTCAAAATAATTACATGATTTGGAAAAAAAAAAAATCCACTTCCTATCAAAATAATTACTTGATTTAGAAAATAATTCTGGAAATGGTTCCGCAGCTAAACTGAGTAGTTTCAGGTATATAAATAATGATAATAATAATCTACTATGAATAAGAACATTAAAAAATAGAATTAAAATAAACCATGATTAAAAATATTAAGAAGTGGAGAGCTGTTGATATCTAATTGGTCGTTCAGTAGGTTAAGGCAATGTTTTTGGCTATTTATTTCTAACGTTTCAAGTGCGTTAAGTCTCTTGCCTTTGCTAAACAAATGGATCAGTTCATGGTGTATCCGAGGATCAAAAGAATGCCCTTCGTCCACCAAATGTCTAGCAAATGCCGAGTCTCTTTTACTTGAACGCCAGCTTCTCACGTGTAATTGAACCTCAGTTATTGTAAACTAGCTGTTGCCTGCGACTTCGTCCGCACTGCTCCTCCCCTGTAGGTGATAGCGTGATAATATGTAGCCTATATGTTGACCTGTCAGTAATATTCATGCAAAATTTGAAGTAAATCCATGCAGTACTTTTTGAGTTTACCCCGGACATACATACAGACAAACAGATAAACAGACAAACAGACAAAAATTCTAAAGACTATATTTTTGGCTTCGGTATTGATTGTAGATCACGCCCCAAGTATTCTTTAAAAAAAATTTTCAATGTACAGTTTTGACTATCTTACGATTTTATTATATGTATAGATATAGATATCGTGAGAATGCTTGTGTAAGCGAAACCGGTCGGAAATTAAATATAATTATCTTATTGTGAAACAGTACAAGTGTTATCTGCTAGTAAATATTCTGTTAAAATGGAGTTTCACCAAGTGCCGACGATAAAAGTGTAGATTTTTTTTTCTTTTTTTTATGTAATAAGATAGCAAACAAGCAGATGGATCTCCTGATGGAAAGAGTCAACCATCGCCTATAGACACCAAAGATGTTAATGGTGCGTTGCTATCTTGTGGCGAGGTCTAATGCCACATGCATAAGTTTACCGGCTACCTTACCCTCCAAACCGGAACACGACAGCGACAAGCACTGACGCTATTGCGGCAGGAATTGGTAAGGCGGTGGTACCAGACCCGGGCGAGACAATGCAGAACTCTACCACCTAGTAGCCACGATGGCAGTGACTCGATAGCCAATCGGTCGCCTTTTACGACCTGCCTGGCAGAACTGCAGTTGGCCTATTCTACAAAGGAGGCCGGGACCAACACGTCGAATATATCTGTAATAATATATTATAATATTATATCATTTTTTTCCCGTGTTGGTCCTGGCTCCTTTGAAGAATAAGCTAACTGCCGTTCTGCCAGGTATGTCGTAAAAGGCGACTTCTGCATTGTCTCGCCCAGGTGTGTTACCACCGCCTTACCTATTCCTGATACAGTAGCGTCAGTGCTTGTCACTGTCGTGTTCCTGTTTGGAGGGTAAGGTAGCCGGTTAACTTATGTATGTGGCATTATACGTGGCTATGAGATAGCAACGCACTATTAACATCTTTGGTGTCTATAGGCGATGGTCGACTCTTTCTATCAGGAGATCCATCTGCTTGTATACTATGTTATGATGTAAAAACTCTACCACCTAGTTAGTAGTCACGATATAAGTGACACTTCGCTCGCCTTTTACGAGATATCTAACATTAAGGCAGTATATCTATTACAGAAAAGGGTTCGAATCATCACAGGGAAAACACATTACGAAAAAAGTCTGCGTCTTACACCGTACATTTTCAGAAGCGATCTTAATATTTATGCAGAATAGGTTAGTTGACTAAATTTGAAAAACTGTTTAATACTTTTACTTTACCGTTAATATACCTATTAATCAACAAAAAATTAATTTGGTACGTATATCATAAAAATTAAAAAAAAATAATTACCGCAACAAGGCTCTGGACTGTTATGACGTCTTGAGTGACATCACGCCGTGGTGTTGCATACATTATATTATACTCTGTGGTTTCTACGTGTACTAAAAAATGTCAAAAACAATATGACATCTTTTTACCGCGGTGTGGTGTAACACTTTCAGATTTGTGTTAACTGTCGATTGGCTTATTGTCTATTTTTGACAAAATTTAATCCTGAAAATATTTTTTAATCCTTATGTTTTAAAATAAATATTTAAGTTTTTGTTGTCTCCATATAATTAATCATTAGAATCTATAATATATCAGATTCATTCTTAGTCGGAACAAGTCTATTTTGCAATGGTTAAATGGGCACCCTGATTTTAAATTGCGCATTGAAGTAAAAATCAATAAGGATAATAAAATCTGTTCCGCTACCAAGAATACCTAGTAGGTATCTCAAATAAATTCATATATAAATTTTGATCTTGCGGCCTTTTTCGCGAAATTCTTTTTTCTTGTTAAAAATGAGGCTAAAATATTAAAAATACGTTTGTATAGAAAAATCACGTTCCTTGGAATAAGCCCAGAAATAACGCTGTAGATAAAATCAATAATCTGTGATTACGGTTCCCGGCTTAAATTAGAATAAACAATGAAGCCAACATGTGCGTCGGCTTGATGTTGTCTGATTTAATGAAATTTTGATATAACCCAAGCAATTTGTATATTTTATTAAAGTTAAATAGGTTACCCGAAATTTCTTAAGCTATTTTGTGTCAGACTCAAATTATTAACAAGATTTCATTTTGAGATCAGTAATAAGCTTATGGATTTTTTGGTTTATGCCTTATTTAGTTTTGTAGTATTTTTAAACTTAATAACTAATAAAATTGATATGAAATGTGTGATACATTCCAATTCAATTTTGCAATGTTTCAGTTATCATCTTTTGGTTTTTGTAAAATTTAAATTCAAGCAAATACCGGAAAGTAGGTTAAATAATTTGACTAAAAGTATAATGAAAAAAAAAAGTAAATTAAATATTATAAATATATAACGAATCGGATGAAATAGGTAAAATAAACGCAAATAGTAAGACATATCTGTTTTTATATGATAATGACTACAGTCACTTTTATGTTAGTAAAGATAACTTGTGGATAGATGACTTCAAAAACAAATGTAAAAAAAACTTTAAGGTCATTGAAGAAATTAACGTAATTAAAGCATCAAAAATAATGCAAATATTTCACATGAGCGTCCGTGAAATATTGCATAAATTAAAATCAGAAAAGAATTTCAATTATTTTTAGAAATTTACTGTTTTCAATTTTTAAGCGTCAATAATTAAATTTTACATGAAGATTGAATTACCTCAATTTTAATTTTTCAAATTTCACTCAATTTTCTTTGCCAATACTTTAAATAATTTAAATGAACGAGAGAATATGTAATTCAATTTTAAATACCTACAATTTTCTTGTGGGTTTTTTCTTTAAATAATAGGCATATAGTAGGGAAATCACAAATAAACCTCGGTAAAGTTACTCTGGTAATATCTTTAGAATATTTGTACGGTACGTACTATGATAGGCATAGCGCTCCAGTGAGTCGTTTGAAAGCCTGACTCAAATATCATGTCGTAGTATGAAGTTCGATATTTCAGTAGTTCTCATCTCTACGTTTTACGTATTTGAAATTTCGTATACAGTAACGCTTTGGGATTGGTTTCTATGAGGTAAATTTGAAATATGCTTATTTTAAAAATTTTATAAAGTGATGTTCTTCTAAAAGTAAGTGTAGTTAAAGTGTAATTTAAATGTAATTAAAAAGTAGCTGTTTGCTTCGCTGCCCATTGCGTGATCTTTTGGTTTTGTAGAATATCATTCTGGATAGTATTTAATTTCTATGGGAATCACTGTCCATAACAAGAGAATTTTAATCTGTAAGGGAATCATCATCTGTAAAAAGGTGATTTTAATTTCTATGGAGATCGTCGTCCTTAAAATGAAGATTTTATTTTTTATGGGGAAAGCCAGTTTACTGAATTGTTTTGAACGTGAGAATAAATCACCATTTTCGTGACTCTTTTATATTTAGTAGGTAAATAACAACTTAGTTTATTGAGAATACTTGGATTATACATATTAAATTATTTACAAAAATAAATAAGTATATTAGTGGATTGTTGTTGCCATGATGACGTGTTAAAGTATGAAACCATTTGGTGTTCACAAATAAAACATCATGAAACAGTACAAGCGCTTTAAACATTATAGTATAATGTTAAAAGCACTTGTACTGTTTGACGATATTTGACAAATATCTATACTTTCAATACTGAATATCGTCGGCACTTTGTAAAACTCCATGTTTACGTGTATTCATATAATATTGAAATCACATTTACTACATATCTAACTGTTTGTTGTTGCTATGATGGTGTGTTAAAATATAAAGCCGGTTGGTGTTTACAAAACATTGTCAAACAGTATGCGCACTTTTAACATTATATAAATATACAAATATCGATGATAATTACACAAATACTAACCCTGTCAAAAATCAGTTTAAATCAGGAATTCAAATTTAAAAAAAAAATTAAAAAATCATGAGTAAGTTTAGATAATCATGCCAATATAATATTATATCAATGAAACATCGTCGTATATGATTTTTTTGTCATTACACAGCAAACAAGCAGATGGCTCTCCTGATGGAAAAGAAACCAGCACATATAGACACCAAAGCTGTTAATAGTGCTTTGCTATGCATGTGATAGGATGGTAAAGTCACATGCATAACCCTCCAGACCAGAACACAACAATGACAATGAAAGCTATTGCGGCAGGAATAGGTAAGGCGGTGGTACCAGACTCGGGCAAAATATTGCATAACTCTACCAAATAGTAGTCACGATAGCATTGATTAGTATAGCCAATAGTTTGCCATTTACAAACAACCTCACAAAATGGCAGATCTATTTATTCTTCAGAGGAGGCCTGCAACAATACGGAGGAAGTCAATATTAAACAGATTTCTATCTTGATAGAGGTAATCTTTCCATCAAGATAGAAATTAGTTTCTCAACCATGTAATCACATACATTATATTAGCATTATTTTAGCGCAGTCGGATGATAAACTAAATGTAAGGGTACAAAATGTAAACGAATTTTAGGGGTCGATATTGGAATTGCTAAATGGATCAGTATTAAAAGCTTTCATCTCTGCGGCTGCCCTGTCAAAGCACTTTGGCTTTTATTCGTTTGACTGAGAAAGGAACCGTAAATGTTTTTTAAAATTGAAACAAAGCGTTGTTGTTATTTTAAAGATAAATTTTACTACAAATTGGTTTGGAAAAAGAGTAAAGTGTATGACTTTCTGACATACAATAGTAAAAAGCAAGCTAAGTCGACTACTAGATTTAAATTTTAAGTAAATTCGCAAGGAAGCTTGTTTTATAAATACGCGATAGGCTTTTAAAACTTATTTATATGAGCCCGAAGATATATTGAAATAAGTCATACACATATTAACACAAAATAACATAAACAAATATATTATATATTATATAAATATAATATATCGGTGACAGTAAGATATAACTCCTGCCTATGTTTAACTATTTTACTTTAATTAAAAAGTTGAATATTAACAATATTAAATATAATGCAGAAAATATTAAGCTTAGAAAATTTACAAATTATAAAAAACTCAGCTGTACACTGTTTCCGCTGTTTGTATGCAAATTCTCCAACGAATATTGCAGTTTTTGTTGGAAGAAATCTCTTAAAGGCATAAGTACGCCGTTGTACATGACTGTATTTTCTATAAAACCAATATTGTATTTCATGTCTCTATGTTTTATATTATAAGATAGCAATCAAGTAGATCCTATGACACGAAAGATGTTAGCAATGAATCACTATCAGTGTGGCAGGATGATAATGCCACATATGCGTGAGTTAACCGAATACCTTACCCTCCAAACTGGCATACTGCAGTACCTATTCCTTCTGCAGTAGCATTGACGCTACATAGGTAAGGCGGTGCTACCAAAACCTAGGCGAGACATTACCGAACTCGAATGGTGATGAGTATACCAAATATTTCCTTTTTGAATTTTATAAACTGTTGCTAATGCTAAAATGACAACCACGGAGGTGCAAAATATATAAATAGTATAATTATATAGTACTAGCTGACCCGCGCAGCTTTGCCCGCGAGAAGATTAACATGTCATCAAGATGGCTTTTTATACAAATTTCATCCTTTATTTCAACCCTTTAATGGTTGATTTTTGAAAAAAAAAATAGCCTATGTTTGACCTGGGTTCTTCAACTACTTTCATGCCAAATTTCATGAAAATCGGTACAGCGATTTAGCCGTGAAAGCGTAACAGACAGTCAGACTTTGGCATTTATAATATTAGTATTTAAGTATTTATAATATTAGTATGGATATGGACTAGTTGACCCACGCAGCTTCGCCTGCGAGTAGATTGACATGTCTTCAAGATAGCTTTTCATACAAATTTCATCCCTTATTTCAACCCTTTAATGATTGATTTTTGAAAAAAAATTGGCCTATGTTTGACATGGGCTCTTCAACTACTTCCATGCCAACTTTCATGAAAATCGGTTTAGTGGTATAGCCGTGAAAGCGTAACAAACAGACAGACAAACAGACTTTCGCATTTATGATATTAGTAGGATAGTAAGAATTTGTTTTGTCGTGTCAAATTGATAGACGTGGAAGAAACATGTTCAGGGTTGAGCTTAGTAGGTGGAGAAGTTAATTTTGCTTTTCATTTTTAGTAGCATTTAAAAGTCTTATCGAACTTCCGTCTTGAAAATAATAAATCTATTAATTTCTTCAAAATAATAATTAATAAAAATTGTCAAATGCGACAATGAGGAGAACAATCGCTAGGTACCTATTTTACTAGTCGATATACTCTTGAAGCTATGTGAAGCTATACAACTGTAGTTGTAGAGTTCAATTTACCTATCTCGTTGGTTACTTAAGCATTTTAACATTTATTTAAATGTACGAATTTATAATCTAAGATAATTTTGATTAAGTTTAACAAAGTTAATCATACGTAAAGACACATTTAGGGTCATACGCTCTTTGTTCATGTCAGCAAGAAAAATATGTACTCATAAATTACAACTATGTTGTTTATAACGCTTTGTATTTATATTAAAAAATTATCAGTTTCATTTTAGAAGAGAGTAAAGCTGTAATAAAGTGACAATCTACCTCTTGCAGTAAAGCACATGGTTTTAAGAAAGTGAGGTGCTTCTGTACGTGACTCGATATGACCAAAGAGCCTGAGAATATTACGTAAACAAAGCATATCCTCAGAACCGCGGCAAAAATAATAAAACATTCCTGTATTAAAAACAGAGCTTTGCAGTTTTCCACAAGAAAATACAAGGAAATTTATTCTAAAACTAAAATACACAGTTTATACATGGATAATTTTATCAGTGCTCATTCAGAAGAGTGCATTTAAGTTAAAATAACACGTCTTTATTATAACTTTATTCAATAAATATTCTGTTTACTTTTTATATTAAAGGATAACAAACAGGTTGATATTGACGCCGCGTTGCCATATTCGTTGCAGGAATATAAAGCTTCATGCATAAGTTATTATGCCAGCTATTTTACCTTCCAAAGCACTAACTCTTCTGTGGCATGAGAATATAAGCTCATGGTACTTATCCTGGGCAAGATATTGCAGAACTTTACCGCCTTGTTGTTACGATGGCAGTACTGTAACCTCCTTGGTATTGCAATTATAATTGCTGGCCACTTGTCAGCTTTTGAATGTTTATATTTTGATACTAGTAGAATGTGTAAAAATGTTGAACTGAAGAGAATTGTAAAATGTCTTGATTGGACGCCTGTTTCAAATAAACGAAAGTATTACAAGAAATAGTTTTATTGTTTGAATAGAAAGTAAAATAATCTAGCACCGTTACTAATTTACTCGCTGTAAGCAAGTAATCCCCCGGAGGTCAAAACAAGACCTTCATAAGTAGCGAAAAGTGCCGCGTAGGCACGCTATGTTGGACAAAAAAATTTTGTGCAGCTAAGTCGTAGAATAAGTTATGTTAAGCGAGTAAGACAACACGAAAATGCATTCTACTAAGCCCTTAAGCGGCACACAAAGCGTGGCGTTTGCAGATTTTCTGTGACAATTCATAATGATTGCAGCGATAAATAATTAGTGGGAAGAACAATACTTATCTTTGTTGATAGGGCTATATTAAGAAGGTGTCCCCGTGTTGATTCTGGGCTCCGGTGAAGAAAACAGACCAACTGCCGTTCTGCCAGGTAGGTCGTAAAAGGCGACCGATTGGCTATGCGAGTCACTGCCATCGTGACTACTACGTAGGTTTCTGCATTGTCTCGCCCAGGTCTGGTACCACCGCCTTCCACCACCACCACCTACCACCACCTATTCCTGCCGCAATAGCTTCAGTGCTTGTCACTGTTGTGTTCCAGTTTGGAAGGTAAGGTAGCCGGTAAACTGATGCTTGTGGCATTAGACCTCACCACAAGATAGCAACGCACTATTAACATATTTGGTGTCTATGGGTGATGGTTGACTCTTTCTATAAGGAGACCCACCTGTTTGTTTGCTATGTTATGGTATATATTAAAATACAAAATAAAACTAACACTACCATTCTACAAAATGATTTGTGAAAACACAGCCACCATCCACTGAAGGTGGAACTGTGCAGGAAAATCGAGAAAGAATTCCCCGTAATAATAAATTACGTGGATAAATTTTATATTTGCAAACAACAACCTCACTTGTCGAAAAGACTTGTTGACATATTTTTATAAGCTTAGTCATCAAAGGCGAAAATAGATTGTATATAAAGCAATTCTTTAAAACAAGTTTACCAACGTATAAGGAAAAGCTGGGGTGAAATTATATGCATCACAAGAGGATTCGCAAGACACGATAATTCAATACAATGAAATAATTGGGAGCTAATTGCAATCAACGGATAACCTTCCATTGCAGCCACCGTTAAGGGTACTGCATACAGTTAAATTTAGAGAGAAACCAAATATCCTGCCAAGTACGCCTATGTGATCCAAACCCGTACGATATCAGCAATAGGCGGAAGTTTTTCATACACCACGATACCATCTATGAACGCAACGTTATCGTCACATCAATGTAAATACAACGAACGATTCTCCATAGCACACAGATGGTGAGGGCCATCAAGTCAATGCGTGCGAATGAATTACGCCCACACTTATACAAGATACAAAACATGAGGATCATGATACATGTGTAAAGTTTCCATGCATTCAATTATGTATTAGGGGACAAAACTGTCTGGCGTAAGTAGACACGAGGGTGAATGTCTCGTGTGTGTCGACGAAATTAACAAAAAAATTAAATCTACCATATGGACGTGATTCATATCATAGAAATTGAATAAATGCTGTGAGGATCTGCACTAGAAGTTGTTGAAGCGAGATTAAATCTTCTTATCAATGAAAGACTCTTCCCAACGACATGATGTTCATAAATAATGTTAGTCATGAACAGAACTTAGGACAGGATTTTCTTAGTAAATACGATGCGGTAATATATTGTAAAAAGTGTTATATTTGTTTGAAAGGAAAGTTTTATGCAAATTTTAATTTTAACAATTTTAGACAGCTTATAAATAACAAGAATAGTTACTGTAGCAACGTTCATAATGTACCTATGCAATATTAAAATTCTAAATTAAAAATTTAAAAAAATCCTGACATATTTTCCTTTTTTTTTATATAGAAGAGGGGGCAAACGAGCAAGAGGTGCACCTGATGTTAAGTGATCACCGCCGCCCATGGACATCTGCAATTCCAGAGGTCTTGCAGTTGCGTTGCCGGCCTTTTAAGAATGAGTAAGCTCTTTTCTTGAAGGTCCCCATGTCGTATCCGTTCGGAAATACCCCTGCCGGTAATTGGTTCCACAACATAGTAGTGCGAGTTAAAAAGTGTCGGGAGAAACGCAGTGTTGTGGATTTCCATACATCGAGATGGTGAGGATGAAACTTCAAGTTTTGACGCGATGTCCGATGGTGGAATTCGGCGGCAGGAATTAATCCAAACAACTCGTCGGAACACTCTCCATGATATATACGATAAAAGACACAGAGAGAACCTACATCTCTGCGCAATGCCAAAGAGTCAAGCTGTTTGGAAATAGCCTGGTCGTCAACGATTCGAACCGCTCTACGCTGAATGCGATCAAGAGGAAGAAGCTGGTACTGGGCAGCTCCAGCCCAGAGATGCGAACAGTACTCTATGTGATGCCGAACCTGTGCCTTATAAAGTTGAAGGCGATGGACCAGCAAAAAGTATTGTTTCGCTCTGCTGAGCACACCGAGCTTTTTGGAGGCTAGTTTAGCCTTGCCTTCCAAATGACCGCGAAACTGAACGTAATTCGATATGTCAACTCCCAGGATTCCGACACTATCTGAGGTTGTCAGGAAAGTATCCTCAAATCAAGGTGATACGACAAAGGGCGTCTTTTTCGCGGTGAACACGCAAAGCTGTGTCTTCTTGGGGTTAAAAGTAACCAGGTTTTGGCGACCCCATTCCGAGACATCGGTGCGTCGATTCTCGACTTCAGACACAAGCTTGTTTCGGCACTCTTCGACGTGTTCCCGAGAAATACTGCTTCATCCGGAGTATGTAGCATCACCAGTACTGTCATCCGCATAGCAATGTATGTTGCTAATTCGCATCATATCATTGATATGCAGAAGGAACAGTGTCGGTGATAGCACGCAGCCTTGGGGAACACCAGCGTTGACAGATTTAAGGTCGGAGCACGCACCGTCGACAACGACCTTGATGCTCCGGTCAGCCAAAAAACTGGTGATCCACGCGCACAATTTCTCAGGAAGCCCATAGGAAGGCAGCTTCGCGAGAAGCGCCTTGTGCCATACCCGATCAAAGGCCTTCGCTATGTCCAAACTAACTGCCAATGCCTCCCCCTTGGACTCAATTGCTTCCGCCCATGGATGAGTTAGGTATACTAGAAAGTCACCAGCTGAGGGGCCGCGACGGAAACCGTACTGACGGTCGCTAATCAGCTGGTGCTCTTCTAAATACTTGAGGAGCTGAGAGTTGATGATTGTCTCCATGATTTTGGAGAACAAGGAGGTTATGGCTATGGGCCGATAATTAGACGGGTTAGAGCGATCTCCTTTTTTAGGGATGGGATGCACCAAAGCTGTCTTCCATGAATTCGGTACCACGCCGAGTGAATAGGAGAGCCGGAATAGGCGTGTTAATACTGGTGCCAACTCTGGAGCACACATTTTTAGCACAATCGGAGGGATGCCATCCAGCCCACTTGACTTGTGGATGTCCAAGGAAAGTAGTGACTGCACCGGTGTTAAATAATTTTTGTCACAAAAATTATCCCGCCAGTGGGCGATGGTGTCGTCACATCCCTACGCCGGAAATCCTGTTATCCGGCCATCACCTTACTTCATATGCATTACTTTAATATATTTAATAAAATCATATCATCATCATCAATCATAGTCACCTTCCAGTTTCATAATCAGATCCTAGGATTCTTAGGAGTTCTTATAGACTTCTTCCAGCTCTAACATCAGGCTTTAGAGCCCATCCTGCTTCAAAGTCCTTGAAAAAACGAATCAAACGAGCCCAAAGTCGATTATGTTGCTCTATTATATTCAAAAGTTTCCATGATCTGCTTCCAGCTCCATCATGAGACCCTGAAAATTATTCTAACACTAGTACGTTTGTAAAAACAGAAAAAATGAGTCCAAACCAGATGCGTTTATCTTGTTTAGTTTAGTAGTTCCCGTGGTGACTTTTCAGTTCAATTATCAGATCCTAGAAAAAGCCCAAAGTGTTTGTTAATACAAGTTAATTGAGGGCTAACTTTACTAATTTCAAACTCCATTAACTTGTCTTTTATTATATTAACTTGTTGTCTCGTCAAAACTCTGCATCTGAGAAATCCCTACAGGTAGGCTACATCATGGGATTAGCTAGATGGTCACTGTCTAGCTAATCCCATCGTCACTGTAATACCTTATCATAGAGGTATTACAATAATGCTGGCAGCCTTGTTCGTTTTTATAGATATTTAAAGGGAGAACTGTAGAATTGTATAGATGTTTCTATTATTTTAAATTGTAACTGATAGTTTGTTTTTTGGTGGGCTAAGACGTATGCCTAAATTAATTGAATAACCAAAATAATATTTTTATTTTAATATAAAAGTAATTGTATTCGATCCGAGTACCTCAGTAATAGTAATAAATCGCAGCAACCAGAGTAGCAAATCCCCCTGGAGATCGAGGATTAGCACAGTACCATATTATTGCGTGGTCACTAAACTCACACAAGTTTGCCAAGTTTTAGTGCAAACTGATATCAGTAAGTCGTTAACCCTGGTTGTATGGTAATTCATTATAGTCAATTATTGTTACACGTTCGCCCATTATTTTTGTTTGGGTTAATGAATATGATGATTAATCACTGTGTTTGTTTTCATGTTATACTGCGAGGTGCATCCTGCACCTTGAGGAAGTGGATGAAAAGAAAAAGATACCCCATTATTTTTACTACAAAGAAGGGTTCGCTCCGAGATAGAAACGTAAAGTAATAGAAACGGGGTTAAAGGTTATAAATCTTCGGTTATACCGATAGGGGTATGAGAGTTCAACTTTGTAGTACAACATAGTCGATGCAAAGAATATCTGAATGAGATATTTACGAACTCAGGTAGATAGTCATGGGTTTAATTGAGATAGTAGGAATAGACATGGTTCTTGGTGACAAGATAGTCACGTTCGAGATATCTAACCGGGTGAGCCCGATGATGAGATGAATTAATACTTTAATCTTTTTTCTTTTGGTCCACCAAAAAAAAGTTTGAATTTTTATGTATATCCATCCAATACTAATCGATATAGCTAGAACCATTCAGGTTAAAGTCTAAATAATTAAATAAATAATGTTCTTCTTAGCTTAGGTTAGGTTAGAGGGCTGCAGTGTGTCCTTTTTGGTTAGTTTCTGGAATACTGAAATTTGCGACATGAAATGGTAGTAAATAAAGAATATTTACTGTTTTATTAAGGGATAGTCAATACCACACATGGGGCAAACAATCTTTTAGTAAAAGATAACCTCCACAAATGTAAAAATTTACTTATCTAGGTTAGGGCTACATCGAGGTAAGGAATAGGCAGGTCGTTTAAAAATTAGGCAAGCAATGGTTTAGCTTCTGCTGCTCCTTACCTTGGGGGAGAGGGGGGGTAGCTGTTGTATCATTCCCTTGGTGTTACAACTATGAAGTGCTGGCCACTTGTCAACTTTTGAATTTTGATTGTAGTTATGACAGAATTGAATTTTATGTAAGTCAAGTCGGACATCAGTCCACATAAATGAAGTCATCAGAAAATTTTCTTCTATAAATTACTAGCTGTAACCGCGACTTCGTCTGCATTGCAAAATTTCTAAAATATATGTCCATGAGTTGTATCCCCATATTTCTCATTCCCGTAGGATTTCGATGATAAAAACTATCCTATGTCCTTTCTCGGGTCTTAAACTTTTGGTCTCAAAATTGGTTTGGTTATTTAGACGTTAAGAAGAAACAACAGAGTTACTTTCGCGTTTATAATATAATATTAATATGGATAATTTAGATAAAAAGTTCAACATAAAATCATCAAGCATCGGTAACAACATTACTCGCTGCAAGCAAGTAGCAAAGCAAGTAACCCGGAGATCAGAAGATCTCCAAATGACCTAGTTTTTGTTGCTCTCCTTTTAAGAACTGAAAAGTTGTAAAAAAGATTGACACAACACGAACGTAATAAAATAAAAAACTAAAAAAAAAATCCCCATTTGATTTTTGTTCTATGAATTTACATTATTATTTAGCACAATCCCTATTCATGTTACTCATAAGGTAAAATATGTTTGGTGAAATGTCTTTATTTTTAAGAAAAAAGCCGTTATGGAAAACGGGCGTCTGTCAGATAGATAAAATTGACAGACATTAGCCCCAATTCCGCTGCGTAACGTCTAAATTAACTTTCAGTCATTGCTATCTTTGTCTCGTCGAAAAGAAAATTGAACGCATTCAGCCCTATTAAATTAATGTACACTTTGGAATTATATAGACATTTTGCCTATTTTCTAAACTAATATTAATAAAGGAAAGATTTTTTTTATTTGTTACAATTTAACTCAAAAACTACTGGACCAATTTTAAAAATTGGTCTAATAGTTTTGAGTCCTTTAGTAAACCTTCAGAAAGCTACATTATCTGGGAGTGGCATAGGCTCTTTTTTACCCGAGTAGGTAAACGGGCAGTAATGATTTTCTGGTTCAAAATCGATAAGTTGATAAATTTCGAAGTTATCTCAAATAAAAAGATTTTAATAATTTTTCGTCAATATTAACTTCCGAACGAATCAACCAATCAGATTGTCAGTCTGGGAAGTATTTAAAAAAACAATGTACAACAACCCAACTATTTTGTTGCCAGTCCGTTTCAGCCGTAATGTCCACTACTTTCTCTTCTGTACTGTATTTTGTTTGATTTTCGCACCCCTAACTGTTTAAAAGAAAGGTTTGAGTTTTTGGGAGGTGAATTAAGACAGTTACGATCAGTGGATAACCTACTTTTACGAGTCCCCTCTCAAAATCTTAATTATTACACCGGTCTTTTACTTCTCAAGCTATTCGGCTGTGGAACTCTGTCCCAACAAATATCCTAGTTTAAACTCATTTAAATCAGCTCTTAAACATCATTATCTTAATCTATAAATATATCAATAAGTATCGCTTTTTCTTGTTTTATTTTAATTGTAATACGTAAGTTTACATGTGTATGTATGTGGTATATGGTTGTCCTATGTATTTTTTAATATTTATTTATCTATATATTAATAAACACTAAATTTAATGGCACCATTACCTAAAATATATTAATTGAAAGATCTCCTCTACCTAAAGATTGTCTGGAAGAGATCGCTCTTTAACAATAAGACCGCCTTTGTGTACCCCCTATAAACATAATTATTAGCTATACTTATTCTGTTTTTGTAAATTTTGGTGCGCAATAAAGAGTACTTTTAAATTTTAAATATAAAAAATACTTCATTTTCTGCAAATCTAAGTTTGGTTGAACTTAGGTGAATGCTGTTAACTGTGTTTCGATTTGTCAAGCCATTCGAAAATTATGAGAATTTTACAAACACATACATTTTATGTACATAGACATACTGACGTCTTCGTATAAGTAGAACAGCTTTCTAGGGCTTCAAGCCTCGAAATTTAGTAGTAAGCTGATTTTCGAAAATCTGTATGAAACTAATAACTTTCTTTGTGGGAAGTTAAATATGAAGAGTTAAGGAAAATATTAGTTATACAAAATAGGGGGAAGCTTAGATTAATAAGTCTACTGTGGGAAGTTAAAAATTAGTCAAGTCAAGGTAATTATATACTTATTTTTGCTACTGTTACTTTGGCCACACGGTCTGGGCCCCTTTAAAAGCGAACGATTGACTAGATAACGTGACATTAGGACTGCATTTCTACATTTAGCCAATTACATACTTTTCAAGTTTTATGATGACCTGGTCTTAAGAAAAAGTATAAGAGACATTATATTTTATATTTTTTGCATGGAAACCAAAATACGATATCAATTACAAAATTCTAATTAAAAGTAACAAAAAGGCATTATTTCCAGTCTAACAACGAACTGTCCATCCCAGCGAACACGTTGCCGCAGTCAATATCCGTTATATTATGATGTCTTTGTGTTCTACCGCCTCACAATTGGATAAACCTTGAGCTCGAGCTCTGTATTTGGATTGCTATTGAGACACTGTTAGATAAATACCTTTGATCGAATTTCTCCTAGATGTAGACAGTTGTTATAGACATTCACTGTATTTAGAAGCTGTTTGCAGATGTTGGGTGTTTGTGCAATCTATAGCAACCGATTTCCATTATCAGACGCATATGTAATACACGTATTCTGTGGAGCCCATTTCTGCATTTGAATGTTCATACTATTGCAAGCCTCCGCAAAGTGAGATAGTTATCTACTCTGGCCTTACTAAAATCAAATAACTTTCTAAAACAGAAATCTCTATTTTATTTATATTGCAATTATGACGAATATATGTATGCCAACAAAACACTCTTTTTAACGTATTTGATATTTTTAAAAGCAATTTATTGTATTTAGTGTAAAAATAACTGATTGAAAAAAAGTCCTAGCCTGCCCGGATATCTGTTTATACGGATCTGATGCGATTACGGCCGCAATATTAGCCAAAACGTAAGTTTGATACTTTTTTGCTGTTCCTGACATTCTCTTAGAGAATGTCAGGAACAGCAAAAGGGTATGTCTTGCTTTGACGGCTAGAGGGTGTGGTGATTTTGGATTTGTTAAGGTGTCGAGAGCCGCTCTAGAGTCACTAAATATGGCATACGTTTTTTTTTGCTACATTTCTGTATTATACTTGTAGCCTGGGTTAAAGCCAAGAGTTCCGCCTGGTAGACTGTAAAATATGATGGCAGAGCAAGTTTGAGGGCTTTGGTTTCGGCTTCGCGATTCCAAATAGAAAGAGCTGCTCCCACCTTGCCCTCAATCTTGCTACCGTCTGTGAATATGCGAATGTCAAAGTCTTTGTTGCTTTGATATTGTTCTTCTTCTACCAGGTTTTTGAACTCCAAACTTATTTTTTTGGGCAGGATGCGGAGCTTCGATCTGCAATATGTACAATCTAGAGATCTTCAAGAGAAGAGTGAACAGGTACCTTCTAGGGAAGCGCGTTCCATCTTAGGCCGCATCTTAGCTTACCATCAGGCGAGATCGTGGTCAAGCGCTTCCCTATCAGTAATAAAAATCGATAGCGTTGCTCAATTCAATTTACTAGGAGGTAGAGTTCTGCATTGACTCGCCCGGGTCTGGTATCACCACTTTACCTATTCCTGCCGCAAAAGCAACAGTGCTTGTCGATGTCGTGTTTTAGTTTTGAGGGTAAGGTAGCTGGTAAACTTATGCATGTGGCATTAAGAACCAGTCACAATGGTAGCACTTCACTATTTACATCTTTAATGTATTTAGGCGATGGTTGTCTCTTTCCATCAGGAGACCCGTCTGCTTGTTTGCTATTTTATGGTATAAAAATAATACATACATATCTTCACGCCAGATCCCTTACGGGGTAGGCAGAGAGAACCGAGTGCCATACATCACGATCCTTGCAGGCTTGTCTCGCTTCTTCCACATTCATCACTCTCTTCATACACACACGCCGGTTGCGAAGACTCTTGACACCACCTTCGGACAGTACTCGATCAATCTGATCGTGGAATGTCAGTCTTGGTCTTCCCCGGTACCTACATCCTTCCACATTCGCGTTGTATATCTGTTTTGTTAACCTTTCATCTACCATTCTTTCTACATGTCCGAACCAACGGAGCATGCCCTTTCTCATCTTTACACCGACACTTTCTTTCAAACCTAACCTCTCTCTCACTTCGATATTACGAACCCGGTCCGCGAGTGTCACACCACATATTTTTCTTAGCGACCTCATCTCAACCACGTTGATTCTACTTTCATGCCCTTTTTGACATACCCAACTCTCACTTCCATACAATAGCGTTGGGATAAGCACATGATTATGCAGGGCTAGACGGGCACCCTGACTTAAAATTGTGCTATTAAGTAATCTCCCTAACGCTCCATTCACTCTATTCCCTGCACACACTCTTCTTTCAACATCAGCGGTGTACCTTCCATCCCTGCTAAAAGCACATCCAAGATATACAAACTCATCCACTTGTTCCAGCACTACATCATCGACCACAACTCTTACATCCGTTCTGGTTGCTTCTCTTTCAAATACCAAAACTTTAGTTTTCTTCGCATTCAAATGTAAGCCCATACTCTTACAATCCTCATTCATAACTGTGACCAGTGTTTGCAGCTCAGATGGAGTTGAGCCTAAAAGTACAGCTTCATCTGCATAAAGCAGGCAGTTCACCACTAGATCACTCATGCGCATTGCCACATTCAATGACCTCAATCTTTGGAGACACTTATCCAGATATAGAATAAACAGACGAGCTGACAACACACAACCCTGCTTGACGCCGATATTGACATCGAACCAGGGCGATATGTTGCCGTCCACCCGCACACATGCTTTGCAATCCCAGTAAATGGATTGCAAAGCACGCAGCAGACGCCCATCTATCCCATAACTGGGTAAAATGTCCCAAAGTTTCTTTCGCACAACTCTATCAAACGCTTTCTCCAAATCCACAAAACCTTCTGGCCGACAGCCAGATGCTTCTCTACGATGTTGCGGAGTGAGAAAACTTGATCCATACATCCTCTTCCAGATCTGAAACCCCCCTGTGCCTCCCACAACATTCCCTCGGACTTCCCTTGCATTCTCCTTTCAATGATCTTACCATACACCTTCGATGCTAAGCTGATCAAATTGATGGCCCTATAGCTATTGCAGTCTATACGTGAGCCCTTGCCTTTATACAAGGGCACGATGACCGCGCGCCGCCAGTCTTCGGGTACTCTACCGGTCCTCCAACATGTATTGCAGAGGACCCAAAAAGAGTCCCAGACGAGAAGAAGAATAAAAATAATAATAATAAAAATTTAAAATCAAAATTCCCATAGCCTCCTTCCTGCTTCATCATAGGACCATAGAAATTATCTAGCACTGTGGTATTTCTTAAAGCAGAACAAATGAGTCCAAACTCGATGGATTTATCTTATTAAGGTTAAAGGTTCCCACGGCTACCTTCAATTTCCATTATTAGATTAAAAAAAACATTTAGCACCAAAAAATATGCCAAAACAAACCGAAGCAACCCTTACTCAATGGTTTTTTTTGGGATAGCTTAAGATTTCTCATGAAATCCTTCCCGTCCTATCATTTGACACCGGAAGCAATCCTGCTCCAAAGACTTTAAGAGTTAACGAATTAAAAGTGTTGTTAAATTTTAGTTCAAAGTTCCCATAACTTCCTGCTTTATTATAAGACCCTGGAAATCAGCTAGCATTAGGTCATTAGTCAAACTAAAATAAATGAATCTAAGCTCAATGGTTTTATCCTGTTCAGTTAAAAAATTCTCATGGCCACCTTTTAATTTCATCAGCAGATCCTAAAAATTACCCAGCACCAAAATGTATGTCACAACAAACCCAATCAGCGCACACTCATTGAGTTTATCTGGATTTTCTTAGAAGTTCTAATAGACTTTTTCCAGTTCTATCATCAGGCACTTATAATAACTGTGCTTCAAAATCCTTGTAAAAATTTATTGCATTTTATTCCAAAGTTCCCATGACCTTAGCTCATTATCAGCTCTATTATAAGACCCCGGAATCGTCTAGCACTAGGATGTTTGTTAAATCTGTATCTTTTTTCTTCAAAAGATCCCAAATTCGATACGTTTATCTTGTTTAGTTTAGAAGTCCCATGGCTACCTTTGAATTCCATCATCAGATACTATAAATCGTCCAGCACCAAATTATTTGCAAAAACAAACCGAATTAGTTCCCATTTGATGGGTTAACGTGGTTTAGCTGAGGAGTTATCGGGCACATCTTCCAGCTCTATCATTAGGCACTGGAAGCTATTTCACTATAAATCTATTACAATAACGAATCAAACGATCCCAAAGTCGATGGTTTATGGCTTGATTTTATTCCAAAGATCCCATAACTTACTCCCAGCTCTATTGTGAGACTCTGGGAATTGTCCAGCACTAGAGTGTTTGTCCAAAAAGAACAAATGCTTTTTTTTATATAAAAGTTGTAAAATGAGTCCAATTTCGATTATTTTATCTTATTTAGTTTAGGAGTTCTTATGGTTACCTTCCAGTTCCATTATAAGACAGATCATAAAAATCATCCAACACTAAGTTGGTTGTCAATACAAGACAATTAAGTGCTAATTTAAAAACATTTCCTGGTTTAGCTTAGGAGTTTATTGTAGTTGCATCCAGATTCAATCTGGATTATTTAAGTTCTAATGTCACTTTTTTGGCTCAATCTTCAGAGCCTTATCATTATGAGAAAGAAATAACTGTAACAAATAAAATAAATCCAAACTCCACTATATTACAATTTCTATCTGTGAGTTACAATGGCACTCTTACGGTTCCATCTTCAGATCTTCGACATTATATCTAATGGAAAGTACACGTCATCAAAATCCATCGAGTCCGAATTTGATTATCTTATCTCTTTCTACATTCTACGCCTGAGTTTCGGTTACACTTTTTCAGCTTTATTTTCAGATCCTCGTCATCTTGGATATTAATCGAACTTAGTACTTATAGCTACAAGACCAATGAGTCCAAACAAGGTTGTCTTGATAAAACTCTACATCAGAGAGTTCCAGTCTCTATGTCCAGGCAATGTAATGAGCTCAGGTGGATAGTACCATAGTATTTCACTGTCACTGAGCTTTCACAAGTCTGCCAAGTTTTTGTACAAATGTATATCAGAAAGTCGTTAAAAAGTGGCTTGCAATATTTAGAAAATCTATTACTTACATACGAAAATTGCCAGTTGAGTAGACACTGATCATCTTCAAATGAGGATCTTAAAGTATCAGGTCAAGGTTATTATGTAATTGTTACATCAATAAAGTAATAGAGTACAAAATTTAGTATTAATAAAGCTTTTACAAGTTGCTTAATTCCTTTCATCAATTTGAAATGAGTAATCTCGAAACGGCTGAACAGATTTTATTAAATTATAGCTAAGAACAGGGCTTTCAATTAAAAGAAACCACAACCAAATCAGACCATCAGCCAATGCGCTACGATGCTACGGACAGACACACAGATACACAGATACACACCTGAAACTTATAACACTCCTCGTTTTGCGTCGGGGGTTAAAAAAGAATACATACAAAAGAGAACAAATAATATCAAATTTTGTACAATTTGTCATGAAGTATGAAACGATCTCTACCAGAAAACCAGCAGGTTAAGGATTTCTCGCGAAATAAGCTTTTTTTTGGTATTGTATGGTATTTTATTTAAGGTTTTTGTTGGTATTGATGATCTATGAAGCTGAAGTACATTATACTGTTTTAACACTGTTTTTGTTGAGCACGTAATTTAAGGACAGACATACTTCATACTTCACATTAATAATGTTACTGAAATTATTTTTTGTGACTGTACTATAAAAAATGATCTAACAGTTTTTATAGTCATTATTAGTTCATATCATCATTATTTCGGTTCAGTTCAGTTTAGTCATCATTATTTAATTCATTTATATCGATAGTCCTAACAAGTACAGTAGTATATATATATATATATATATATATATATATATATATATATATATATATATATATATATATATATATATATATGGGTGATTCCGTTCTAACTGTGATATTCAATGTCCTGTATTGTTTGTTCTCACAGGTCGTTAATTAATAATTAATTTATGAAATTTTTGTACTTATTGGAAAATAATAAACATATTTCAACATTATTTTCATATAATATAACTTGACACTAACAGAAAACTTACAATATATCACTTAAATGTCAATACCGTGTCATGTCCATTTCTAGAATTTATTTATAAATTGTTAGTTTTTCGTCGTAATAAATGATTTAAACTAATTACCTCATAAATTCTAATGTTTACGACAAAAAAAACTAACAATTTATAAATAAATTCTAAAAATAGACATGACACGGTACTGACATTATATATATCTCGCTAAAACACGAGAATGGCTGAACCGATCTGGCTAATTTTGGTTTTGAATTAATTGTTTAAGTCCAGGGAAGGTTTACAAGATGAGAAAATATAGAAAAAAGAAGGAAAAGTTAAAAAGGCAGAACAACGTTTGCCGGGTCAGCTAGTTTATAATAAATTTACGAAAAAATGTTTGTAAGCGCTAAGTGGTATAATATAATATAAATTTACTGCATTGCTGCAAGCTAGCGCTTAAAAAAGGTAAACAATGAGAAAACATACTACCATACGTTACTTTTCTTAATTTTATTTCTAAACAATTACTTGCAAAACTATTGCCAATAACCCATGACTTTGATGAGCCATCAGAAACTCTACCGCAAAATTTTTCTTTCAAATCATAAGATGACAAACAAAACAGATGACTCTCCTGATGGAAAGAGACAACCATCGCATCGCCTAAATACACTAAAGATGTAAACGGTAAAGTGCTACCATTGTGACAGGCTCTTAATGCCACATGCATAAGTTTACCAGCTACCTTACCCTCAAAACTAAAACATGACAGCGACAAGCACTGATACTATTGCGGCAAGAATAGGTAAGACGGTGATACCAGACTCGGGCGAGACACGCCGTGTTGGTCCCGGCCTCCTTTGTAGAAAAGGCGACCGATTGGCTATCGAGTCACTACCATCGTGGCTACTAGGTGGTAGAGTTCTGCACTGTCTCGCCCGGGTCTGGTACCACCGCCTTACCTATTCCTGCCGCAATAGCGTCAGTGCTTCTCGCTGTCGTGTTCCGGTGTGGAGGGTAAGGTAGCCGGTAAACTTATGCATGTGGCATTAGACCTCGCCACGAGATAGCAACGCACCATTAACATCTTTGGTGTCTATAGGCGATGGTTGACTCTTTCCATCAGGAGACCCATCTGCTTGTTTGCTATCTTATGATATAAAAAAAAAAAAGACAATGCAAAACTCTACCACCTAGTAACCACGATGGTAGTGACTCGCGTTCTTAATTATTTGCCTCTTACAAATTGCCTGGCAGAACGGCAGATGATCTGCTTTTCAAAGAGAGCCCGGACCAACACGAGATAAATAGCACAATTTTTCGTATCGCTTATGATAGGCCAGCTGATTTATTTGTATTTTATACTAGATATGGGGTTTCCGGCGACTGAGACCGCATTAACTGGAACTGCGGTCCCAGTTGCCGGATTGATTTAATTTTTTTTTTTGGTGATTCGGACTACACATAAATTAATAAAAGAATCTATTATTCAAGTTCATACAGTACACTCAAACAAAAATATATTTATAGTAATAATGAAGGAAAAAGCGACTTCGTCCGCGCGGACGTTTACTCCGCACAGCTCCTCCCCCGTAGGTGATAGCGTGATAATATGTAGCCTATATGTTGACCGGACCTGTTAGTAATATTCATGCAAAATTTGAAGTAAATCCATGTAGTACTTTTTGAGTTTACCCCGGACATACAGACAAACAGACAAAAATTCTAAAAACTACATTTTTGGCTTCGATATCGATTGTAGATTACTCCCCAAGTATTCTTTAAAAAAAATATTCAATGTACAGTTCTGACTTTCCTACGATTTTATTATATGTATAGATGTATAGATTGTTAATTGTATGAAATTGTTAAATATTTTTAGCATGATTTACGTGTTTAATACAAAATAACAAAAATTGTGCTTTTATTGAAGTTATATAAATAAATGATATTTATGAATCAAAGTGTTTTTTTTTTTGTTTATTTTACGTTAAACTTTTTTGTTTGACTGTGCTAGTTTTGGATCAAATAATAGATTTTTAAATTAATTTATACGTGGTCCGAGTCGACGGAAGAAAATTATTAAAATTAAATCAATCCGGCAACTGGGACCGCGGTTCTAATTAATGCGGTCCCAGTCGCCGGAAACCTCCTAGATATTACTCGCGACCTCATTCGTGTACCCTAAAATCATTACTTTTTTGCTCCGCTAAGTAAGAAAGAGTCTATATCTTTTCTAGATAGTGTAGTTTCCTAATGGTAAAAGAATCTTTAAGTTCAGTAGTTTTTGAGGCTACGTAACAAAAATACAATAATACTAGATGATCCGGCAATCTTTGTAAGTAAGTATCTTCACGCACGTATCCCCGAAGGGGTAGGCAGAGGTACAACAAGTGCACCCACGATTAGCCGAAGATACTTGGTCCCACAAAATATGTGATAGGTGGCAAGCCTATCGCCAACCGGGCACTTTCAAATCCCGGGCAACTTTGTGATTATCAGATAACTGAAAAAACACTTCTTTTATGTGCCCGACCCGAGAATCGGACCTGGGACCTCACGTGGTCAACGCCAACGCTTGACCACTAGACCACAGAGGCGACAACGTTGTTTTGCTATATAAATTATTGAATTACTTAAATGACTATTAAAAAAAGGGGTTGGTGATACAAGGATAAAAATTTAGTTTTGTATGTATTTTTAATGCCACATTATAATTTTTTTAATTAAAAAAATGTTAGGGGTGGACAACCCTTAACATTTAGGGATATGAAAAATAGATAGTAGCCGATTATTAGACCTATTGAATATGCACAAATTTTCATGAAAATCGGTCTAGCCGTTTCGGAGGAGTATGGTAACTAACATTGTGTCACGGGAATTTTATATATAAGATAAAAAATCAAAAACACAAATCGACGCTCCAACGAATATTCCGTATTATACGCTATTAAGGAGTTTTTCGTGTTATGTGTTTTTCAGCATTTAGAGGCTCATGATTCACCTTGTGAATTTTTTCCACAATTTTCCTATTAATATTTACAAAGATATGAAAATACTATTTAACTTTTTGCAAACGAATAATACGGTTTTAATCTAATTTATATTCTCCATCGATGAAAAACATATCAAACTTCGTAAGCAAGTGTATTTATTTTGCCTCCATATGAAGACAGTATGAAATTTGCTTTCTTTTGAAATACAAAACTATTCGAAAAGTAAATATTAAAAAAAATACTATTTTATTTTTCCTAAATAATTTGTATTTTTATTTTACCGGAATATTCGCAGGATACGTCGAAATGTCTTCTTTTAATAATATTACTCGTAATATAAATTATTAAATTCCGTAATAGCTTTATGTATAAAGATATGAGTAATTTAAATCTATTTTTAGATATACTCATAAAGATAAGCTTAGGCGGTATCTAGGTCAAGCAATTAGCAGGCGGACCGTCATCGGTGCATGAGATCTCTAATTAAACACGTACGTCTATAAAAAGTATCTGGTATATTTAACCCTATATAGAGTTTTACAACGACTAACATAGGTACGGCATAGTCATTTTATTTGTTTCTACCATCATAACGTCAGTGACCTTGTGACCTTGACCATGCACTGACGGTGCATATGGTCAAGTTCTAGCTTGAAGAGTGAGGAAGATGTTAAATTACTGATGCAAGTTTTAACCAAAATTGAGGTACTAGCAACATAAATTTATTATCCTTGATATCTGTTGACGCAAACAGGAAACGTTCAGCTTTTTTGTTATACATATCAATAAATGTTTTTTGAAGTTAAACTTCTTTCAGCGCGATTTGAGATTGACCCAGATTTTTTGCGGACGGAAATAAAATTTGCCGCATTTTCCCCTATTTAAAAATGAATGTTGTGAGTAGGTATATTATGTAATACATTTAATATGTAGTACATTTTATAACAAGCTTATATTGCTATAGTCCGACTTAACCTTCTAATTATCTTTTTAAATACGAAAACCCTTTTTTTCTCAATATTACTATTTTAAAGGAGATCATGGACCTTTGTCCATGTGATAACTAAATGACATATTTCTTGTAAAAATATCTAAATTTAAAATATATATATATATAAAATCACCTCTGTGGTCTAGTGATCCAGTGTCGGTGCTGACCACATGAGATCCCGGGTCGGGCAATTCCAAAAATGTGTTTTTTCTATTTTCTGTTAAAAACCACGTTGCCGGGGATTGGATAAGTGCCTGGTTGGCGATAGAAATGCCACCTATCACGATGTGTGATACTAAATATCTTCGGCTCATCGTAGGTGCAATTGATGTAGCTCTGCCTACCTCCTCGGGAATACGGACGTAAACATACTTTTCTCAATTTATTAACATGCCTACGATTGCTTGCCGTTCGAAAAGTGCAATAGGTTTTTATTTACAACTTTTACTTGTTTGACAAACGAATAAGTTTAGTTTCAACGGAGAGTTATTAACATGAAGAATATGCCTTGGATGGTTTACCTATTTATTTCTGTTCTGTTATTCGTGTGATATGATGAATGAAGTTTACCGGATATTTTGTCCTCTAAACTGGAATACGAAAGCGACAAGAATTGACGCTATTGCGGTAGAAACAGGTAGGGCGGTGGTACCAGACCTTGGCGAATCATTGCAAAACTCTGCAGATCGTCACGAGAATAGTGATACGTATAGCTAATCGTTTCCCTATTACGAGCTACCTGACAGGATGGAAATTATGAATGGTGACCCAAAAATCTCATTAAAGCAGACCTGATGTTTATCAGAGAGCCAGATGGCACATTCTTAAAAATCTAGAATGACAAAGAATCCAACTGTCTAAGTAATAAAAATATAAAGGTGAAACACTGAACAAAGGTATGTATAATATTACATTTCTTTATGAGAAAACATAATTCTCTTGTTGACACTAACGTAACAAGCTTTTGCCCAAGGACTCGTGAAATTAATTAAATGAAATGCAAAGGATTATTCTGCACGAATTGCATCTACGTGTTAACATGAAACTTTGTCTTTCTCTATGACCGAGTTAGGAACATTAAAATTGCTCATACATCTTCCGTGTATTCGTGTTTATTCGTGCCTTGGTATCTCCTTTGAGGCACCAGATTATTTTTATAAGATGTTTGAGGGCTGTAATTGGATTTCTTACGTTTGTTTTTATTCAAAGACTCGCATAAAAGTAAGTGTAGATAAATAACACGCAATGTTTACTTTAAGAATCTATCCATACTAATAAATCCGAAAGTCTGTCTGTCTGTCTGTCTGTCACAGCTAATCCGTTGGACCGATTTTCATGAAATTTGGCATGGATATAGTTGAAGATCCGGGGTCAAACATAGGCTAGGAAAAAAGGTGGTTCCAGATACCAGACCTGCGAGAGATATTGCACAATTCTGCCACTTAGTAGCCACCATGACATGACAAGAATTAACTAGAATACGAGTAAGTGGGCTACCTGATGTTAACTAGATGTCAATACCCAAGGGCATTTGCAACATAAGGGGTTGTTGCTAATGAGATACCGGTTATTGAAGTGTCTATTTATCTGCCCCTTAAAATCGTCCAAGTTACAGCTTTTTCCCTGGAAAAGTGGAGCTAGGAAGGTTATTCAGCGGGGTATCTACTTGCGCAGCCTTGTGATGAGCTGCCTCGTCCTGAGCGTGCCGCAGGCTGCGGAAAGCTGCGCAAGTGGATAACCAGCCAGAAAACCGTACCGAGCACACACCAACGTCTCCACTCATCGCACGGCTCACACTGAGGCGTCTTTGAGCATGGCCATTTACTGACATAATTCGGGTCACTGCACGTCTGCTTCGTTTGGTTCAAGTCGCGGCAAGCTTCGACTCCCAGCACGGCCTCCACTAGATATGCCTCGGGCCGAGGTAGTCGCGCGGGCCGAGGCTGCCTCAAATGGATACCCAGCTTTCCATAGATTAACTGTGCGAATGAAAAATGTACGAGAAAACCGATAAATAGATTTTAACGACGTATCTTTTTTTTATATCATAAGATGGGAAACTAGCAGATGGGTCTCCTGGTGGAAAGAGTAAACTATCGCCTATAGACACCAAAGGTGTTAATGGTACGTTGCTATCTTGTGGCGAGGTCTAATGCCACATGTATAAGTTTACCGGCTACCTTACCCTCCAAACTCGAACGCGACAGTGATTAGCACTGACGCTATTGCGACAGTAATATATCTTTGTAATGCATATGGAATTTTTTCAATCGTGTGTTTTTAATCGATCAATTTTTAGTATATTGGATTGTACATACACAGACATCGTACATCTCTCCGGAGACTAAGGGGCGCAAGGTTTTTGTAAGAAATGGATCGTTGACTATGCGCTCAGCTCAGCAGTGGGAGACTTTGATACTGAGGGGAAGTTTTATATAGGACTTGTGCTGTCTAAAACAGAAGACTTTGGTTAGGCATAAAGTACTGATTACCGTGGCTGATCATTTCCAGTTTATTTGAAGCTCGTTTTGCTATACCCTTAACGTAACTACGCTCGTAATATCGACTTTGTGATATACTGATGAGGGTACCCTAAAATAAGAAGCCATGCCAAAGCTCTTTTTGGCTGCTAACACAAAAACTTGTGTCTTATGGAGATTGAAATCCACTATGTTTCTATTTACCTTACTTCGAAGCCAATTATTTAATTAAGAAGCTAATCGTTTATCGTAATAAGTTGTTATGCACTACCCAAGCTTTTTTGTCTCAGCATCATCGAAGATAAACTGTGAGAAAATGCTTAATAGCATTAAGTTACGCCTTTGTACTTATTTGTGCAATAAAGTATTTAAATAAATCAATTATAATGATGCCTCAACTACAGATACAAGTGATTTTCTATAGTCTGCTTGTACCGGCAAAATATTTGCTCGGCCTTTGTATACCACGTCAACAGCACGGTTGACGAACTGACATCAAATTTAACATCAAAATCAAGATGTGATCGAGCTCGAGTTGCGCTTCCACTTGTCTAGTCTCACCAAACAACATACTAGAGAATTATGATGATCCGGATATTTTATTAGGTTTGCCACGCTTGTTTCCCTTGCAAAGGATCCCGTAGCTTTATAATGACATTTATGCTGTATGTAAAACAACTGGGAGCTATGCCAAATAGCACAATCGATCGGCCGGCATTGTAACACCTACCGGCGAACCAAAGCGAGATAGAATTTTCTTTTAACATTACTATCCAGTATCCACACATTTTTTTTCTACCTTAAGATTTGTATTTGAAATGGCGGTTACATTAATAGTAAAGAGAGCTATCTAATACGCGCAGCGTTCTCCACAATTAGACATGTTGTCAATATAGTTTTTAACACGTTTTACTTTTATTAGCTTCGGTCGTATGTTTGTATGTCAGTAAGTATGTAAAAGAAACTCTGAACGTGGATTTAAAGTATTTTAAAGCGTCGGAATAATTTGAAATTTGGCAGTCTTATCAAGGACCAATGACAATACAATAATATAAATCGTTAGTCCTGCTCTCCTTACTATCAGGATCTCTCCGGACCATCAGGATTAGCGATTTCTTTTTCTTTACCCGAGGAGCTATCACGTTTCTCGCAATGCGCAATTATCGTAATTGTTTAGTTATCGCAAGACATATAATAGTCATATATATCAGTGGCACTCTATAAAACTAGCTTTTGTAGAAAATCAAACCAAAAATTAAAAAATAAATAATAGTTTAAAAAAATTAAAAAACACGGTTTTATAGAAAATCGAACTAAAAAATTAAAAATAATTATAGTTTAAAAAACTAAAAAAACACGCTTTTACGGAACTAAAAAAAATTAGAAATAATTTTAAATTTAAAATAGTGTTAATGAGAATAAATGTTTTGCATTGTAAAAAAAGCGTGGGGTGCTTTTTAAAATGTCTATTAACACCATGCACCCCATGCTTTTTGCAATACAATACATTTTTTCTTATTTACACTAATCTCGATTTCAATTTAAATTAACTACCTCCATGCTGAATTTCATCAAAACCGTTACAGCAAATAAGCTATTAAAATCATAACAGACAAACAGACTTGCGTTTATGCCATTAGTATGGAAATATGAATTTGTGGCAGACCCTAGCGGCATAATAGTCGATATTTCTTTCACAATTACCTACTTCATTTGCAAAAACAGAAATACACAGTTTATGTACTCAACGTATGTTTTACATCTTATTTCAAGAAGTGCTATTCCACACAAATGATTATTTTATTTAGAAATTAATTGAAAACCAAATAAATAAGCATTACGGGAAAAAATACACGAATTGATAATTAATGATACTAATATAATATATAGAAATACATGAATACTGAAATAAATTGCATAAACATCTAAACCCAGAAATATAAACATTTATGCTCATCACATTAATGTTTATCCTAGTCGTGAATAGAACCGAGAGGCCCCTCGATTGCATAGTCTCTCGTCTAACGACTTTTATATATACAGATTTAAAGTGGTTAAATCTGTATAATATAAAAAGAAAAGTCCCAGCTCACTGACTGATATATCAATGTCCAGCCTAAACCCTAGGACAAGAAGGCAGAATTTTTTCACAAGGGTTATTCTTAAAATGTTGACAAGGAATAAAATAATATTTTTCGAAATCCATTTTCTAAGATAGGATAATATGGGGTGAAATATCGTTAAAATTATCTAACATTCACGACATTTAATAATAACGACCGCCCCGTTGGTCGAGTGGTTAGCGACTCTGATTACGCAATCAACGGGGCTCGGGTTCGATCCCCGACGGGGGCAAGCATTTGTGTGATGAGCGTAAATGTTTGTATTTCCGGGTTTGGGTGTTTATTATGTATGTAAAAGTATTTATATATGTATTTCTATACATTAGCATCGTTGACTAACACCCATAACACAAGCAAATAATTTGCTTACTTTGGGGTTAGATCAATAAGTGTAATTTGTCCCGTGAATATTTATTATTTATTTATTTATTTAATATACCCACGTGCGGAGTGTAGCTGGTCTATATCTATAACAACTAGCTGACCCAGCAAACGTTGTTTTGACATACAAATTACTTATATACTTACTTACTTAGAAAAATTTCTAAAATAAAACCTGTATAGTTCCCGTTCTCGTGGGATTTTCCGTGGTTGCGTGATTTGTTTCCGCGGGATTCTCCAAAAAGTTAAAATGCAGCGGGATTTACACAAAATTGAAAAATACGATTGCGTTTCTATTACAATTACATAAATATTGCCTTTAAAATATATCAGGAGCAGAGCCAAATACCGTGACCAATTGGCGGGCATCATAACACCATACCAACCAAACGGCGCATGAAACCGAGGCGGGGAATGCCTCTGAAATTTACTATTCACCCTATTGTTTCAGCCCAAAGTTTCATTTTTGGAATGGCGGACAGCTGACGTATATTGCAGGAATTTGTGGAAAATAATACCTTAACAGATTTTATTTTTTTCTAGCTGAAGCCTATAATTATAAGTTTACGTACATACTGTAATTAATTAGTACAATGTTTTTCGTATCTGTGCCGATTTATCCATATTCATTCTATAATTTCCACCGTCGGCACTTGGTGAAATTCCATTGTTATTACACGATTAAATTGTCACTTGTCACTCAACTGGTTTCACTTTTGTAAGCATCTTCAGGATTATTTTTGTGTTATAGCATTCACCCCGTGCTTGGGAAAACTTGAAAAACTTTAAAAGCAATAAAGAAAAATATCGACACGCAGGATTTGAACCTGCGATCTCCCCCTAAAACCGGGGTGCTCTCCCACTGAGCTAGTGTTGACAGGCTCGACGTGGCGAAATTTTTCTTTGCTATATGTTCGATTTTATCGATTGTACTGATCGCTAGATATACATTCGTATAAATGGTTAAATGAATTCATCGTTGCAGTTTTCTTTGTTGTTTTTAAAGTTTTTCAAGTTTTCCCAATCACGGGGTGAGTGCTATAACACAAAAATAATTAGAAGCACGAAAGTACTGATTAAAATTATAAATGTGAATTTCGTTTGTAACGATGAACTCATTTAACTAGTTAAGACTGATTATTTTGATTGGCGCAAATGTACCGAAAAATGTATTTGCGGATCGGACAGTCTTTTTTCTACACTGTATAAACGAGAAACTAAGAATGAATCTCCCATGCCTCATAAACTTGTTTAAGTGCTGCGAAAACTGAAACTAAGATTCTTATTAAGAAAAATAGTTTGTTCGTGGTCATAAACTTGAACTCAGTATCTCTATTTAATTTAAACGTGGTATTACCTCTAAATGTTTGCGACAACATAAGCTGCTAATTAACAACTGGAATCAAACATGTTTATCATTAAGTTATCTTTCTTACACAAGCTTAAGTTTTAAATGTGAACCTTATAGAGTTCGCTACCCAATAGGTACACACGGAACCTTATTACTAAGACTGCACTGTCCATACGTCTGTCCGTGTGTCTATCACCAGGCTGTAACTCATAAACCGTGATAGCTAAACTGTTGAAATTTTTACAGATGATGTGTTTCTGTTGCCACTATATCAAATTTAAGGGGGGCTCCCACATAACAAACGTGATTTTTGCCGTTTTTTATAAATAATGGTACAGAGCCCTTCAATAATTGTGTGCTTATTTGTCGTTTTTTATCGACAATGGTACGAAACATCAGGAAAGATATAGCATGGCAAAGAAAATAGCTTTACTTACATAATAAGATAACAATCTCACATAGAACTAAAACATGTTAATGGTACATTACTATTCGTGTGGCGGGATGTAATAACTACTTAGTATATCGTCTACATTACCCTTCAACGACAGCAACAAGCTATTGCGGCAAGAACGAAACTGTATTAAGATTTTGTGGAACTCTGCCACCACGTCTTGGTGGCAGAGTTCTACAAAGGGTACAAATTACAAAAGGTTAGTAGTAGTGACAGGCTTGTCCATACGTTTGCCTTTCAAAAAATTTGGTAAGTGGTCTAGAGAGAGAAATCTGTAAAGTATTTAAAAAAAATTATAAGCTTAAAAATCAAAGATAATGTAAATACAATAATAACAATTATAAGTTTTATGCGTAAAATAACTACGCGTATGTCCGAAAATCGTGATCGATTGGCTGACGTTATAACACCAAATAGCTTATAAAACTACGGTGGTAAATGCCTCTAAATAAACAAAAGGATGTATAAATACATCCTTTTGTTTTGACTCAAGGCAATTTTTGCCACGGCAAGAATAACAAAATCTGGATGAATAAAGCCACAAATTTGTAAAAACTATTGCTTTATAATGTTTTATTTTAGATCAATAGGATAGTCTACAAATCTTCGTAAGTATCTTTAAAGCAGCCCAAGTGGAACGTGAACAAAATTAAGACATGACCTTTTCATAAAATAGCGCTTACAAGTTTTACTAAGCACCGGTAATAGAAAGGATTTAGTTTTTTTATTACACAAGATAGCAAACAAGCAAACGGCTTTTCTGATGTAAACATACAATCATTACTTATGGTCACGAAAGACCTTTCCTGTACGTTGCCATTCGTGAGGCAGGTTGAAATGTTACATACATATTTCACGCTCCAAACTGAAACACGACAATGGCAAGCATTGACGCTATTGCAGCAGGAATAGGTAAGGCGATGGTACCATATACCCGGGCTAAACGTTGCGGAAACAGAACTTTATTACCTAGTAGTCACGATGGTAATGATATGTATATCCAATCGTTCGCCAGTTACGAATTACCTGTCAGAATCGCAGACAAATTGTTCTTCAAAGGGGACCAAGACCAATGTAGAAAGAATTTAATATACAAGCTAAATTTCGAAACATTAATATGAAAAGTATTTCATAAATCATATAAACTGAAAGAGTACAGCTTGTGTATCTATTATAATAACATTTATGTCATGTGTTAAACAACTGGGAGCGATGCCAAATAGCGTGATCAATTGGCGGGCATCATAGCACCAGACGGCGCATGATACCAGAGCAGGGAATGCTTCCGAAATTACTATCCAACCTTTTGTTTTTATTAGTTTCACTTTTGCAATGGCAAATAATAGAAAGCATATTATGTGAATTATTCATAAATATTATGTGAATAGTTTTTTTTATATTAGCTGTAGCTGTAGTGTAGTTTTTTATATTAGCTGTAGGTAAAAATTTATAACTTTTACCACCTTAAGTAATAGCACATAGGTCAGCGTTTTTTAGACTAATATTATAAATCGGAAAGATTTAATTGTTTTCTTGTTTGAAATGAATAAACTTAGAAGCTGGTTAACTGATTTTAAAAACTCTTTTACTAATTTATAGCTTTATTATTACTAAGTAACAAAACTACTTTTTTAGGCCATTATTTTATTTTCGTTTTTATTTTATTTATATTTTTTTATTAATATTTTATTTTTATTTTATATCAAAAAATATAAAAAGGGTATCATACAATTCCAGATTATTTAGAAGGCTAAAAAGTCGGAGATTAGGTCCACCTTAAACCAATCTTGTATATTTTTTGTAATAAGAAATAATTCTTGTAATATTTTTAATATGAAAAATAATACAAAAAGAGAAGCCCACTGAGTTTCTTCTGTTGAATGTTCTTAGTGTGTATTCCGCGTTCAAATTCGGTAGTAATTTTAAAAATATTAACTCTGCAAATGTGTCTGTAAAAGTTTATTTGAATAATTTTTATTTTGATTATATCGTGAAAAAATAAAAACATGCCTTGTTGACATACTAAAGTAGGAGCCAAAATTTAAAAAGACCCCTTGAGTGATTTCATTTTATCGGTAAGTACCTACTATTAAAGTTTCCGGGTGTAAATGCAAGCTACATTAACAATCTAAGAAATGACCGTGGAAGACGTAAAGAAATTATTAAACTAATCCGTGGTTTCATTTCTTATACCAGTTTTGTTGTTTAGTCATGTTTAGTCATTCAGGTGACATTATAGAAGGCATTAATTTTTGTTAGAGTCTAGAGTCCCTCAGCCTACTGCCAGCTAAACGATTGGTTTTGGGGTTGGGAAAAAATTCACGGTAGTAGAAAATAAAAATAAAGTTAAAAGAAAAACTATCACGAGTACAATCGAGGGAAGAGTCTAAGAGGAAATCTTCAAGAGAAGAGTGAACAGGTACCTTCAAGGGGTGCACGTTCCATCTTAGGCCGCATCTTAGCTTACCATCAGGCGAGATCGTGGTCTAGCGCTTCCCTATCCATAATAAAAAAAAAAAAACAACGATTAAGAAGGCTTTACAAATTTTTCGGTAATAATCTTCCAAGTTATAAAATGTACTTGGAGAAGTTTTTATAGATCGAGAACTGTGGTGCGAATATATCAGTCATTGACGTTAAATAGGTTAAATTTTCAAAGTATGAAACCCTAATGGGTTAAATATGCATAGTATGAAAAAAAGCCATCTTCTTAGTCCACATGATTGTGATGGGCAACTTCAGAAGCCTGCATTGCGCGTGTACCGATATGCACTTTACCAGTTTTTATTTCTGTTGTTGTACAGCTTCATGGTTGCATCCTATATACATAATATTATGTTTTCTGTGATTGTGTTCTGCATGTGCACGTCAAGCATGTGGAATAGATTTAAATGTAACATCCATCGGTAGGATATCGTAGTTACCCGCGGTTTAGTTTTTTTTGAGATGTTGATTTGAAATTTCTAGTGTAGGTTTTCATAAAGTTCAGTGATTCTTATAATAGCTCACATAATTAATTTGATAAGGATTATAAACTGTATTCGTCTTAATCGCTTTTCAATAACCATCACATACCTATATTTTTTAATAGTCAAATTGTGGATATTATATGGGCTCTCGTGGGCTTTTCCCATTGACGTGTATAATTTTATACACGTCAATGGCTTTTCCCCAGCCCTTTAAAATAAAGAACTAACCTACCATACATTAAAGATAGTAAAATAATAAATATCGCTGGACAAATAACACGAATTAATCTAACCCCAAATTAAGCGATTTATTTGCTTGTGATATGGGTGTCAATCAACGATACTGTAACATCCATATCTGTCCATATTATACTAATATTATAAATGCGAAAGTCTGTCTGCCTGTTACGCTTTCATGGCTAAACCGCTGGACCGATTTTCATGAAATTTGGCATGGATATAGTTGAAGATCCGGGGTCAAACATAGGCTATTTTTTTTTCAAAAATCAGTCCCTGGAGGGCTGAAATAGGGGATGAAAATTTTATTAAAAGCTATTTGGACGACTTATTAATATACTCGCGGGCGAAGCTGCGCGGGTCAGCTAGTATATAATAAGCACTCAAATTCAGAAATACGAACATCTATTACAGATGTTTGTATTTCTGGGTTTGGTTGTTACGGTGCTCATCACACGAATGTCTGTCCTGTCAGGAATCGAACCTGAGCCCTATTCTTCAAAGGAGGATGGACTGAACTGGGCTAGCACGATCCAGTTTTAAGCTAGGATTTTACATATTATCGTTTCTGTTTTTGTAAATTATATTTTTATATATAATATGATTATTAAAAGGCATAATGCATTAAAGTTTAACTGAAATTCATTTTGTGTGTAAAACAACTACAAGCGAGACCCAAAAGCATGATCAATTGACGGACGTCATAACACCAAACGGCGCATGAAACCGAAGCCGGGTATGCTTCTGAAATTACTTTCCGCTCTTTTGTTCCTACTCAAATATTCATTTTTACAATAGCGGACAGCTGAACGTATGTGACGGCATTTTATGGAAAACATTACGTTAACACATTTCATAGTGTAAAAATTTGTTCATATCATGTAAAAGAAAAAGCAAGTGTTTTATATTGCATTATTATTAGTCTGGGCCTAATCCACGTAATTGAACGGCAATCGAGTTGAAGCTTTAAGAACTCTTACACATTTTCTTACATATTATGCTGCGTTGTAGCACGTCTCGACGTTCTATCATGTTTATGTGTGTTAGAGCCCTAACAGCACTGACTCAATTACGTGAATTGGGGGGTAGTTAACATGTGCTGTTTTATAGAATTTCACTTAGTCTTCTCGGAAAATTATGACCAAGGTGTCATTGTATTCGTACTTTCCTCTAGGAAAATTTTAAACAGTAAAAGTCCTGCTTAAAAATTGAAATAGTTATAAACAATTTATTAAAAAAATGATGTGGTGTCGCGGAACACCAGGTAGGAACGAACTTCCTTCGGCTAAACGGCACTACTCGCTTGTGTACGCGACTGTCGCGCCTGCGCACGTCTCATTTAACGCTTTTATTCCACGCATTTTTCTTACGGTTTTACTATCACATTTTTTTCAGTTCGGTCGCGCAGCAAAATCCCTATCCCCTCCAAGCCTGCCGTAAGGAACTTCGTTCCAAAAGAGGAGTTTGTTTGTCAAATATCTCAAAAACTATATTAAATATAAACTATTTCAAATTGTTCCATCTCTGGAAACCTATAATCATCATTTATAGATTTAATTTGGCGATAAACAGGGGACTCAAAAAGGACATAGTCGCTTTCACGTGGGTATGGCAGTTCGATCAGTAAAACGATTTTTTTAACTATCAAATACGAATACTAAAAAATAAGAGTAATAAACCGATGAGAGCAACAAACGTTTGATTGATAGCGAATAGCGAATGAATAAAATTGATTGTGTAGAACAATCAATTACCTTTTAGACTGGAAGCCGTGTTTAATCATGCGTGGTCAATTTTCAATTCATTTTCGAGTAATAGATTTTTCCATAATATATAAAAAACAACTTTATTGCTGCATTATATTTGTATATAATGCAACTTATTATCTTAAATGATGACAAACGCAATATTTGACACCATTAAAGATAATAAGTAAAAAGAAATTTTTTTAGGTCCGCTTGCATGAAGCTATTTAAATATTTTAGATGAATTTAAACATAATAAAAGTAATTTCAAAAGTATTTATATAGTTCGTATCAAGTCTAATTTCGTAATCGACAGTAATTGCCAAACACTTATAGAGAACGTATTTTATTCGCAATTGATCGTATTTCGGTCATCATACTTTTTAGTAAGGGAGCCTAAGGGGTATCCCTTGGGCTCTGGGAAGAGATATAAGCCCTTAATCTAGGGCAGTAGAAAAAAATCAATTACTTCGGTTTGTGGAAATTATCGGATTATACATTTATCGTTATTTTTACAATATTTCTTGAGAAAATTAAAACGCGCTCTAGAACAGGACTTCCCAACCAGGGGGCACGCCCCCCTCCCCCTAGGGAGGTATAGAGAAATGTAAGGGGCGTCGTACGTAATATGTAAGATTACGTTTTCAAAAAAAATTAACGAGTAGGTAAATAAGGGATATACGAGGAGCATGAAAATATTATTTTTGGCTCGAGGAGGCTGGGCGAAATAAAGGTTGGGAAAGCCTGCTCTAGAATATCAAGACAATGTTTTATTTGCAGCTTTCTGGCCCTTTCATTTCTTTACGTTACATTCAAATCGTCAGGTTTTCTAAGAGACCGTGGTCCTACGAATAAACTTTTTTTGATTAATAACAAGCTGAATTTTTGTAAACAGCTTTGTTTTGACGAGACAACCATCTTTTCTATCTTCGAAAAATCTCGAATCGGGTAACTAATAAGGTTATGGGGCTTTGAAAATTTTGATTCGGTGAAGATTTTAAAATTGATATTAATCAATAATTTAAAAACAACCTAATTTTCTCACAACAGCTTGTTAATTATTGTCATCATAATTCAAGGGTAATATTGTCCTACACGTAAAGTGGAAACTTATCTTAGTCCGACACTCTAAACTTTTTTAACTTCCCGCTCCGTATGTAGATAAAAGGAAGTTACTGATTTTGCCCCGATTTTCTAGGAACCTTTTCTGACTATTTTCACGATGACGTCAGTATGTCTGTGTGTATGTAGGTTTGTGTGTGTGTGTGCGTGTGTGTGTGTGTGTGTAGGTATGTGTGTATGTAAATATTTCATAACTTTTGAACGTTTTTAAATTTACAAAAAACCTCAAAAACAATTTTTGGTGAAACAGTATTTTGCTATGATGCAGATGGTACGGAACCATTCGTGCGCGAGTCTGACTCGCACTTGGCCGTTTTTTTAATATAACTTCCAGATTTATTTACCGATTGAGTACAAAAATTAATCAGCTCTTTTCCTCAAAAAAACTACGTCTAATGTATACATTGCATCAAAATCGGTTTATCCGTTTGGGAGTAATCGTGGACGAAAAATTTTGAAACGTGTTTTTTCGAGATATTTTCGAAAATTTTCAGCCCAGCAGAATGCCGTTTGAAAAATCAAAATCGAATCTAATTTTCAAAAGTTATAGCTTTTCAAATATTAAAATTACGTTGTTTTTAGCAAACTCACTTAATATTTTTGAAATAACTTTATACTGATTGACTTAAAAATCTTGTCTTTATTTCTCATTTAAAATGTTCGTCAATTATACCATTAATTGGATCAAAATCGGTTAATTTGTTTGGGATTTATCAACGACGAAATTTTTGAAAGAAATGTTTTTGCACTGCTTCGAAATTTTGACACCTATCGATTATTTCGCTAAAGCAATATTTTAGATCTCAAAAATTGAGTTGAAAGGCATTCGAAAGATCAAAATCGATCATCGTTTCCAAATTATACAGCTTATCAAAAATCAATATACTGACATTTTTAATAAAATAGGTAATTGAACTGAAAAATCTATGCTTATAGTTTTTACTCTTTTGAGCTTAAAATGCCTTAATTTAGTGGGAAGTTTCAGGGATGGCCTGCAGGGTCAACCGTTTACATATTTTTTTTATCTATTTTTATTAGTTACCCGATTTGAAATTTTCGAAGATAGAAAAGATGTTTGTCTCGTCAAAACGAAGCTCCACAAAAATTCAGCTTGTTATTTATCAAAAAAAAGTTTGTGGGACCACGGGCTATAAATTTTATCTTGTAATTAACTCACCATAACACACTTTAGACACGCTTTAGTGTTTCCATGTCTTGTTTTCATACACTTTTTTTATCTGTAGTTGCTTTTCACACCATTGAAATGAAAAACATTATAAAACCTTTTATTTTTCATATTGTCTTATCTACAAAATCCAATAAGTACACACGACGCTCGATTAAATCCACATAAATCATTTGAGACTTACTATTATAATAGTACCTACCATTCCAACCCTGTATTTTTTATTCCAATTGGAACATTTGCATTATTATCAATAAATAAATTTGATTATGTGCATAGGTCAGCCCTCATTCTCTTCTATATATAGAAGAGAATGAGGGCTGACCATAAATCCAAGCATAAATCCTTTCTATTAATATAAAATCATTAAATCAAATTGTTTTAATAAAACCTGTGGTGAAAATAAGCCAATGGCTCATCAATTTAAATTCTAATACCGAGGATGGCTGCGTCAGACAAGTGACTGACAAGGCCGAATCTTTACTACCCTCCGAGGCAACTTAAACGATCCTTGGGGTATTAAGACATTTTTCTTCTTTCAGCAATTATATTAAATTTACAGCCCTCAAACAATCATCTGACCTCATTACAGAAAACTTAAGTGAATAAAGTTATGCCTCCCGTTGCGTTGGGTGAATTTAGATATTTTATCTCTTTGTAACATTTTTTATTTCCGACTCACTTTTCATTTTAAACTGTAATTTTTTTGGAGGTTTTGTGTAAGTTAAGGATTGTCTTTTTGAAAGAGTAATTTATTTTCGTGACGTAATTGTATTTTTCTGTGTGGTTTCTAAAATTCCGTTTGTCAGATATTAGATGAAATATGTTTGTATTTATTTTAAATAAGGCTATATTGTGATCGTATTTGTAGATCATAGGTATGGTAGTGAGCAAGACTAAGTTGTGGCCTGACACGTCACGCAGTGTTTTAAGAACACGGTAGTATGCTGCACGGATAAAGCAACGCATTAATATCTTATCATTATTATCTTATCATTAGTATCTTTAGTGTCTGCATGCTTTGGCTTTTTTTAAAGTTTTTTATATTTTAGAATAGCAAACAAATTTGTGATTTTCAGCATGAAAAGAGATACCCATCGACTCTATATACCAAAGATATTAATGGTGCTGTACAATCCAGGTGGTGGAATGGCAATGTCAAATGTTTAAATATATCGGACATCTTACCCTCCAAATCGGAACACGAGAGTGACTAGCACTGACGCTATTGCAATAAGAAGAAGCTAGGTGGTAGTATCAAACAGGACAAGAGCCCTACCACCTAATACTAATAGTGGTAGTGACTCGTTAATAGCCAATGCCTCTTGTTATATATAGATTTTACACTTTCAATCGTCAGCACTTGGTGAAATTCCATTTGTATTGTCCATTTCCACACTTGTACTTTTATTTCACTATTATTATGTACTAAATTATTTAATTTTATCGACCCTTTTCTCTTTTTAAAGCATCTTCAGGACGTAATATTCTTTAGGTAAAGAATATAACGTCCTAAAGATGCTTTAAAAAGCGAAACCGGTCGATAAAATTAAATAATTTAGTACATAATAATAGTGAAATAAAAGTACAAGTGTGTGATAAACTAGTTTCAACTAAAAATTATTATATATAAGCGTTTCTGATGGGATATAATTTTTAGAGTACCATTACATAGCTGAAATGTTATCCTATATTTTGGCTGCTAACACATGTTTGTTTGCTATTTACGATGTAAAAATACTATGGAAAATAATTAAGCTAAAACTGCATCTTCTTTTGACAAGTTACTTCGAAACTCCATAATTTTAATCAGCGAGGTAAAGGAACTGCAAAATAGTATCGACAAAATGAGGTCGAGTGAAATTGACTCAATCGTGTTTGCCGTTGACTACAGCAACTCTACGTTATAATAGGAGAAGTTGCTCCATGATCCGCCACATCGCCACTTTGTGCTTAACAAAATTTACATTTATATTGCTCGAGTTTTGAACAATACCTGTGTACAGAGGTTTAGAGAATTCTTGAGCCGAGTTCACTATATGTATCGGTTAGTAACAAGAATTTTTTAAAGATTTATTATGACTATAATGAATAACCTAGTTTACGTAAGCTTTTAATACTTATTGTATATTTATAATATTCAACAACATCTGAATAGAGAAGTTTAAATACTTCTTAAGCTGGGTTCATCACATGTATCGGTTACAACAAGAAACTTTCCTATCAATGTACCTTTTATGCGAACTTTTAATATTAGTCTTATAAAAAATGAAAAGTTTAATATAAAATGACAGCCCCGTTGGTCGAGTGGTTAGCAAACCTAACTACGAATCAAGAAAGCTCGAGTCTGATCCCAAATACGGACAAACATTTTATGTGATGAGCTTAGAAGTTTAATTTCTGAGTTTGAGTGTTTATTATGAATGTAACAGAATTTATATATGTATTGGTATCGTTGACTGGCATCTATACCACAAGCAAATAATTTGCTTACATTGTTTTTTTTTTAAATATCATAAGATAGCAAATAAGCAGGTAGGTCGGGTCAACCTGATTGAAAGAGTCAACCGTCGCCTATAGACACCAATGATGTTAATGGTGCGTTGCTATCTTATGGCGAGATCTAATGCCACATACATAAGTTTACCGGCTACCTTACCCTTCAAACTGGAACACACTGACGCTATTGCGGCAGGAATAGGTAAGGTGGTGGTACCAGACCCGGGCGAGACAATGCAAAACTCTACCATCTAGGGTTTGATCAACTTGTATAATTTGTCCAGCGATATTAATTTAGTTTTTATTTATTTATTTTTAATTCAAAGTAATAAAAGGAGAAGTTACTTCCTGATCCGCCTCATCACCATCTTATCATGCTTATTAAAATTTACATTTCAACTTCTTTCAACAAGTTTTTAAATTTGATTCACAGTGTTTATAAGAAACTTTCCTTATATTTGTTAAGTGGATAACCTAGTTTATTTAAAATTTTGAATTTTATCATTTAGTTGTTAAAATTTTTAACTATAAGATATGTAGATTGTATAGGGGTTCAAAGAGTTCTTAAGCTGAGTTCACAACATAGATCGTTTCACTATCAAGAAACTTTCCTTAAAATTTATTAAAGAATAACCTAGTTTATTTGAACTTTTAATATTTGTTATAAACTTATAAATTTAAATGTTACCTGTGTATAAAGTTTCAAAGCATTATGTTAAAAGTTTTTGATGAATCACTTAATCCATGCAAATTTTGAATATTTGTAATAAATTTGTTTTTCTTTTTTTTGTGATTGGTGCCGGTGTGGTCGTGGTTGTAAAAATGTGGTGGATGTGGGCGGATAAGTGTGCCGCTGGGAGTCTTCGTTTGATCGGAACCATCGGTGAGTCTTATCCATTTATTAAACCGACGTCTCTCTTTTCGGTACCATCACGGAGGATACATAGAATAGTTCGCGGATAATAGCAAATTTAATTAATTTCACCGTTTAATAATGGATTTCCGCAAAGTAACGCCTGAATCAATAAAATTTATTTTTTATATCATTAGATAGCAAAACAGGCAGATGGTTCCTTGATAGAAAAAGAAACCGTCACTAAGAGACACCAAAGATATTAATGGTAATGGTACGCTCTATCCCTGCAGCGGGATCAAAATACCACTTGTGTAAGACTACCGGCTACTTTACCTTTCAAACCAAAACAGAGTAATGACAAAAATTGACTATTGCGGCAGGAATATTGATTTGTAAATTGTAAAAGAATTGTTTGGAAAATAGATTTTAAATATTTATTTTAATCCCTAATCTATTTTCAAATAGATCTAATTGATTTATTTCGTCTATTTCTATTTCTATATCTAATTTACCTAAATTACATTTTAATATAGTATATCTCTTAGAAAATGTTAGGACTACTTAAATATCAGCTATTGTTATAAGATATAATATATATAATACCTATAATTATAAGCCAAGTTTAAGAAATCTTTAAGTTTGTTTTTCTAATTTGAAAAATATATTTTTTAAACAGATGATTAATCTTTTTACGTATTTCAAAGCTAAAATTGGACTTTGGGATTTCTAGGAATTACATAGAAGTAATAAAAATTATTTTAAGTGAATTGCTCCCATTTGTTCAATAGTATCGTAAGTTTACGTGTAAGTTGATACCAAATAAATTGAGAGAAAATAAATAAGAAAACACACATGCAAATTTCATACAAGTGCACACTCATAGACAGGTTTTCATTACCCTGTCCTAAACATCTAGAGTGGACAAATTTGTACCTAAAATCCACACAAGATGGCTCATTTTGAAACATTGCTATTTTTATACTCGTTGCTTCAATATGTCACAAAGAATTGTTTCCTATTAAAATAACTATCTAAATTAGTGTTGCTTATTTATAAATTAATAATTAAATTTATTATTATGCATAGATATAGAGGTTCTCAAGAACTCAAAGTTTAATTATAATTAAAAAATACTACGTAATAATATGATAGTATTAATGTACGTGGGTATTCACAACAATTTTTCATTAAATAGCAGTGAAATAAATAACCTGTAGAATTTCGTCAATAAATTATTAAATTAGGGTTTTTATAAATAAAACGAGCGTTCTAGTGTGTGCGCTTTTGCATTCTCAATTTTTTTAAATTCAGCCTTCATTTGAGCTATATTAATAATCGTTGTCTATGTTTTATTTAATATACAATACTAGCGACCTGCTCGCGGTTTCACCCGCGTAGCTTTTGTTTCCGTGGGAATATTGGAAAGGTTTGTATACTAAAACCTTCGTCGAGTATCAATATATCTGTTAAAAAAAACAGATCAATATTCGTTGCGTAGTTTTAAAGATTTAAGCGTACATAGGGACATAGGGACATAGGGACATAGGGACAGACAGAGAAAGCGACTTCGTTTTATACTATGTAATGATAATGATTTAAAATGTTGCCATTTCACATTGATGATGATGACGATGATCTGTCCGACCACTTTTAGCCATGGCGATCACTTTTACTTTGGTTAATATAGCCTACCTTTGCGGAAAACTGCTTCGCACAGTGTGGCCAAATAAGCACGTTATTCACGTAGTGTTAATGAACTCTGGCATGTGGACGGGCTTTCAGCTCGTCACGTTTAGCGTCGAGGTCAGCTTTACGCTGCTCCTAGAACTCATGAACTCGTCGCTTCACAATCCCCTGCCATTCCGGACGTTGAGCTGAGTGCGAAAATATTCCCATTGAGGTAGTTCATTATTGCATCTTTTCATGTGACTCTTCTAAACGACTTTATATCGGAGGACTTGTCCACCCTATTTTCGCTTCCCAACCTATAGTTCAGCATAAAATATGCGCTTCTCCAGTCTCTCCTCCGCCATACGTGATATGTGACCACACCTTCGAAGTTGCCGGCGCATCAAATAGGCTTCAACGCCTCCAGAACTTAATATACCAGCGTAATACCGTATTACGCACTCTGTCGGTTCATCTGATCTTCATGATAGAACGAAGGCATTGAAGGTTAAAACGATCAAGAGTACGTATATGATGGCGATACATATACCATGTCTTGCAAGATTATAATAGATTTGGCAGCACAATTGCCATGTACATAGATATTTTTGTCGCCAGCTTTAGGTCGTGGGAGCAGAAGACATTGGAGCGCAGTTTTCCGAACGCTGTAGCCGCAGCGCTGATTCTGCTATTCTATATCAATCTCGGCGTCAAGGTCCCCAAATAACAAAATTTATCCACTTGTTGCAGTATATCCTCACCAAGCTTGATGGTCAGTGACTCGTGACTGCGTGTGTCTAGGGACATAACCTCATTCTTCTTGACACTGAATTTCAGGCCGAACTTGAAACAAGCTTGGTGAAAAACGAACATTAACCGCTGCAGGCCTCCTAGAGATTCTGCTAAAAAGCATAAATCATCAGCATACGTTATCTCGGTGATCAATGCATACGAGACTTTAGTACGTGCTTTAAGTCTGGCCAAATTGAAAACACTGCCATCTGTGCGGATCGGATGCGGACTTCATCGGAAACAGATTGCAAGACCTCCTTGACTACCACTGCAAAGTATAAGGTGAATAGTGTGGGTGCTAGGACGCACCCTTGTTTCATTCTACACGTAACGGGAAAGAAATCAGACTATACGCCGTTTACGGTGACGAAACACTGCATATCATCATGCAGGAGTCTTAAAGTCTCACAAACTTCTCCGTACATCCTATTTTTTTTAAGCACTATCCAAAGAACTTCACGGGGCACAGAATCGAATGCTTTCTCCAAGTCCATGAAGCAAAGGTACAGCTGACGACCCTGCTCTCTACTTTTTTCCTGAAGTTAACGTACGGAGAAAATATTTAGCTTCGCATGTGCCTCGGACAGATCGGAAGCTAAACTGGGTTGTAGGCAGAATTCTCTGACAGATCTATGAGGCGTTTTAACAGTACTCCAGTTTTAACAGTTTTAACAGTAATACAAAGGCCTTTCCAGGGGCAGATAAAATTGAAGTACCACGGTATGAGTTGCAGTCAAATCGGTCACCCATGTATTTGTAAGGAACACTGACGCGAGATACTTTAAAGGCATCTGGGACTCGGTCCTCCTCCCACATTCGAACAAAGAGTTTCCAAACCGATGTATGCAACACCTCACCGCTGTATTTTAATAGCACTCCTGGTATAAGGTAAATACCAACCGCACGTTGATTTTTCTGCTGTTTGATAGCAGCGACAACCTCGTCACGTGATAGGGGCCTGTCCAGCTCGCGCTCTATAGGAAGTTGCGGGATAAAACTGATGTAATATAGATCAGACGATTGATATACGTAGAGTAGCGTATATAAATGTTCAGCCCAATGTCTAAGTACGTTATCCTTGCTGGTTAGCAATTGCGTACCGTCAATTGACTTCAAAGGCACTTTTACTCGGTGAGATGTACTGATCAGCTTTCACACCTCACAGTAAAACTCCCCAAGCTGGTTCGTGTGAGCAAGCCACTGCATGCAACATGCTTTGTCGCACCATCACTTATCTTTTGACTATCGTGACGCCTTCTTAATTTTTGGTCACTCTCTTTAACAAGCGCGACACTTCCACCTCGTCTTCCATGCTATCGCAAGAGGTCTCGATGTTTATCAAATGCTGCCCTGAGAACTTCAGCATTGTCATCAAACCAATCTTCATTACGCCGGTATTTAACACCCAGGGTATCTGAAGCGATTTCCATAAGATGACATGACAAAGCTTCCCAAATGACACCGATATCTTCTGCCTCTTTAGCTGGCGACAGTTTTTCAGACAAGATTTCAGCATACTCGTATTTCTCCCTAATCTCAAGATCCTTTAGCCTATCCATTTCTGAGGACCCAGGCTTTTTAGTTGAGGTTCTATATGATTGATGGAGGCGGAGCCGAAGTTTAGTAACAATTAGACAATGGTCAGTTCAAGAGTGCGCACCGCGCATAGTACTGCAGATAACGCGCGAACTTGACCGATATCTCATTGCCGCACGATATCATAGTCAATTAAATGCCAGTGTTTGGATCTTGGGTGCATCCACGTTGTCTTGTACTTGGTGGCAAGTCTGAACATAGTGTCCGATATTGCCAGTTCGTATTGAGCACAAAGACTGAGTAGCAACTGATCATTGGGGATCATATTGCCTACTCCGTGTCTACCCAGAACTCCAGAAAAAAAAACTCTAGGCTAAGTCTCATAGTCCCGTCCAACTCTGGCACTGAAATCGCCCAGCAATAAAACCTGCTCTCGGGCATTTATGCTGTCCAGACATCGAAATAACTATTTGTAAAATTTGTCCTTAATGTCATCAGATTTACCTAGCGTGAGAGCATAGACACTGATAATATTAAGGAAATTGTCTTGATCCAGGCGAAGGCGCAATATGGTCACGCGGTTCGAGATATGTACAAGCCACTCCTCTAGTCGCTTTACTAAGTGATTTTTAATGGCAAACCCTACACCAGAACGTCGAGACTCGGAGGAAGCGGTACCCTTCCAAAAAAAAGTTAAACCACCTCCATTTTCCACCAGCTCCCCTTCATCAGCAAGATGCGTTTCGCTAAGCGCAGCCACATCTAAGTTATAGAGACAAAGTTACCGAGCTACTACGGTGGTTTTATGTTCTGGACAGGCGTTGCCATCTTGATCAATAAGAGTTCCCACATTTCACACGCCAAATATCGTGTAAGGCGGTTTAACATTAATGTTCTTTTTGTTCCTTCGACCAAGAATAAAAGTGATGCGGTTGCAGCCGTGGTTACTACCACCTACTATGCAGGGACAAGCATTTTTTGGGGCACCTTTTCTAGCCCCCTCCTCGGCTGAGCGAGGAAAGCAGTGCCTCCCTTAATAGAGCTGTTTTGTCATTCCGGGTGCTGCCGAATCCACACTGTTGCCCCAAATTTGCAGTGCGAAAACGACCACGGCGTGTACACCTCCTGAACCGCCTATGTGCAGGAATCAGACAAAATAAAAAAACTAGTTCCCGCCATTTTTCAATTGTTTTTCAAGCAAGCAAAATGAACGTATGTGACGAAGAAATTCGGTACATTTTAAGTTTTATTAAAAAAAGGTAAAAAAGCGACGAACGCCGCGAATAAAATTTGTGCGATTTACGGACCTAATGCGATATCAATAAGAGTAGCACAAATGTGGTTCAAGCGTTGAAGTCTGGAAATTTTAGTGTGAAAATGAAGTTCGCTCCGGACGTCATCCTCAAGAAAGTGGAGCAAAATCAACATATTAGTAACTACAACAATGCTGAAGAATTGGATGTTGATCATAAAACGTTTTACTTCATTACGAAAGTCTGGGTACAAGAAAAAACTTGACATTTGGGTACCACATGATCTCACTAAGAGAAACGTTTCTATTTGCGATTATTTGTTGAAATATAACAATTCCGAACTTTCCTTAAACAGTTGATTACGGGTGATGAAAAATGGGTGACTTACGATAAGAATGTGCGAAAAAGATCATGGTCTAAGCATGGACAAGCCCCACAGACTGTGGCAAAGCCCGGCTTGACTCGGAACAAAGTGATTCTATGTGTATGGTGGGATTAGAAAAGAATCGTCCACTATGAGCTTTTGCCACCGGGTAAAACTATCGATTCTGACGTATTCTGTCAGCAACTGATGAGGTTAAAACAAGCTATTGAGAAAAACCGGCCGGAGCTAGTGAATAGGAAAGGCGTGGTGTTCCACCATGACAACGCCAGACCGCACTCATCTATAGCCACGCAGCAAAAATTGAGAGAGCTTGGCTTTGATGTGTTGATGCATTCTCCGTACAGCCATGACCTTGCTCCATCAGATTTCTACCAATTTCAGTCATTGCAGAACTCTTTAGGAAGCATATAGCTAACCTCAAAAGAACACTGAACACTACCTGTCAGATTTTTTCAATCAAAAATCTCAAAATTTCTACAGGTTTAGGAACAAGATGGCAACAAGTCATCGATCAAAACGGTACATATATATTATAAATAAATAAAAAATTATGCCTAAAAAAATATTTTCCTTTGTATGAACAATACGAAAATACTTTTGCCCCGACCTTATATAATTAGTAGGTTTCTCTACCAACCACGGCTATATTTTACTCTACATTTTCGTATTTTAATAACAAAATTAAACGCGTAATAATAAAATATTAAAATAATTTATTGGAAATATTCTAGTATTAATTTTAATTTAAAAATCCGTCAGATTATTGAAGACATTGTTGTTTATATGGTCCCAAACAGAAAGTATAAACTACACTGTTCTCATAAAAAAGCTTTTTCCATATCGGTAAATAATGGACCGAATTCTGATGTAACAAGCATAAAAAACAACAGAATTGAGAACGTCCTCCCGTTTAAGAAGCCGGCGGAAAGTAAAAGTCATTTGCAGAGTCATACGCGCTACACTGTTCAGTGATAAATGTTCTGGGAAACACTTATCAAAGTTTTTATATTTCTGGTTTATGTGTCGTAATACGTCAAAGTTTCTAATAAAGTCTCGTTTATACGTAGCTCTTAACCTACTTACTTGACGCATTTATAAACGTGAATTCAAAATTATTTGTCATACGTAGTTGTTTACGTGAAAGAAACTTTGAAAATGATTTTTGTTTGAAAGTGGGAGTAAAGATAAAAGGCTTTTTTATAGTAAGTTAACATCATCGCCTGCCCTAGTCCTCTAAGGATAAGCAAGCTTCCTGCTTTAAGTTCTTAGAGTAAGTATTCGTTTGGAAACACCTCAGAAACAGAACGATGAGTCCTACGTAAGTTGTTGTAAATTAAAAAATGCGATTTTTGTTTTATTTATGAAAATGACTCCACTTTGGCAAAGAATAAAAATGAAATTTCCACTAAAGATTGGATTTTTCTAATAGAAATTACATTTTTATTCTTCGTGTTATTAAAAGATCTATAAAAATGGAGTCATTTTTAAAGATCTTTTAATCATTTTACGACAACTTACGTAGGACCCGTCGACTTAAGCTAAATAATTGCATGAAATCTTAAATTATTCCTTCAAGTTTTACCTGAAAATTATTATTACTTATGCCATCAAGTTTTACCTGAATGCGGCAAAGCAAAATTTTAAACCGGTCGAAATCAAAAAGCGTTATGATTTTGACTGGTATGTGTGTGTATGAATTTTCGCCATTTTGGTCAGGCCTCAAGGATAGTTCAACTGCCGTTCTGCCAGGCAGGTCGTAAAAGGCGACCGATTGGCTATTGAGTCACTACCATCGTAGCTACTAGGTGATAGAGTTCTGCATTGTCTCGCCCGGGTTTGGTACCACCGCCTTACCTATTCCTACTTCCGGTTCCGGTTTGGAGGGTAAGTTAACCGGTAAACCTATGCATGTGGCATTAGACCTCGCCACAAGATAGCAACGCACCATTAACATCTTTGGTATCTATAGGCGATGGTTGACTCTTTCCATCAGAAGACCCATCTGCTTGTTTGCTATCTTATGATATAAAAAAATGAATGTATGTTTATCTTTTCCCTCATAACTTTAAAACGCATAAACAACGCATTTTAATTTGACAGATTCTTGGATAGTCTTGATTTTCCGCTGGTTATAGGGTATTCAATGTTACAAAAGTTTGAATATGACGGCCTTTAGAAAAAATAAATACTGAATTTTTTCAACGATGGCGTGTTGGTTATCTAATGAAAGAGCTTAAAAGTTTATTTTAACAATATACATATTATCAGTTGCTCACAGTTTTACTTGTGTGCACCCGATAATTAGTAAAGGAAAATGATGAGGGTATATAAGAAGTTGACCTAAAAATAACACTCAAATAGTAGCCTGGTTCACATGTACTATTTTTTTGGAACTTTTTTATTTAGTCTCTGAAAATTATGACCAAGGTGTCATTCGGTTCGTATTGTCACGTAGAAAGTTTAAGGAAAAGTCCTGAAAGGCGCAGAAAAAATGCAAAAGCTGTAAACAAATATTTTGAAAAATATTCAAATTAAAATAGATCCAAAAAGATCATCAAATGTGCTCAATAAAAGTTTGAACTCTCGGAGCTGTACCTCTAATATTTATAATTTTTACAGAGCCAAAAACGGATAGTCTGGATTTCGCGTGCGTTGCTTCAATCTGATACAGCAACAAAAAACTATATTTAATAATACATCAAGTATGAAAATTAAGGAATAAAATTTTTTTTGTAGTATTGGAATACAGCAATGAACAGTAATACGCGGTTAAACAATTTACTAAATTAAAAAAACTCAATTTTTGGATTAATTATGCAATTGTTAATTAATTACTTTTGCTAAATTTAAAGTTAAAATAAAAACCCCGATAATTATCAAACTAAAACCTTAAAATTTTTTTTCACCTCGTGAAGTTATTTTTAATAGGCAATAAATATATTACAGTTACAAAATTTTGATTTTCCACTGCTTATGAACAATCTAAAATTATAAATTAAAGAAAAGTAAATAACAATTTTTTTTTTCTTAAATCTTGATCGTTTTGACGTCTAACGGTTAAAAGCTTCTTGAAAATATTTATTTTTATTTTTTACTATTGTTGCTTATAAAATTGTTATTTAAAAAATAATCACAAAAAACAAATGTTAATTAATAAACGCATTTATAGCAACAAATAACAACTGAACAACGATTGTTTATAATAACAAAGCAAAATAATTATTGTAACTCGTTTACAGATTAAATAGATGACACTTGTTTTTTTGATTTTAATTAGGAGTAGCTTGTTTATACAGCCTTTTTATTATTACCCGACTGAAGGAGGGTAATGTTTTTCGAGTGTATGTATGTATCCTTTTTTACCATGCCCTACAGGCCAAACGGCTGGGCGGTTTTTAACATATGAGGTGCCGTTGGATTTTTCTAAATTACAGTAATGACATAGGCTATACAAATTTCCAAAATAGCGCCCGCAAATAGCAGAATGGGGGAGGGGAGGAGATTTCTTACCTTACCTTTTTTTCTTATCTATATCTTAAATAAACGGTATTTGACGTAGTTTTTAAAGGAGAAAAGCTGATAACATTTTTAAGTCAATCGGTGAATTAACTTGAGTTATTTTAAAAAAAAATAAGTAATTTTGTTAAAAACAACGTAATTTTAATATTTGAAAAGCTATAAGTTTTAAAAATAAGATTCGATTTTGATTTTTGAAACGGCATTTGACGTAGGATTTTTGTACTAAAATATCGTAGAATACCCAAAATGATTGGTTGAAATATTTCGAAGCTATATCGAAAAAAACACTTTTTTCAAAATTTTTCGCCAACGACTACTCCCAAGCGGATAAACCGATTTTGATGCAATTTATGTATAAGACGTAGTTTTTTGAATAATAGAGCTGATTAGTTTTTGTACTCAATCTGGAAGTTCATAAATCTGGAAGATAAATCTTTATCATTTTTATATATAAATAATACTGTTTCGTCAAAATTTTTTGGTGTTTTTTAAAATTTCTCAAAATTTCCTGGATCGAATCGGTTCAAATTTTCAGGAAGTCTAAGTTGAGCGGAATTTAAAATCGAATATGCCATCAACCGCGTTTCGATCGGTCCAGCCGTTCAAAAGTTATGAGATGTTTACATACATACATACACACACACATAGATACATACATACAGGCATACTGACGTTATCGTGAAAATAGTCGGAAAAGGTTCCTAGGACCTCAAAACGTAGACATCTGGTAAAAACTCGATTTTCGAAAATTGGGGTAAAATCAATAAACTTCCTTATCTACATACCTACGTAGTGGGAAGTTAAAAATGATTAAAATCGATCCCGTGATTTTGATTTATTCATTACTGCCCGTGGCCCGCAATCGTAAATTTGGAGTAAAACAATTCCCTTTTCCCTATACCATAAAGATTTCCTGCTATCTTTGGAATATCTAAATTCATGAACTACATTTTTACTACATTTTTACTACATTTTTACTTATTTTCTTTTTACATTTTTACATATTTCTTTTATTTTTACAATTAATATATTATAGAATGTCTTTATATACAACGTTCACAGCTTTCTTGTCATTAGACAATACAAACATGTTTTCTTTAGAGGTTACTCTTGACAGAGCGCCATATAGGTAGTTGGCCATGTGAAAAACATTCAACGCTCAAATCTAAGCCCGCAACGTTGAAGGTTTGACCATGCGATTTATTAATGGTCATTGGAAAAGATGTCTTTACTAAAAACTCACCGCCGCCCACCGGCAGGTAACCCCGCCACCGCTATGCCCCTGCATTTTAAATCTGTAATATCTTCGAAAATATTCATTTAAATTACATGCAGTAAACGGCCTTATTGATCTATATTAAATCAACAATGCATTTAAAGTACTTAATTGGATAAGAATTAATGCTGTATTGCTTAAAATTGCTTCGAAAATAAGCAATTATTTCTCGTAAAAAGTAAATGACAAAAAAATGCTATTGTGGGTTATCCATAAGGGATAGACATATGCCATCGTGGAGTTTTCTGTAGACCTTTTCAAGATGTACAAATACTTAGCACATTATTTTGATAAATCTCGTAGGGTTCAGCCTGCGTTTGCGTTGTTGTTAAGCGGAAAAAATGTAATTATTTACGACATCACATTAGAAACCTCAAAAATTACAGTATTTTTGACTCTATTTTGAATGTTATTATACATATAAACCTTCCTCTTGAATCACTCTATCTATTACAAAAAAAGCGCAATATAATCCATTCCGTAGTTTTAAAGATTTAAGCATACGTAGGGACAGACAGAGAAAGCGACTTTGTTTTATACTATGTAGTGATGTATCACAGAGGTACGCATCTAATAGTTTAGGATATAGGGACATATGTGTAACGATTTAAATTTGTTTAAAACCATACTCGTTTATTTTCCTACTTATAACATGTACTTTATACATATACTTAGTTAGTGTTTCGTTATTCTGCTTTTACAACAGTGATATTGATATAAAATGTAAATAATATATGTAGATTGAATATTAATATTAAGCAATGGGAGTTATATATGACAATAGAGTGGGCAGCTCTTCGAAGGGATCAATTTAAACCCGGAAAATTGCCACAGGCTATTTATTTAGAATTTGACGACAAAGCTACTAAAATCAATGTTCCTGGAATGGGAGTCATAATCGAACCATTGACGACAGAATCCGATGCACTTCTTGAACAGAGTTAAATAGAACGAAAAATGCTGTCATTGATAGATATTCTGCTGGGGTCTAACTGTACACAAGCTCCAAGGAATTACTTTAGACCGAGTTGTGGTTGAGTTATATTCACGGATTTTTTCTAAAGGTCAAGCATGATTTGCTTTGAGCTGAGTTAGGTCTCTAGAGGGGTTAATTATAAGAAGTTCAAGTAATAATCCCCACGATATTCACTCTCTGAATGAAATGACAAGATTGCGTAATTTACTATCGTATAATCTGATTGTCTAAGTTCATGAATCCTAACTAAAAAATATAAAATTAAAAAAAATATTGAAAACAAAAAACCCGACTGCATCTTGAAAAAAGATTCATTGCCTTAAATGAAAACTAAAAAAAAAAGAAACAAGCCCAGTAGTTTAGAATCATATTAATTAATAATAAATAACTACACCATTAAAATAGTTATATAATCAATGTCCATAATATAAAACAATCCATGAATTTTAATTCGTCAAATAACGATTAACAGTAAGGGAGCATTTAATATTTAGCTATCAAATTTTCACAAAGGCCCCAACTGTTAATCGTTTTGTGATGCATTAAAATTCATGAATTGTTTTATATGTATACAAAAGACTGGTTACAGATATAAATGATGATTGTAAAAATAACAGCGTAGTAAACTAAGATTTTCTAGGTTTTTAAATGAAAGTATCCAGAACAGATGTAAGAGTGGTGGTCGATAAAGTGCTGGAACAAGTGGATGAGTTTTTATATCTTGGCTGTGCTTTTAACAGGGATGGAAGGTATACTGCTGAGTATGAATACGTCGAATAAAGAGTGTGTGCGGGGAATTTAGTGAATTGAGCGCTAGGTTAGCCACTGTATACTTAAATACTGAATACTGGTATACTGAAATGCCACCTACAATAACAAAATATTAGCCCCGTTGGTCGAGTGGTTAGCGACCCTGACTACACAAGCGACGGGGCTCGGGTTCGATCCCCCACGGGGACAAGCATTTGTGTGATGAGCATAAATGTTTGTATTTTCGGGTTTGGGTGTTTATTAAATATATCGCTGTATTTATATATGTTTTTTTTTATATCATAAGATAGCAAACAAGCAGATGGGTCTCCTGATGGAAAGAGTCAACCATCGCCCATAGACACCAAAGATGTTAATGGTGCGTTGCTATCTTGTGGCGAGGTCTAATGCCACATGCAAAAGTTTACCGGCTACCTCACCCTCCAAACCGGAACACGACAACGACAAGCACTGACGCTATTGCGGCAGGAATAGGTAAGGCGGTGGTACCAGACCCGGGCGAGACAATGCAGAACTCTACCACCTAGTAGCCACGATGGTAGTGACTCGAAAGCCATTCGGTCGCCTTTTACGACCTGCCTGGCAGAACGGCAGTTGGCCTATTCTACAAAGGAGGCCGGGACCAACATATATTTCTATGTGTTAGTATCGTTGACTAACACCCATAACACAATAATTTGCTTATATTGGGGTTAGATCAATGAGTGTACTTTGTACCGTGAATATTTATTTTGTTTATTTATTATTAGAAAGCGATAATAAACCTCAGGGCAAAGAGTCATATGATCACGGATATCCTATGAACATCTGTATGAATATGTAGTATAAATATAATAAAATATATAACTTGTACTTTCTTTTTAAATTGATGATAAATATTAAATATTTTCTGCATTACAATTTCAGATGAGAAAGTAGTCCAATAGTCGGATTTTGATTTTGAACTTACTTTTTATTCGCAAGGACAAAATCATAAATCCTAGAATAAAATTAAAAGAAATACAAGTTTTGACGTGATTTGTAAGTCTTATAGTATAACAAAAGTATACAATCACTATTGTACGTTAGTATAAAACACGTGGTGGATGTCAGAGCATATTTTATTTTTCTCCAAAATCTATTTACTTATTTTATTAAGTGCATTTTAATGTATACTTTGTTTTCTTTTTGTTAACGTTACTTACTATACGCCTACAATCTAAAACGAGACCTTCTTTATTCCAATTTCGGAGGGTAAAACGTGTTATTTTCTTAGTTCACTCAACATTGGCAAAGTTCTCTGATTGTTGCCATTCGCACAAGCAAGACTTGTTCTTAAACAATTTAAAATTAGGATAATTGCCGTTACAAATTAAATCTTAAGTTAAAAGCAATTATGTACTTTGTTTTTGTACATGCGTATACATTTAACACTGAATATCGCCGGACTCAATAAAACTCAATTTCTTTATTTATTTACATACAACTTACTGCACGAAAATTAAAGTATTGAACTTATTGATAAGTTTTTTTTTTATGTCATAAGATAGCAAACAAGCAGATGGGTCTCCTGATGGAAAGAGTCAACCATCGCCTATAGACACCAAAGATGTTAATGGTGCGTTGCTATCTTGTGGCGAGGTCTAATGCCACATGAATAAGTTTACCGGCTACCTTACCCTCCAAACCGGAACACGACAGCGACAAGCACTGACGCTATTGCGGCAGGAATAGGTAAGGCGGTGGTACCAGACCCGGGCGAGACAATGCAGAACTCTACCACCTAGTAGCCACGATGGTAGTGACTCGATAGCCAATCGGTCGCCTTTTACGACCTGCCTGGCAGAACGGCAGTTGGCCTATTCTTCAAAGGAGGCCGGGACCAACACGGCGAAAAAGTTTTTGATGAATATGTCCGGAACACTTCAAGATATAAGATTTTCTTTAAATAAAAGATAAAAGATTTTCTTTTTCAATTCTAGGTTATCATCTACCTGTACGTTAAATTTCATCCAAATCGGTCCAGTCGTTTTTAAGTGATTGAATAACAAACATCCATACATCCAAACATCCAAATTTTCGCATTTATAATATTAATATAGATACAATATAATACAATACAATATAATACAATACAATATAATACAATACAATTTACACGCACACGCCTAACCATTTCGGGCCACTTTTTCGGCTCACCAACACTCGTGACGCTATAATCAAGAGTAATTAACGAGTCGCAATCCATATGTTATTTACGCTCATCATCAAGATACTGCACTAAGCCGAGATTCAGTCTCACAAGAGACACCCTTTAATTATCTCCCCTGAAAAAACCCATATTTTTGATGCTGGTAACCCCTAAATCAGGAAGTGGCAGGTGGCAACTATATTTTGCTTGTCCACTAAATTCAGATACTTACATTCTAACTGAAAAAGTGGAATCGGTTGAGTGATGTTCTGAAATTAAATGTTTATGAAGATCACCGAGTCAAGTAAAATAAATGTGCATGCATTTTAACTTACTTATCTAAGTGTAAGATAAACCTTTTGAGAAAAAAAAAGTAAGATACGAGGCTAAAGAACATCGCCAAACTCTCATAATCAAAATAGTTGACTAGCATCTTAAAGAGAGATATTTATAATAAAATACAGCATCTATTTCTGAGCATTGACAAATAAGATTTTTCTTCCGTAATATCCTGAATTTTAAGAATTTTGATTGTAAATATGTTAGAGGTTGCCTTACGTGACGGTAGTAATAGACCGTGGTCCAACACGAGATTTTCCGAAGATAGAAAAGGTAGCTGACTCGTCAAAAAGAAGCTGTTCACAAAAACTCAGCTTATTATTAATCAACAAAAATTTGTTCGTGGTACCAGGATCTATAAGCAATATGACAATTTCAGTACTTAGATTCAAAAAAGGGTAGCCATGATTATAATTGACAAATATTGCAGTTTACGACAAAATCTGTGCGGATTTCACACTACGTTACAATTGAGATATTACATAAACACAAAAAGCAACATAATGTAAACGAGTAACAGTTTTAAACAATATCTACGCCGTGTTTAGTCCACAAAGAACTTTATAATATTTATGTTATCTATACGAGTTTTACCATAAATCAGTGTTGCCAACGTTATTTTTTTATACGCTAAGTCAGACTACTAGTTACAAAGAATTGGTATAAAATTCATAAGATGTTAACAAATATATATCGCTTCAGTCTTCCAAACAACACTGTTCGTTGTGTTTATACAAGACTATATACTAATGGGATGAAGTACAATAATGTTCTGTACCTAACGCCAACTTAAATTTTATTATAAGAAATATTTAAATCTAATTCATTTTAAATATACTTTTCTTAATATTGTTAGCACATTTTTAAATAGCATATTAGATTAAAAATAACTTTACTACGGAAAATAAACACTCAGGATACAGAAATATTCTACTAATCTTAGGAAAAATATCAAATGGCTACATTTTTCCCCGTGTTGATCCCGGACTCCTTTGAAAAATAGACCAACTGCCGTTCTGCCAGGCAGGTCGTAAAAGGCGACCGATTGGCTATACGAGTCACTAACATCGAGGCTACTAGGTGGTAGAGTTCTGCATTGTCTCGCCCGGGTCTAGTATCTCCGCCTTACCTATTTCTGTCGCAATAGTGTCAGTGCTTGTCACTGTCGTGTTCCGGTTTAGAGGGTAAGGTAGCCGGTAAACTTATGCAGGTGGCATTAGACCTCGCCAAAAGATAGCAACGCATCATTAACACCTTTAGTGCCTATAAATATATATATATATATATATATATATATATATATATATATATATATATATATATGTGTGTGTATATATATATGTATATATCGAAAATTCTTCACTAAATCCGTCACGTAAAGAAATTCGACATCTCTCAAATTCAGCAAACCATCGCCTCACGGTGCTCAAACAAGGTGATTCTCTCCCAAAGGCATTTTGAAGACGAGCGGCACAGTCTTGCGGAGAAAGAGAACTTTTAAAATCATCGCTCTAAAATCTTTTCGACTTAATTCCATTTTCGTTGCGTACGTAGAACTTTGATGTGTGATAAAAAAAAACAATTGACAGATCATTTCCCGCCAATTGTTTTTTTTTTATTACGAAGAAGTTTGCAAGGTTTCAAAAATAGAACATTCGCAATTCAAATAGGTCCGATTAGCTAGAAGAGCAAAACTTTTAGTGTGCCCCATGTATATATGTATATATATATATATACATATACATTTTTACATACAAATGCTTTAATGCTTGTCATCGTCGGGGATTGAACCTCGACCAACGGGGCGGTCAACTATAAGCGATGGTGTCTATCCATAAGGAGAGCCACCGCTTGACTGTTATATACTATAAAACTCTTAAAATACTACCTTTACCTTGTCTTTGCATACTGTCGGTATGCGTATTTAAAAAAAAAACATCAACATTTGTTTAAAACAAATGCTGAAGTATTAGGGAACACATATTTTAGAAACAGAGAGAAGCTACATGTGCCTAGCCAAAGACTAAATATTTAAAAAAAACGCATATTGTATGGCAATTAATATATACAATCCTATTTCTGATAGCCTAAAATCATTACCTATAAATAAATTTCGCAAAAAATTGTCCGATTTACTGTGAAATAAAACATACTATGATATTAGAGAATTTTTAGCAGATAAGATTTAATGTTAATAAATAGAAATATAAGTTTGTACAATTTACCTTAAAATTTAAATGTAATAAAAATGAAATAATAAGCCCGCTGCATTATAAATTTTTTGGCGAATCCCGTGGGATCGCCTAATTTTTGCAGAATAAAACGTAGCCTATATGCTTTTCCAGGTCATCATATATCTGTCTGCCAAATTTCATTCAAATCTGTTCTGTAGTTTTTGCGTGATTGAGTAACAAACATCCACCTATTCAAACATCCAAACTTTTGCTTTTATAATATTATTATAGACTAGTTGTTGCCCGCGACTTCGTTCGCGCGGAATTTGTTTACTCCACACAGCTCCTCCCCGTAGGTGATGGCGTGATAATATGTAGCCTATATGTTGACCCGACGTATTAGTAATATTCATGCAAAATTTGAAGTAAATCCATGCAGTACTTTTCGAGTTTACCCCGGACATACATTGACTTTCCTACGATTTTATATGTATAATATAGATATGTATAGATTATAGATGCAAGTTTTGTAAAAATATTAGCCTTTTGCACATCTTCCCTGGATAAACTGTAACTGTGTTGAAATTCATAGTACTGACCAATTTTCATGAAAAGAGGAACAAAGTGTTCGCTTCACCTTTAAATTTAGTTATTAATTAAAAAAAAAATTGTAAAATACGTGTCGGACCACGCGCAATGTAGGCTTCCGAAGTTGCCCATCACAATAATGCGGATTAAGAAGAGGGCTTTATAAGATTCATACTGCGAACATTTAAGCTATTTAATGTCTACTAGCTGCTGCGTGCAACCCGCTGCATTATACATTTTTTGGTGAATCCGGCGGGATTTCCTAACTTTTCCGGGATAAAAAGTAGCCTATGTGCTATTCCAGGTTATTATCTACATGTGTGCCAAATTTCATTTAAATCCATTCAGTAGTTTTTGCGTGATTGAGTAACAAACATCCATCCAAACATCTATCCAAACATCCATCCAAATATCCAAACTTTCGCATTTATAATATTATAATATAGATGACAAATATAGGTGCAGATATCGCCACAGGTTCACCGCCTATAAAAACTTCTGTACGCACATTTTATAAGTTGGTCGACTATGACTCAAAAACTTCTAAGCCGTGATAGTTTTTCTTTCAACTTCATTATATTTACTACTACCATGATTTTAAGACACCGATTTTTTCTAGAGTGAGACATCAATGTTATAAACATCGAAGTTTATAAACGATACATCGACTGTTTTCGATGTTTTTTTTTTATTTTTTTATTAAAAAAATGAACATCCCCGCTTTACATGTAGGTCCTGAAAATTTTTTTTTCATGCAAAATTACATATTTCTAGTAATAAGGATCTCTATGCTATCGTGCGGACGGACGGACAGACGATTATATTGAAACTATAAAGGATTCCTAGTTTACTTCGGAACCCTAATAAGCAGTAGTTATATATTATATATGTTAACGGAAATGTATGTAATCCGTTACTGTATACAATTCCTAGGAGATGTATGTAATTCTCTAAAATCACCCGGAAATGTGTGAAATGAATCATATTGGACACATTTCCTAGGAAATCTATACATTTCCTAAATAGCAAGCGGAAATGTAGAAAATTTAAGATATCACATTGATATAGTACGCGGGGATAGCGGCGCGAGGGGAGGGTTCATCATCCGATCAGGCGATCGCGCTACCAATTAGCACTTCCGTACGAATTGCAGTTCAGAGGTCCATAGAGGACGTGGTGATGCCCGAAATATTATAGGTATAATTTTAGCTAAGAACGATGATGAGCTCTATCGAATTGGTACCAAGAACGGAATCTTAAAACAATTATATTCTCGATCTCATATTAATGTATGTCCAAGAGTTGTTTTTGATGCAGAGGATGTACCGGATGTATTGTTACCGGATTGTCAATTGCCTTAATAAAAATTATTATTCTCATTTTAACAACGTGTTTTACTTAAGAAAGCAATCATTTTCTACATCTCCTAATACGATATTGGAATTATATACAATTCCTAGGATATGTTTACATTTCCTAGGATATGTATGTATTAAATAATTTTTAAAACAATATTTTACACATTTCCTAAATAGTTTCGGAATTTTATACATATCCTAGGGCATTTATACAATTCCTACATTTCATACATTTCCGGTAAAATATACATATATTTAAATACATAATCTATGGAAACTGACATAAATGAGTACTAGCTTGGTCTCGCATTTTGGCTGCATGGAGCGTTTAAAAGTTAGATTAAGTTAAATCTCGACGGGATACTGATTCAAAATTAATATAAAATCCGATTACAGTAGCCATGTCATTTAAATTAGTCCAATTTAACTTGATTACAGTTTGCATAAAAATTTGCCTCTAAATTCCGTTGAACCTGGTTTGAAGCATGCAAATTCCCTAAAGCTTTCACTTTAGATTTTGAAGGTAGCTTGCTAAAACCCGTTATTCTATATCAACTGTTTACTGTTTAATTTATTAAAGAAAGATTTATTTTTATGTTCCTTTAATTTTCATGTTTTCAAACAAGGTTCAACGGTTATTTTTTGATCTGAGACATGAAGCTGTTTAATACAGCGAGGAATTTCTGGTTAATGTCCCATAGTTAAATGTTCCTCTATGTTTTATAGTACATGTAAAGTAAATAATATGTTGGTTCATGACAAAAAGCGAATTTATAATAACAAACTTATCATTTGTGGTTGGTGCAATATGTGGTTGGAAGTTAGATCAAACGGCAAATAAAGTTTGTCCGTTAACTAAGTTCATTTTTAACTAGAGCCCATCTTTAGATTCAGACTCACACTTGGCCGAGTTATTTTTAAGTTCTGGATATATTTATAATATTTTACGTCATAAACGTTTCTGTTAGTTTTATATATAAGCTAAAATAAGTACAATCGTTATTTGAATGATTTAGCAGTACCGACTTCGGTATATAGACACGCCCAAGTAGCACGTTAAGCTGTATATAGGCTGCATTTAGGTTCATTTTTAAACTTAAAGCTGTATACGAAGCCGTACAAAGGCTGTAGAAGCGCTTCTACAGCCGATATAACACCAAAAAGGGCCCCCAGTTATACAGCTTATTGCGTTATGTAGGCTGCACAATAGCTGTACAAACTGTTATAGGCTGTACAAGGGCTGTTATTTGGTGTATAAAGAAACTATAACACTAAGAATACTCTCTTGTAACTGTCTTGTACAGCTAAGAGTTAAATAGGCTGCACAATAGCTGTACAAGCTGTTATAGGCTGTACAAAGGCTGTTATTCGGTGTATAAAGAAATTATAACACTAAATATACTCTCTTGTACAGCTAAACGTTTTTAATAGGTGTTTGAAAATGATAAAAAGTAACAATCGGTTTTTGATATTGTATAACATTAATTATATCACATATTGGTATCTGCAGACGCCATAATTAAAAATATATTAATAAACGATAAATTCTTGGACTTGGAGCAGTATGAAACGGTGTATTCAAAGTGCAAATTATAATTTATTGAGAAATTATATACGATTTCTCTCAAAATATTCACGCGCCAACGAAATAATCAAGATAACACAAATAAAATCATTGCAAAATACGGTGTTTGTGTTTAAGGTTAGAATATATAAGTATTTATGGTACAATATTGTATATAAAGGCATAATGATCATAATATAAGTTGCTTGTCAAGATATAGCTTTAGCTATTACTAAATATATCTTTTATTTAACAATATATTTCTTTAATGTTGTTTTTAATACACAATAATGGCGGCGTTTTGTTATACAGCCTAAAGTGTATTTGGAGGGTGATATACTGCAAATAGCTGTACTGAATCTCTTTTTTGTTCTATTATACGGCTATTGGCTTTTAATTACCGTCCAAATACACTTTAGGCTGTACTAAGTCCCTATATAAATCTATTGTACAGTAATTGGCTTTTAATCACTTAACTTATGTTTAGAGATGCGTACAAAAATTGAAGAACCCTAAATACAAAACATATGTTTGTCACTTGATTTCGCTATTGTGTTGTATTGATGTCGGTCGTTTGACTTTACAACTAAACCAACTTATTGTTAACTATAACTTATGGGACATGTATTTCAATCATGTTTTACTTTATTTTTCAGGGAAATATGCCTTATAAAATAATAAAAACAATTGAGAGAAGCCAAAACCGTATTTGTATCGTACCCAGTTTGTGGGAGGATAAAGGTGAATTATAATGACCAAGAAAACAACTTGATATAACTCAGTTGATCAAGAACGAAAAATCAAGCCCTTTAAATATTGGTCTATCACAAAAATATTTTTAAAAAGAATACGTTATTTCGTGCTTGTGATTTAATATTATTAGTTCTTCAAAGAGAAACACATACTCTTTTGCCTGTAATTGTATCTAAGTATATAATATTTTTAAAACGATTGTAAGTATACATATATACAGGGTGTTGCAAAAGTGGTACAGTAAGCCGCAAGGGGGTGGCTCAGGGGGTCATTCTTAACAACTTTTGTTTAACGACTTTTGGAAATTCGCCAAAAAAATATTGATTCTCCATAGAAACTTTGTTGGTCACGTGACTTTTCACAATGGAAAAACAAAATTGTTTTTCGGGAATTTTCACAAATCGTTGAACAAAAGTTGTTCAAAATGACCCTCTGAGTCACCCCCTTTCGACTTACTATACCGCTTTTGTAAAACTCCGTATGGTAGGAAGTTAAAAATAAAAAAATACATATTTTCTCAGTGTAATGGTTTTTATTTCTCTTTTTAACTCTTTTTTTATATGTTCTTTGAAGAATAGACCAATTGCCTTTCTGCCAGGCAGGTCGTAAAAGACAACCGATGGGCTATGCGAGTCACTTCCATCGTGGTTACTAGGTGATAGAGCTCTGCATTGGCTCGACCGGGTCTGGTACCACCGCCTTATCTATTCCTGCTGCAAAGCGTCAGTGCTAGTCACTGTCATGTTCCGGTTTGGAGGGTAAGGTGGCCGGTAAACTTATGCATGGGGCATTAGACCTCGCCACAAGAGAGCAACGCACCATTAACATTTTTGCTGTCTGTAGGCGATGGTTGATTCTTTTCATCAGGAGACCGATCTGCTTGTTTGCTATCTTATGACATTAAAAAAAATCAGTTATTGTAAATTACCAACCAAGTAACCTTAATGAAGAAGATAAGCCTAAAAAATAATAAATCAGATAACCTACAATCACTTTTTAATGTTTTTGTTACGGAACCCTTTTCCTTGAACATTAATAAAAATGACGATTGTAGGTTTACCTGAATTAGTAATTTTTCAGCTTTATCTTCATCACGATTACTTAATCGCAGTTTATCAAAATTATACATATTTTTTTATTTTTTTTTATTTATAATCAAAAACATACAGTTTTCGCCAAACTATGTTCAGTTTGTTGGCGAAGCGCTCTATATTTAACTACACTTAGATATTGTTGATTATTTCTTCTCATTATGTTATTTTACAAAATTACAAACTGTTACATATGTTCAAAAATAAATGTAAAAAAAAAATATTCCAGTGTATTAAAAATTACATTAAAATAAATATAGATTTAATTTTAAAATTACTATTTTCAGAATAATAGATAATAGATACGTATAATATTTAGTATGGAGTATTTTTTTTTTTATTCTATTCAATTAAAATAGATAATTATAAATACAATAATATTAAAAAAATGTAGGTTGTATTTGATCTTAAGCAACAGTGCCATTTCTCTTATTACTAAAGAATATAAAGCTATGAGTAATTTGCTTTTTTATTAAATGATGTATCGATAGACAGAAAATATTAAGGTAGCAAGGAAAAGAAAACCATTTAAAAAACAACATTTTTGGTAAAACTAATCTCACTTATACTGTTTTATCAATCATAATAATTATTTTTTTCCTATTTCCTTTTTTTCCTATTTTTAAAGTTATAGTACCTAAAGTTTCTATTTTTTAAACAACCGGTACTCATTTTGAGAAGTTAACATCATTTAATGTTTCACAGTAGTAATATATATATATATATATATATATATATATATATATATATATATATATATATATATATATATATATATATATATATATATATATACATATACATACATATATATATATATATACATACACACATATATATATATATATATATATATATAAGTTTGATTCATAACTGTTTGTATTATATGTTAGTAACAATATTGATTTATTGTAAGAATATATCAGAGGTTCCCAAACTAGGCGTTGCCTGTATCTTGGGATAATCATATGGAATAATATGTATAGTATAGATTTTTATTCATAGCGCATAAGTTTGATTTAAATATAACTATTGATTAACTGAATTAAACTAATGGAATTAAATTAAATTAATTGAATTAAATACTATGCAGTTTTTCCATATGTCTCAAGGTAGAAAATAAAAATTTAAATTAAAACAAATTAAATTATATAAGAAAATTGACAAGATAATAGAATTCAGATAAGTTGATATGAATTAGAATAAGTCTTTATAATACAATAAGTTACATTACGATCTAAATATACTATTTTATCACATGTCGAATGTTCGTCACACAAATATATTCTACTTTCATTAAATTTAGTGTAAGTATTAACTTTAATTTTGATAATAAGTAAGAGGTGTACATATGCAATGAAATCTATCATGTGTAATTCGTACAATCAACTAAAGCTTCTGTTTGCTCATAATCCAGCTCCGATAGCCAGCACTTCAGAATGCGCTTTACCTCGGTAGTTGTACAGCTTTTAATATTGCATTTAGATACAACACGGTTGTAGATAGCTATCGATGAAAATTGGCCTAATTTTTTTGCAAAACGAGTTCGATGTGTTGGTAAAGGTATTTTATATCTTCTTTTTCTAAATATTAGTTCATATTCCGAGCTTTATATTACTGCATTATGAATTTCTATAACAATCCTTACTATATATAGCTGGCGAACACGTAGGACCTTTGCTATTTTGTACAGAGCATTAGTCGGATACTGTGAGTTCTTTCGTAACATGACCTTCAGGACTGCCCGTTGAGCTCTTTCAACTTCGATCATTATGGTTTTAGAAGCAGAACCCCAGACCTCGATACCATAGGTTATTATGGATTGACAAACAGCATAGTACACATGTTTTAGCCTCTCAACATCGGCAACATGACGTAATGATTTCATGACAACAATGGTTTTGCTTGGTTGGTAATTTATAATATTTAAATATTCCTTTTCAATCTTCCTCTTGATTTTTTCCACATGATATCAACTATGCAGATATAAAAACAGCAAATAACAATTTTCTCAGTAATACAGCCTTGAGCTGTACTATAGCTGTATATGCAGATTTTTTAACACCATTGGCTGCATAACAGTCTACAATTACGCCATAAATATTAGCTGTAGAACGGTGATTGAATGGCCCATTTTACAGAAACAAGCGTTGAGTGATACTATAATAACACTTAAAGCTGTAATAAATTCCCGTGCTAAACAAAATACAGCTAATGTACAGCTTTAAGGATTAAAATCAGCCTAATGAGTTACAAATTGCTTAAAGCTGTACAGTAGTGTATTAATATTCAGATATAACGCCTAAAGCTTACGCGGAACTCTAAGAAAGGCCTTGTACAGCATTAGGCTGTATAAAAATTCATAAAGGTCTCTTATACCGATAAAAGCATCTTTTTACACCATTGTACGGCTGCAATAGAACTTTAAGTTCTATATGAGCTGCTTTATGGGTATTAAACATGCTTGATTGCTGCTTGGGCGATATCCCGGGTTCGGAATCGTTGGTCGCGCAATATACCCTGAGTGATTTTTTTCGGTTTTTCTCAAAAACAGTACTTGCTCAACACTAAAAATGTGGCCCTTGCAGCGAATGACAATACATATACCTAGAAAAATTCCTAGCGCTCAAAACTCAATCATTATTCTGTGATGGTAATAGAAAACAAATTATTCGTTTAAAGAAAACAAATATCATGAGTCGCACATCAAAGAGATTTATATTTGAAGTTATAACTCTATGTGTTTTTTTACTCGGTTGGTCCTTGGGAATATATTGTCGAAATGTGAAAGTGACCACCATGGGTGAAGCACTATTTGCACGTGTCTCCTTGCCCCCCATACATATATATATATATATATATATATATATATATATATATATATATATATATATATATATATATATATATATTTATATATAATATAAATATATATATATATATATATATATATATATATATATATATATATATATATATATATATATATATATATATATATATATATATATATATATATATATATATATTTACTCTCAGTAAAAAAACTGCACATATTGTAGGACACAATAAGTAATGGTCATGTGTAACTAATAAAAATGTGAAAGAAAAGACAGCATTATTTTTTAAAATTTTTGATATGACTTTTTTAAATTAATGAGCAGTCTATACAGCTTATAAATGTCAGCTGTTAAATAATTAAAGGAACACTTGTAATTTCAATAATTTTAAAAAACCGACTTCGAAACAATCCAAAAAATGTGAAAAAGTTTGACCCTACGGGCCATCCCTGAAACTTCCCACCAAATTAAGGTATTTGAAGTTCAAAATACTAAAAAATTTAAACATATAGTTTCAGTTCAAACATCTATTTTGTTAAAAACGGCAGTAAGTATATTAATTTTTGAAAAGCTGTGTATTTGAAAACGATGATGGCATTTATTACGACGGCTAATTGACAGTCACACATCGATTAATAAATGTGTTTATTAAAATTGTAATTCAACTGGGTTCACATTTATCTTATATAGTAGAGATTCACATGTACACTGCGTGATAAAATCTGATAATGATTGTAACGATAAGATACCGATGGCATCTGAGCGCGATAAGCGAGAGCGTGATTTATCGCGCCCTCGTTACAGCATTCAACTCAATTTTTGAGATCTAAAATATTGTTTTAGCTAAATAATCGATAGATTGAAAAATTTCGATGCTATGTCAAAACTTATTCTATTTTTAAATTTTCATTGATAAATCCCGAAAAAAAAAGACCGATTTTGATGAAATTAACGACGGTATTTGACGCATAGTTCAAAGGAGAAAAGCTGATAAGATTTTAAGTCAATCGGTAAATTAACTTGAAAGTTATTAAAAAAAATTTAGTAAGTGTGCTAAAAACAACGTAATTTTAATATTTGAAAAGTTTAGAGTTAGAGCTATAAGTTTTGAGAATTAGATTCGATTTCGATTTTTGAAACGACATTTGACGTAGTTTTTTCAATACTAAAACGTTCGTAGAACACCAAAAAATGATTGGTTGAAAAATTTCGAAGCTATAAGTCAACGATTACTCCCAAAAAGATAAACCAATGTTGATGCAATTTATGTATTAGAAATTGATTTTTTGAGGAATAGAGCTGATTAGTTTTTGTACTCAAACGGTACATAAATCTGGAAGTTATATTAAAAAAATATTGTTTCATCAAAATTCTTTCTTTCTTTCGTGAAAATAGTCGAAAAAGATTCCTATGACCTCAAAACGTGGACATTAGGTGAAAACCCGATTTTCGAAAATCAAGATAAAATCAGTAACTTCCTTATCTACATACGTAGTCGGAAGTTAAAAAAATATATGATCTATGTCACTCTCACAATTAAAATTAATCTAACGACATCTCTCAACCTAAAAACCATCAAGCCATTTAGTCTAAAAATCTTGCCAAAAAATACAAACATTGACTCAAAATAACATAACGCTCCGTCAATTACAGTTGAATAATCACCCCAAATTTAACAAAATCCATTCAAAATATTTAATTTCACAGCTCCAAACAATAACTTGCGTGTAATAATAAAATTGCTTAATTGAAAAACAAGTTTCATACAGTAAACAACAATTTTAGAATTAATTTTGTTCCAGTCGTAATAAATTTTCCCAACTAGAACACTTTTGATTTACGACTATTTATTCGAAATATGATTTAGTTAGGAACAAACTCGTGTAGGCTATAAATTTGTTTTCAATAAACAAAGTCGTTTTTCAATCAACTTGAAATCAATAATTGGTACTAGCGTCAAAATTGAGAACTTTCTGAATTCTGTACTAGCATGATCTAATGTTAATTATCTATGTGTATGAGAAAATCTTAACGTGAATACGTTTTTAGCTAGGTTTGCGCTCCAATAACAATTTTTGACATGCTGTCAATTTAGTTTAGCATGTTAAAAGCTATTTTTTACCTAGTCATAAATATTTATTATATAAACTTAATTGAATTTAATTAAACAGGAAATCCGCTTGAAAGCGTAATAAAATATGTTTCATTACACACACATATAATTAGGGAAGTCAGTCGAGAAATTCTCTTTAAATTAAATTTTCAGATAATTATTCCAGTCTTTGTTCTCGTATGTTAATTGGGATCAAATTCTCATTACAGTTTCGTACTCTTTCTGTATTCATGAATTTTAGTAAGGTTTACTTTAGTTTCTATATTAAAAACTATCTTTTTTGCGGTTTCCTTCCTATCCGATCCTGATAGTACAGTTACAGTTTACTCATCATAATTCACACACATACATTAATGTCACCTGCGACAGTGACGCGGCCCAAATCGATCTTGAATTTGCCTGATTTGCTCAAAATCCTGATGTCACTAACTGTTCTACATACATGTCCAAGAAGCCTGATTACGCAGTTACCATCATGCAAATCTACTGCGTTTATTTAATTTCGTAAAAAAACTGCGGTTTCCATTGCGTTTACTCCGTTCTTTGGGGCAGTATTATAATAATAATAATAATTTATTTCTTAGAATCAGGTTCCTTAAATTTGTTAGTATTACACTCGTGAAAAAAATAATGTTAGTTTAAAAATTAATGAACAGGTAGGAACAGAGATGCACTCATCTCCGGTTACAAAGAGAGTGCAGCTCCATCCATGCCCGCAGAGTTGGTGAATCCCATTATTCCGACAATAACCTCGGAAGAACGTTAGAGCTGTGCCGTCCTTCACAAAGAAGTGCAGCACATATGCATCAGTGTAAAGAAATCTAGGGTGTGAGCTTCCACGAACATGACATATTCGGTGCGCAACCGTGGTAGCCCCACTATTCCCCTGAAGGCGTTGTTATACTGGACGCTGTTATATGCGCGCTGTACGCCCGATGCGTGTACCTCACCCATAGCCCGCACTTGTACAATGCCTGACAGTAAGACTTGAACAAAGTAGTTTTAACTTCTCTTGTACATTATACTATGTATTGCGAAATAACGAATCGAACGAGGTTATAATTTTACGAGAAAGTGAAATAGAATTCTACAAAATGGCACATGTGAACTAGGCTGTATGGTGAAATCCTTAGAAAAAAACATTAAACAATGACCAGTCATAATACTTAAGTTTCTATATTTTTGATACAATGTTTTAAAAATATTTACAGTATATATACTGTGTTTACAATTATGTTAAATAAAGTTAAACAATTAGTTGCATCCTGAAGATGCTTAAAATTGAAACCGGTTGAATGATATACTAAAAATATGTGGTAAATACAATCAAAGTACAAGTGCTTAATTAATTGTGTAAAAATAATGGAATTTCACCAAGTGCCGACGATGCGAAGTATAGAATATATTACGTTGTATATATATACGTTACGTTTAATTTAAATGATGAAAGACAATCGCTTAGCAAGGAAGGTAAACAAATGCAGAAACCGACTTTCAACCTCCTGTATTTATAAAAAAGTAAACGGGTTGAAAACCTGCATATATAAAGACTTACTTACTTATAAAGCTTAACTTATCAGCCAATTTACATTGCCCGTGATCACGAGCAGACTTGACCGAAACGTCAAGCTTCACAAGTCAGTTCTACATATTGTGTGCATGTTTACTTTAAACAGGTCAATGTTTAATTTTTAAAAATGTTAATAGAACAAGGTAGTTTAAAAATTCTCCTATAGCTTTAGAATCCTGAATCTAGGATTATATGAAACTAGCTGTGCCCGCGTTCCATATGCCTTTAGTAAAAAAAGCGGTTTTTTTAATATTACAAATAGACACTCCAATTTGATTTATTTGTATAGATAAAATGGAAAGTTTACTATCCCAATGGAAAAAAAAGAAAAAAAGTATCTTCATGCCCATATCCCCAAAGGGTAGGCAGAGGTACAACAAGAGCATCCACGATTAGGCGAAGATACTTGGTCCCACAAATGTGATAGGTGGCAAGCCTATCGCCAACCGGGCACTTTCCAATCCCGCGCAACTTTGTGTTTCTCAGAAAATTGAAAAAACACTTTTTTTTGCCCGACCCGGGAATCGAACCCGGGACCTCATGTGGTCAACGCCAACGCTAGACCGCTAGACCACAGAGGCGATTAAATTCGAAAAAAAAGAATTTTGAAAATCTGGTTACATTTATGGAGTGCCTGAGCATGCATAAAAATATATAAATAACCAAATTCGGTACTCAATTAAGAACCCTTCCTTTTTTGGAAGTTAGTTAAAAGTGGTATGTAAAATAATGCTAGCCCCCGGTTTTTGTTTTCGCCTACCTTAAAAATGCTATCGATTTTGTTTCGAGAATTATAGAAGGAGTTGGAAAAACTGGTTGTCATAGGAAATTCAATAATATTATATTTAATCTAACGACTGTACGGTATGGAGAATCGAGAAAATATCCTTATAACACGTATGTGATAGAATAATACTACTTTACATACCAATTTCCAGTAACAAGTGGCGTAAAGCAAAAATTTGTGAAAGTATAGCTCTTTTTAGTATTAATTTTAATGCGATACTAAGGGACTGTTAGAGACATAGAACAGATCCTTCTTGAAGTGAGACTAATAAAAGTGTTTTTGATTTGATGCACAGAACGATATATGATTACGACCTCTGTTTGATTGCCACAAATTGTAATTTATTTCAGACCATCTACATAGATTGTTTAAAAAATTCGGACTTATTACAAGTATTCCAAAACTGAAGTTCTAGAATAACTTGCACGTTGTACGTTATCTAAATCCATGTCAGGTAGAAAGGTTTTTGAAGAGATAATTTTAGTGTCTAGATAATATTGTTTTACATAAAGTAATCATAATACACTAATAAGGTAAATTTTCACAATTAATTTAATACTATTTCGTAAAAAAATCATTATACTTACTAAATATCTGCTACTTTATATATTATGAATAATAAATTATAATATTTATTTCTACATGTGGATGTATCTAAAATTGTCATACTTATGAGTAAGCTAATAACTAGTTGCCAAACTTAAATTATGTACACCAAAGCTACGTTGCAAGTTCTCCGCAAAACTCAAACTTGTTAAACTTTCATATTACCTAGCTACTAGATTTATAGATCAAACTGAGATATGACTTGTCTTTGAACCTTGACTATTGTTTAATTTTTACTGGACAGCAATAACTATTTACTAATTGTACATTTATCAAATAATTCAACTATACATACATGGTTAGTAGTTAGATTATGCAAATCTTTTTCTCTTTATCTTTTCTCAAAGTTTTGTTCTGTAAGTTTTAATGTCTCCATTGATTTTTTTCGAAGCAAAGAGGGACCGTAAACTCAAATATTTTATATAAATTTCTTCGTGATACCTCTACGCATTTCTGAGAAGAAGAGACTTGACAGCGGGACAGACAGACAAAGAAGTGATTCTATAAGGGTTCCTGTACAAATAATATCAGTTTTTACCCCTCATTGATACAACACTGACCGTAAAGCGAAAAATTGGAACGGAGTTCCTTTTTAAATGTTATCGTTTCTAGCTATCAGGCTAAGATTCTAGACTTTAAAAAGTTTAACAATAAAAAACGATACTCAAAACTGACATATTTTTGCAGTGATTTTCGAGGAAGTTCCTGATTACCTACGAATAATATAAACAATTATTTTTGCTTACCATGTTAGTGCGCCTCTTAAATCAGAATTCTCAGAAAATTCTAATTTAGGAATTACATTCCATAATTTGATAGTGCGAATTAAAAAGTTCCGAGTAAACCGCAATGTTTCTTCTTCGAATCGAGCTTCTTGGTCCTGGCGTTGATCCAAGCACAAGCTCAAGTCTGCTTTTCATATCTTACACCTCTTCTTATTATTAAGCATATTGAAGTGCAAAAGGTTATTAATTCTCATATTCATTTTCACAATGTAAAGTTGGCGTTTTAAAGCATTCAAATTTTGAAATGAGCAAAGTTTACAACTCGTTAACTGGAAATTTCGCTATTGTCAACAGAAAGTTTTGCATTTTCGATTTAGGCTTCTTTTTTCAAAAAACACTTCTCATATTTTTTATAATGGGCAATTGGCCCACCTCTCGTTCCCACCACTGTAACTTATGTAAACCAGAATCAACAGCGGCATCCGACCTGATAACCTCTAAGTTGCAAGCTCAGGGTGCCCTGGGGAAAAGCTTAGCTGTCTTGGGACCCGCAACGAAATTAATCACAAGTATATAGGAGGAGTAGGAAAATACATTCTGTTTCCCTCCCTTTTAAGCAGGCGACAGCAAAATATTAAAAGCATAAAAATGCTACGAAATGAGACTTTTACAATCAGGTTAAGCGTGATTGCTATTGCACCACGGAAGTTTGGAAATTAGGGACCTACCAAAATGGCCTACTTAACTTTGCTTCCAGTAGTAAGTATGACAAAATCGCTTGAAGGCACGGAAGTTTCCACGTGTTCCCACAAGGTCGGAGTAATAAATTACACCGAATATACATTGAATACTATCAAGCATTTGACTACGTTCGTTTTGCCAAAGATTACACTCCCAAAGAATGTGGCGTGCAGTTTGTTCATATTTACAATTTAATGAAGAGCATTCGCAAAAAGAAGAAGGAACTAATTTAAACGAGAATAATTTAGCTTTAAAATTACCGTGGCTGGTGAAAAACTGCGCAACACAATGGTCTATTTCTATCCAAGTTTTACTTAAACGATCCCGGACACATGAGAAAAAGTTATATAAATGCCGTCCTTTAGTTGAACCACACCACCGCGACTGCCACTCATCAATTAATTCATTAGTACCGTCGATTACAGGATTAAAGAGACGACGTATTTTTGTTTGAGCTTGTGGGTTGATAAATTCTGGGTTGGTAAAATTCCTAGAATTGTAGTACATTGAAGCCCGACGCTGAATTTCTAAATCTAATAGTAAGACACCTGATTTCTTCTCATATTTATTAATGTTTTTGCTTTAAAAATGGTTGTGTTTTATTGAGGATGGTTTAAGTTTGCTAGTAATTAAATTATTACTATTTTAACTTCCCGCTACATATATAGACAAGGAAGTTACTGAATTCGCTTCGATTTTGTAAAATTGAGTTTTTACCAGATCTCTTCGTTTTGAGGCCCTAGGAATCATTACCGACTATATTTTGGGTATGGCATAAACCTTCCTATGCATTTCTCGAGAAATTATGCAACTGGATCACCAGTTTTGTGACTGATCTCTTAAACCTGTCAATGCTGGTATTCCACAAGTTTGCGTACTATCACCGACACTGTTTCTTCTGCATATCACTGACATGTTGCGCGAATTAGTAACATACATTACTATGCGGATGATAGTACTGGTGATGTTACATTTTCCGGCCCTAGCGGTATATCTCGGGAACACGTCAAAGAGAGCCGGAACAAATGTCCGAAACCGAGAATCGACTAACCGATTTCTCGAAATGAGGTTGTCAAAACCTTGTTACATTTAATCCCAAGAAGACACAGCTTTGCGAATTCACCGTAAAAAAATGACCTTTGCCGTATCACCTGTATTTCATAATAATTTCCTGACGTCCTCAGCAAGTATTGGAATTCTGGGAGTCGACTTATCGAATAACATTCAGTTTCACTGTCATATGGAAGGAAAGGCTAAATTAACATCCAAAAAGCTAGGTGTACTCAACAGAGCGAAGCAGTATTTCATGCCAGCGCGTCGCCTCCAACTTTACAAGGCCCAATTTCGACCTCACATGGTATACTGTTCCTATGTCTGGGCCGGAGCTTCTAAATACCAGCTTCTTCCTCTTGATCGCACTCAACTTAGAGCGGTTTGAATCGTCGATGACCAGGCTGTTTCTAGTCGGCTTGACTCTTTGGCGTTACGCAGAGATGTAGGTTCGCTCTGCATATTTTATCGAATTTATCATGAAGAGGGTTTCGACGAGCTGCTCGGATTAATTCCTGCCGCTAAGTTCCATCATCGGATATCGCGTCATCATTTAAAGTTCCACCCTTGCTACCGAATGTCTGTAAATCTAAAACCGTGCGCTATTCTCGACACTTTCTGCCTCCCACTACTCCTTTGTGGAATCGATTACCGACGGAAGTATTTCTGGACGGATACAACTTAGGGACCTTCAAGAAAAGAGCTTACTCATTTTTAAAAGGCTGGCAACGCAACTGAAAGACCACTGGTATTACAGATATTCATGGACGGCGGTGATCACTTCCCACCAGGTGCACTTCCTGCCCGTTTACCCATTTATTTCTTTATTTCTTCGACATTTTTACAAACTTTAGATTATTGAACTCTTAAAACTCGAAAATCTATGCTTAGGTATTTTTTTTTTTTGCTTCTTTGAGCTTAAAATAACGAGAAGTTTCAGGTATGGCCTAAGTTTTAAAGCATATGTACTTAAAGAAAAAAACCGGAAACCATCAACTTTTAGTTACATCACAATAAAATGCGATAAAAAAATATGACTGCTTATGTCGCATATTTTGCAATTGCACAGAAGAATCAAAACCTACTTTGCACTTCCCTTTGACCTAAAATTATGAAATTTATGTGTAGCTAAGGTTACCTATAAATTTGTATGGAACCCTCGATATGCAAGTCCAACTCCCACTTGACCGGCTTTTTAATATTTTTTGTACCACGGTAATACATATTCTGTTAAAATATCAGGTCTATCTCTGTTAAAGACATGGATGTTATATCTGTAATTAACAAACAGATAGACAGCGAAGACATATCAATGTGTCATATAGATGTTTCTTTTGTAATCGTTCGTGTAAAACTACAAATTCACAAAACATTTTTTTTATATAATCTGATTTTAAGAGACTTTATTCCTTAAAAACATGTCAGTCCTATTCTATCCTAAACCAATAAATTTACTCACAAGCTCACAAAACATTAAACTTATGAGTAATCATAAAAAATATGTGGTGGACTGCAAACTTATAAGAAAAACACTTTCTATGTTACACACGTCAGTTAACAGCTGCTATATATGGATAGCCGTTCAACCGTTAAGTGTCAAGGGACGATCGAAATCCGTTTTATATTTATTATCCGTATCTCTCCCTAACGGCCCATTGCTAGGGACATAAAACGTGCGAAGGATAAGCTTGCCTCATTAGATGTTCATTATAGACAATAACTCAAATGGATATCTGTACATGGATCCTGCCAATTTAGCATTTAGTGGTCTCCTTCTGGAGTTATGTTGCTTAAGGGATTTTCTCAATATTTGATGGCAATTGAAATGTAAAATCACTCTCATGTTATGGGTCACAATGTATGTGTTAATACCACGGATTAAACTGGATACATCTTTCAAGGCAATTTCTTAAATTATCAGTGTCACTTTTATTTACACCCAAAAATACAGTTATAATACTTACCGATGAATTAAAATCATCACAAGTATTTCTTAAGCCTTAGCTTTTCGTTTGACACGATAAAATAGCACAATACGGCCTATATCTATTTTTTTAAGATATAAAATATCTAAAAGTGTTTGATATTACATAGATTTTCTCATATGAGCGGCTACGCATTTTACCCTCAACACCGTGTCTATTAGTATTTGTGTGGTCTGTGGTTAGTACATATGCGCATTAATTGTTATAGCTAAAAGTGTTTTACTTATGTGTGTTGCTTAAGTTGCCAGTCCCTAAGGCGGCCATGAAAGCACCTCTACCCCATAAGTATCTGAGACGTTACATAATTGGGCTCCACCCATCTAGCCACTAAACGATCTTCTATTACAGGGAAAAAGCGCTTTAGATCTTCCCCTTCCTCCTCTGAGTGCCATCGCGTCTGCCCCTCCGATAAGACGTTTCTCCACGAATTTTTTTTTCATGCACTTTCCCCTTCGCTATTCGTTGGTACATGAATCCGCAGCGGCTCCAACTTGCCCACTCGAGGTACCTCAATATCCGCTGGTAATACGCCTGCCAGCACAAGTAGCGCCAAAGATCTCACGGTCCTGTAGGCTTTTGTTATCAAAATTAACGCCGGCCTTTGACATCAGCCGGCCGCCGCCGGCCTTTTTACAGCATACGACCCCGTTTTATGCTGCCAGACCGACGCAGCATACGTTATGACAGCAGCGAAAGTACTTTGATACAATATTTTCAACGCTTTGTAACGCATACCCCACCATGGAGCTGAAACTCGCGACATTTTGCCAATGCAACGCGCTGCCCGTTCCTCAATAGATTGAGCATGCTCGACAAATGACTGTGTCCTATCAATGGCAGGCAAATACTCTAAGACGGTTTCTCTGTCTCCACTCTAAGATACCCTCGACTGTTGTACAGTCAAATCATCCTCCATGCATATGCCACCATACTTACTCCTGCTGCAATATATGTATATATACATACACACACACACACACACATATATATATATATATATATATATATATATATATATATATATATATATATATATATATATATATATATATATATATATCCGGCGAGCAGCCTTCATGTTTTATTTTAACCAAAATCATGGGCCACCATGCATTATCAAACGCCCTAGAGCTGTCAAGCATGATAACCTACACTTATTTACAGTACAGTCTCCATTGCTCGGGCTATACAGTTCAAGTTTGCACTCGCAGATGACCCGTTCCAGTACTTTCCCCAAAATGATTAGAAGCGTAACGGGTTTGTAAGCTTTTGGGTGTGTCGCAGCCCGTCACCCTTCGGAATTATCATTAGTCTACAGTCTTTCCACATCTTTGGGAAGACGTTTTCACGTACACATGCTACGTACATTCCAGTTATTTCTTAAGAAGATGCTTTCTAGGCAGCCTTACAAATCCTAGCCGAGATCCCATTTACACCCGAGTTTTATTTGGCATTTTTTTATTATTTTACCCAGACGATCCTTACTTAAAGGTTCGGCACCTGGCAAGAAGGTAAGAAAGGGGGGGGGGCTTATTTCATACAATTTAATATCATAGTTTATCTTATAAGTCTGCTTATTATTTTCTGATAATCGTTCAAAATGTAAATTGCAAGTTTATAGGCTAACTTGATTTTCAGGCTAAACAAGACAATAATTTACATTCAAGCGGCAAGATAAGATAATTTTTGGTAATAGATACTCAGAAAATTGTCATATAAGTTTATCACATGCTGTTCACTTTCAGTATTTGTTTGCTTCTTGGCAAATAATACTCAATATAAGTAGACGGACATATGGCCCAAACTACACTAATGTGGAAATCCGTTTACAAAATTTTCGTGATGTTGAGATACCGCTATCGAGTACACAATGATCCAATAAACGAAATGTACTTCTGGCAGCCTTTCTGATTTCCCGCAAGCCAGTTCCCATAGCATTACATATTCTTCTCGGACTTCGGTCGATAGTTTGTCCTTTTTAAAACTCTGAGCTGTATCGACGTTCTTATTTCCCGGTGGAACGGTCTAGAAACTTTCACGCTGCAGTGCGGGGACTGTTTAAAATTCCCGAATTGCTCTGCGTACAATAAATTTAAACTCCAGACTCTCGGATGCTGTAAATTTCGTGCTTATTTCCAACAAATTATTTTCATTTAAGCGCTGTGCTTTCTGCGATAGGGTGAGCTTTTCTAGCCGGAAAAATCTAGTTTCAGCTCGAGCGCAAACCTCTCACTGGAAAATCGGCTTAGATTCTAGATTATTTATAAAAACTGCTACTTATCTATGTCCGATCTTATTAGTCAACATTTTAATCATAAGCTTGATAATAGTCCAGTAAAAAGTTTAACGAAACCATGATCGACCAGTTTTGGCGCAATGAGTAAAAATGTGTTCATTAATACTTAAATAATGATATTATGAAAGAAATTTTGATTAAAATTAAGGGGAAAGGGATGAAAAAAATAAAAAAAGGGTTGAAAAATGCCTTTTTTTTAAATAACTTAATAACGGTAAGAAATAGAAAAAAAAGTTTCAAGTAAAAGTTGTAGAGAAAAAAATTCTACACAAAAAGTTCCTCTTCATTTTTTTGTTATCTGCTTTAGTTTAGCTCCAAAAAATAAAAATTAAATTTGCTTTGTAATTAATTATAAAACCTTACCAGAATTATTACGGCCCTGTACCATGTAGCGCGCGCATCACATTAGTATGTACTAACACTACTCCACATGTATTCCCATATTTATATATTTTTACATATTTTACTACAAATTTAATTTTTATTTTTTGTAGCTAAACTAAAGCAGATAACAAAAAAAATGAAGAGGAACTTTTTGTGTAGAATTTTTTTCTCTACAGCTTTTACTTGAAACTTTTTTTTCTATTTCCTACCGTTATTAAGTTATTTAAAAAAAAAGGCATTTTTCAACCCTTTTTTATTTTTTTCATCCCTTTCCCCTTAATTTTAATCAAAATTTCTTTCATAATATCATTATTTAAGTATTAATGAACACATTTTTACTTATTGCGCCAAAACTGGTCGATCATGGTTTCGTTAAACTTTTTACTGGACATTGGACACATATCTAGTAACATGCAATTTATACTTTGTAAAAAAATCTTATATAAAATATTTAGTATTATATTTATGTATAAACTGAACTGTATAAGTTTATAAATAGGTCTATAAAACCTTGTAGTCTGGAGATTAGCCTATTCGGCACAGATTATGAGGTCTCGTGTTGGATCCCCAAGTCGGGCAAAATTGTTATTGAGGTTTCTTCGAAGTTTTCTCGAAAACAAAAAATCTTCGTACCAACTGTGTAAGTCTGGCGGGTAGTGTATTATCACTCGCGTGCCTCGGATGAGCACGTAAAGCCGTCGATCCTAGTTTTTGGTAAAAATAATCAATAATCGTTCTCATATCGATAAAACTCGGCGACGAGTATCACCTATCATGTCGTCAAGCGACAAACCAGTGAATCATGGTGAACGAGTCTATAGACGTTCGGTTTAATCTGTCTATCCCGCAAAGGAACCAGGCGTGGTGATACTTTTTTAAAATACTATTTATTGAAATGAGGAAAAATATAAATGTTAAAATAGCTTTTTTTATTTCTTTAAAGTAAAACAGTGAAAAACAACTCTCTTTATTGTCAAATTTCCTGTACTGAACAGTACAGGGTCGAAAAATCTAGGTTAGAGAAAAATTGCAGCTCAGAAACTGATACTACTGATTTGGTAATACCATAAAAATTAACTGATCTATCATTATGACTAAAAATTGTAACAAAGTTCAATGAAGAATAAGACAATGGTTATTTTCTTTGCTCTGTATTGGAAATATTAAAAATAAAAAATGCGTTAGTTTTTTGTTTGTAAAGCACACAATGATTTCAATCAGATTCCATAAGTAAGCATTGTAAAATATATTATTGCAACAAAGCATTTATTTTTGAACGGAAAGCGTCCATTTTGTAGTTCAAATACTGGCCAGCTTTGACAATACCGTTATCTTAGTTATATTTGTGTTAGGTCTGCACTTTGCGAGACCGCACTTGACCTGTCTTTCTTGTACCGATTCAATAGCTCCTTAAGCGCAAGCTTATTTAACTTTCGACCCTTAGTGCATTGTAATATAACTTCTATAGAGTCTAAGGTTCTCGAGTTCCATCACTCGATCCACGTAATTTTATTCATAAGTTTTTCAAATCCTTTTTAATATAAACGGTATTTATTCTTACTCTAGTTTTTTGTTGTATGCCTTAAAGTTCAAAAATATTTTCGTTCTGTATTTGCTTGGATTGTTAGCGACTCTTATTGCGCACTTTTAATGATGCTCGGGACAGAGAATTTATATGTCTGAGTTAGAGTGCTTATTAAATATATTTGAGTATTTATACATGTATTTCGATGTTGAGTAACACCTATATTACATATTTTTACAGATTCAGGTGCTATTTTGCGGAAATTTATACCTTAGCAAAGAATAATAGCTAAATGGCAAATTTTCGCTACCTTTTACGAGTACTTTTGCGATGCCACGGAAAGGTAAAAAATAAAAAAGTGGCGTAAGAAATAGAACAAACTCACCGGAGACCTGAAAAATATCTAAGATCCCAGCGGCACGGTTGTCAACTCTCATTCTCCACACTTTCCACCACGACAGTAGCAAGCACAAAAGCTCACAGTATATGCTCAATGTTTCACTTCGCAACCGAAGCATCTTCCTGAGAAATGGACACTATTTCACTCAACGAAAGCCGAAGTAATACTGACATCATCAATATTATATATTTATTTATTTTCTACTTAGGACAGTGCCATTTGTTACTTTGAATTATATTGTATTAATTTGTTACTAGTATTTTCATACTGAGTACACGTTTTTACTATTAATCGTCTCAGTGATTGAACTGATAATTAATTTATTCCATTTTACCCAACATTTTAATCCAGCGTGCAGTGGTTTGTACTCCAAACTTCGTGCAAAATGTTTAGGATAAGGATCGATTATTTGATTTTTTTAAAATAATTAGCATACAAGCATCTCTTCTGATAGAAAGCCAAAAATATCAATGCATAACTAAGGGTTAGCTCACTTCAAACCGAAACACGACAGTGACAAGCAATGCTGCCATTGCGGCATTTCGTTCGCCTTTTAGGAACTGCCTGGCGAATGGAGTTGAGTAAACTCAAAAACTGTCTTAACTTTTTTACATTCATCCTTTGATCCAAACTTTTTGAATTCTATTACAAATAAACAATATTCTTTCCGCCCTAGTTTGTCAAACTTTAAAGTAAATTATAATTTTTGGACTAGATTTTATTCATATTTTCTATTAGCCCAGAAATTTGGTAGTTTTACCTGGAAAGTTTTCCAGGAGGTTTGAAAATTGGTTCTTTTATGGATTTTGATATGCTTTTTTCGAATTTCGTATCTCCGCCGCTCGCAGCGTCATATTAAATAAACGGCACCTAATAACATTTTTTTGGAAATATCTCCGTTCCAACACATTTTACTAAAAATAAACATGTTTGTACTAAATTAAATTAGAAGAAGTTTCATAAAATTTATGTATTTATATTTTTTTTTTCATAAAATCAATAGTTTTTGGCGTACGAGTTTCACAAAGTATTATTCATCTGCACCACCTTGTGTTTTTCGTATATTTTTCTAAAATATTCTACTATTGCCGCTGAAGTAGTAGGTATAACGGTAATGTGTCGCCTCTGTGTTGGGTTCTTTTCTTCCTCGACCTTCAACGAAACATCTGTTGGTAGAAGTTACGAAAAGTATTTAGTTTACGCTGAGTCATCAGTATACGTTTATCGTGGTACAGTGTTGTCTGTGTTTTCAGAGCCATGGCATCAAATATAGAAAATTGTTTTATTTGTGGCAATTCATAATTAGAAAATGAAACAACTGAAGTGAAAGAAAAAGGATTAGAGACTTTTCGTATCGATCTCATTCGCATACGGACCATTTTTTATGTCTTCAGCTGGTGATGCTTAGTATATTTTTTTCATGCAGGAATGTACTGTACATCGGCTGTGACCAAATCATTCACATGCTCAAGACGCTCAACAATTGCTCGACGTCAATCATCATTACGAGTTCTGGTAAGATTAGCAATACTGTCTTTCATTGACAATTTCCGCACACTATTTACTACATTACGCTTGCATAGCCGCGTGTGTTTTTGTTAAGCTATTAATTCTGCTATTATCTCATCAGCACATAAAAAACTATGATCTTTAAAAGAGAATGTTGGGTCCGAGGATCGCAGTAGTGGCTGAGGTTTCGAGTCATGATTTCCTCTACGCAGTAATGCAGCGATTAACTTTTCATTGTTGTATCGTTAAAATCGGTAGTGGTTCATGATGTGTGTCGAAAACGATACAATTTTCGACACACATCATGAACCATTGCCGATTTTAGTCCCGCGAAAAGTTTAACTTTATTATCATTTTTTTAATACTTGACTGACTAAAAGTTTCTAATCCTTTTTCTTTCACTTCAATTGTTTCATTTTCTAATTATAAATTGTCACAAATAATACAATTTTCTGTATTAGAAGCCATGGCTATAAAAACACAAACAACACTGTACGACGATAAACGTATACTGATGACTCAGCCTGAACTAAATACTTCTCGTAACTTCTATCGACAGATATTTCGTTGAAGGTCGAGGTAGAAAGGGACCCAACACAAAAGCGACACATTACCCTTATACCTGCTTCTTCAATACCGGCGGCAATTTAGTAGAATGTTTTAGAAAAATATACGAAAAACACGTAGTGGTGCAGATAAATAATACTTTGTGAAGCTGGGATGCCAAAAGCTACTGATTTTATGAAAAAAATATCATTTTTTTAAATAATTGTAAATAAATTGTAGGATTTTTTTTAGTTTTTATTTAGAACATAAATGTTTTTTTTTTCGTAAAATGCGTCAGAAAGGAGATATTTCCAAAAAACTGTTATTAGGCGCCAATTTTTCAATAAGGCGGCGCGAGGGGTGGAGATACGAGATGGCGAAGTTGAAATTTAAAAAGAACTTACCGAAACACATAAAATAACTAATTTTCAAAAGTCCCGGAAAACTTTCCAGGTAACCCCCTTTTTTGACCAAATGACTGGGCTATATGTGACAACTGTATGTTAATATTGTAACTTCAAATCGTCAAATTATATATTTTTTACAGTGCCGTTTATTATTTTGATAACAGTGAAATTATTTAGAAAACAGTACATTTTCCGGTGTCAAAAGTATTCTAAATTTTAATGCTTGTTATGGTCTATCAGTGAACGTAAAATCATGTAGTACTGATAAGATTATGGTTTCAAGGGAAAAGAAATATCAACCCGAAACAATTTGCGTATCTTAGTGCATTGTGACTCGACTTCTATAGCGTTAGGCTCTAGCATTTCATCACTTGATTTATGTAATTATATGCAAAAGCTTTTCAAATCCTTTTCAATATTATATACGAAATTTTTATCTTATGCCAACTGTTTTGTCTTACGCCTTAAAATTAATAAATATTTAATAACCCAACAACTTGCCTGTTTGCGGTTTTTCTCTTTTAATTATAATATTAAAATACATTATCTTCTTATAACACTATGCACTATCTATGATTGGTGTATCATAGAAGTGTCAGAATTTCATATATAAAAAAAATCGCTCACGCAATTTTTTTTCACATCTTTTTCACAAAAGGAGCCATTATTCTCAAGTGATAAGTAGATTCCATTAATTTGGTTTTGAATTAATTTGGAGTGAATGATGGCTATCTATTGAAGACTTCGAAGCGTGCACTGACTACAAATTTTATTCGTGAGCCGCGGTATTTGATAATTTATATTTTCAATTAGTGTTAGGTAAAATAAAAATAATCATAATTTACAAGTAACATACACAGCTACATGCCCTGATCTTAAATTCAACAATGCTACCATGGCTTTTTCACATTCCTACACTGTTACTTCTTCGTATAAATTACGTGTTAACTAATATTCATTTCTATGCAAAGGAAAGTATTAGTAATAATTGGGATGTACAAGTAATATGTCGACAAGTGCCTCAAACTCGTCTCAAATGGAACTGTAACAAACTCGTCTCAAATCGAGGAACAACTAAAACATAGTGATTATAATACTCTTTACGAAATATTTTCTACAGCTTTGGTAAGGCGGTGGCACTAAATACCCGGGCGAGACGTAACGGAACTCTACCACCTAGTAGTCAGGATGGTAGTGATATGTATAGCCAATCAATCGCCTTTTACGACCTGTCTGGCGGCAGATGGTCTATTCTTTTAAGGAGCCCGGACCAACACGTGGGAAACGTATTTCTATGTTTTAATATCGTTTACTTACACCCATATCTCACGCAAATAATTTTCTTATTTTGAGATTAGATCAATGCATGTAAATTGTTCATATATAATATAATTATTATTATAGTTGTAGATAAATTCCAGCAATTTTTAAATTATTTTTCGTTTAAAAAGGTTTTTAAATTGTTCTTAACACCGAATCAGTGCTAAGCACATTTATAGTTGATAACATAATATTATTATTACACGAATAGTCATAGTCAATAATTAGTAATCTAAAACAATAAATCAGTCGTTTGACATTAATCTATACACATAATAAAATCGTAGGAAAGTAAAAACTGTACATTGAATATTTTTTTAAAAGAATACTTGGGGCGTGATCTACATCGATATCAAAGCGAAAAATATAGTTTTTAGAATTTTTGTCTGTTCGTCTGTTTGTCTGTTTGTTCGTTTGTCCGTCTGTCCGTCTGTCCGTCTGTCCGTCTGTCCGTCTGTCCGTCCGTCCGTCCGTCTGTCTGTCTGTCTGTTTGTCTGTATGTATGTCCGGGTTAAACTCAAAAAGTACTGCATGGATTTACTTCAAATTTTACATGGATATTACTAATAGGTCGGGTCAACATATAGGCTAAATATTATCACGCTATCCGTGCCTGGGACCGCAAGTCCCGGGCAACAGCTAGTATAAAGTATATTTTTCGTTAGAATTCCAAAACGATTGTAGAATTTCATAGCGGGATAGAAATGAAGCATTCAGCAATGCTCTTTGTTGCATCCAATTAATTTTATTTAAAACCAATTTCAAAGCACGTTTGACTTCACTGTAATTGAATACAGAGTTACGATAGTTGGAAATTAATTTAGTTTTTACAATGCATTTTTCATATAAAGCATTCGTTGAAATTTTCATCGTAACAATCAATATTGACATCATTTTCAACCATCGTATCTCACGAGGTAAATACATTTTTATGAACTTAATTTTATTCTTAACATAAAAAATTTAAAAAGTGAAGTGTATAAATATTATCAAGCCCATTCTTTTGCGGAGAGGCAGAGTAAACCGCGGCGCTATCACGTATTTCGCAATGCGCAATTATCGTAATTGTTTAGTTATTGCAAGCCACATTATAGCCTTGTATATTAGTGTAAGTCGGTGCCGCTTGATTATTTTTAGTGCTGTGACATCGCAAAACGTGCATCCAGTGATCTGTGAGTGAACAAACAACTGGCAAAGTTTTTAATGTCGTTTTCAATACGTTTAAAAGTCATCGCTGATTACTGGCGGATTGCAAATGTTAAATAATACGTCTGCCGCACGTCTACAGACTTTCTATTTCACAACGACTCACCGGTTAGTTGGTTGGCAAGTTGGGATGTGATCTCACCTGACAATGATTGGGTACATATTACAATTGATATGATTATATCGCCTCTGTTGTCTAATGGGCCGGCGTCGGTGTCAACCATATGAGGTCACTAGTTCCATTTCCGAATTAAAAAAAAATGTTTTTTCAGTGTTCTAAAAACACGACGCTACTCTAGATTTGATAAGTGCCCGGTTGGCAAAAGACTTGCAACCTATCACATTACGGGACTAAATATTTTCAGCTAAGCGTGAGTGCACTAGTTGCACCTCTGCCCACCTCCTCAGGGATACGGGCGTGAAGGTACTTTATGTGAAGTGATATGTATCTTCAGCTAATCGTGGGTATACTGGTTGCACCTCTGCCTACATCTTCAGGGATACGGGCGTGAAGGTACTTTAAGTGATATTTGATGAAGTTTACTTAGGCCTCTAAGCACATATATTCAATTTGGTATATGTATGGTACATAAATTTCTCGGGAACTAAAAGCAATATCGAGATAATTCTTTGTAATTTAAATGAGGTATATTGGAACTCAGGGAACAGATCAATTTCATCAAAAATCATTTCAGTAGTTTTTGAGATGTGAGTATAGTTGGCAGATATTTGAAGTGAATTTTTTTTTAAATTACTTTTATTGTTATGTATAAAGACTAAAATGACATTAATTTAGATGGTAATAGGTTTGGAATGGTGCAATCAGAAAATAATCCATACGAAGAGATAACTGACCATTACACATTTGTGGCTTTAATCGAGTAAGTTATAGTTCGTTTCAATTTTTTTCTACCTACACTTTGTACATAGGTCACACTATAAATTTTGCGTAACTTAAAAAAACAACATGTTATAATCAAAATAATATGTTTATTGCTTTTCAAAATAATTTCCTGTACATTTTAAACATCTTTTCATGCGATCGAACCATTTTTTAAAACAGGAGGACCACAGATCTGAAGGCATGTTTTCTACGTGTTGATTGAACGCTATCACTGCCTCTTCGGAGTTGGTAAAAGTAAAACCTCTCATCAAATCTTTGATTTTGGCGAAAATACAGAAATCACAGGGTGCTAGGTCGGGGCTATGCGCAGGATGAGTGACGAGATGTACTTTTTCGGAAGCTAAAAATGACTTTGTTTTGTTGACTGTGTTTAAAGAAGCGTTATCATAGTGTAGGAGAATGCGGATTTTGGGTCGTCTTTCGCGAACTTTTTACACCCTGGGTAAACAAATGGTAGAATACTACTCGGCATTAACACTCTTTTGATCTTTAAGTAGAATTGTACAGATGGGACCCGTAGCTGAAAAAAAAAACGCGATCGTTTTTACCAACTTTTCTCGCCTGTCTCACTTTTGTTGGCCTGTTCTCATTTTCAAACACCCATTCACAACACTGCTTTTTTTGGGGTTCAAAACAATAAATCCACGTTTCGTCTCCTGTGACAATATCATAAACAGCATTAGAATATCCGTGGTCGTACTTCAGTAGCATCTGTGAGCACCATTCTACGCGAGCCCGCTTCTGCTCCGCTGTCAGGGATTCAACGACAACAAAGTTTCCGAACTTTCAATTCTTCGTGTAAAATTTTCTGAATTTGGCTCCTACCAATCGACAATAGCCCTCGAATTGTCTCATAAGTAATCCGGGGGTTTTCTTCAATTAAACGCTTCAGCGGTTAATTGAAGAAAACTGTTAACAGTAGCCACATTATTTTCGTTGACGGCAGTTGAAGGCCGCCCTTCACGAAATTCGTCATGTAAAGAAACTCGACCTCTCTCAAATTCAGCAAACCATCGCCTCACGGTGCTCAAACAAGGTGCTTCTTTCCCAAAAGCATTTTGAAGACGAACGACACAGTCTTGCGAAGAAAGAGAACTTTTAAATCATAAAAAAATCATCGCTCTAAAATCATTTCGACTTAATTCCATTTTCGTTGCATACGTAGAACTTTGATGTGTGATAAAAAACAATTGACAAATCATTTCCCGCCAATCGTTTTTTTTATTACTGAGAAGGTTGCAACGTTTTAAAAATATAAATTTAATTTCAAGAAAGAAATTCAAATAGTTCCGATTAGCCAGAAGTGCAAAACTTTTAGTGTGCCCCATGTAATAGGGGAGCCCAAGAGGGGATTGTGGCATTTACTCGAGCACGTCAGATTAACATAGGGTACCTCGCATACTGTTGAAGCTCTCCACCAAATAAAAGCTATTTATTTACAGGCAGATAACTAGTATAGAAAAGAAACAAAATTGCAATAACTTCAGCTGGTGAAAAGTGTCAAATTATATTTCTTTCGTTATTCTTACATCATTTCCTCTATAACAAAAATAAATTCAGACGCACTCGAGAATTTCAAAACAATGTTTTCTTTGCAACTTTGTAACCCTCCCACTCCCTCACGCTACACTCGAATCGTCAGATTTTCTAAATTTTAGCTGGCAATTAACTAACAATACCTTTATCTGACGCGATTTAGTGTTTCTTTGTCACAGATTTTTCAACATTTTTTATCTTTTTTTTTTAAGGGCAATGGGCCCACCTCTCGTTCCCACCACTGTAACTTCTGTAAACCAGAATCAACAGCGGCAACCTTCCTGATAACCTCTGAGTTGCGAGCTCAGGGTGCCCTAGGGGAAAACCTAAGCTGTCTTGGAACCCGCATCGAATTTAATCAGAAGAGTATAGGAGGAGTAGGAAAATACATCCAGTTTCCCTCCCTTTACAGCAGGAGACAGCGTAAGATAAAGCAAAAACTGCTAAGAAATGAGACGTTTACAATCAGGTTAAGCCTGATTGCTATTGCACCACGGTAGTTTAGGTATTTGAGGACCTACGAAAATGGCCTACTTAATTCTGCTTCCAGTAGTATGTATGACAAAATCGCTTGAAGGCACGGAAATTCCCACGTGTTGCTACAAGGCCGGAATAGTAGATTACCCCGGATATACATCGTATACTATCAAGCATTTGGCTACGTTCATTTTGCCAGAGATTACACTCCCAAAGAATATGATGTGCAGTTTGTTCATATTTACAGTTTATGGTGGAACATTCGCAAAATGGAGAAGGAACTAATTTGAACGAGAATAATTTAGCTTTAAAATTACCATGACGGACGGACGCAGGGGAAAAAGTTATATAAATGCCGTCCTTTAGGTGAGCAGCACCAACGCGACTGCCATTCATTTATTAATTCATTAGTAACATCCATCACGGGATTAAAGAGGCGACGTATTTTTGTTTGAGCTTGCGGTTTAATAAATTCTGGGCTAGTAAAGTTTTTAGAATTATAGTACATTGAGGACCGACGCTGAATTTCTAAATCTAATGGAAATACACCTGATAAAACGGGTAAAGCTTCAGAGCTTACAGTGCGATACATTTTTTATCTGTAAATATTTTCCTAATACATTAATGAAAAACTATACCTATCCTTTTATTTTTCCTATAATTTAATCTGCAAAATCTAATAGGTCCCAAAATGCTCGAGTGTCGACCATTACGATTAGTACCCATTTAACATCTTGGGCTCCCCTACTATTGTACGAGACCTCTATACAAATAAATAAAATTGAAGTGCCTCATTGTAACATTAAAATAACCGCCTTTTACGAAATGCATATGGATATATATACGGTACATATATCAAAATAACATGTTTTATAATTACTGTCTATCTGTCTGTCTGACTATTTATTCCGACTTCTCTGAAACTGCTCTACAAATTTTGATAAGACTTTAACTGTTGTATTACATAAACTAGTATCAGATCAGGAGTAACTTAGGCTACTATTAAGAAATTTTTCCACGCGGGCGATGTCACGGTCACAGCTAGTACTTAATATTATAAAAGTATTTTTTTTTGTATTTTTGTATGTTTATAACACGGATTAAATTGGATGCGCCTTTCAACTCAATTTATTAGCTTGTCAGTGTCACTTGCATTTACACACGAAAATACAGAGTTATAATACTTACCGATGAAATAAAATCACTCCAGAGGTATTACTTAAGCGTATTTTTATTCGACGCGATAAAATAACATAATACGGCACATTTCTATTTTTTGCGATATAATTTATCTACAAGTGTTTGACATTTACATACATTTGCTTATATGAGCGGCATTTTTCGCCCAACGCCGTGTCTATTAGTATTTGTGTGGTATGAGGTTTATAACGAATAAACCTATAAAGTACTGGGGGCTTGGACAAAGTTACAGCATAACGGATAACGAATAAAAGAACTAAAAATGTATATGATTGGCATAAGCCGCGCTAAATCACGTGATTAATTAGTGTCATCGACATCGTTATATTCAGAGACGATGATGAATTTAGGTAGATATCGTTTCACTACGAAGCGATGTGACTTTTTTAAGCTCCTTGGCCAGTTCTTATTATTTTACAGTTAGAAAGCTAAACTAGCAAGTGACATAATATGCTACTTTTTTGTCAGGCCCTGCAAAAAAATAATGCTTTTGGATCATATGAACAAGGTCGCGTGTAACAGCTAGTATTTATGTATATTTTAAGTCTCATAACGCCAATACCCTTGAGAAGTAAAAAGTTTATTTATCCATTATCCATCTCTGGTGAAGTCGCTGCAATAGGTTGGCGAACGAATCATAGCGATGCACAATAGTAGGGGAGCCTAAGAGGGGATTTTGGTAATTACTCGAGCGCGTCAGATTAACATAGGAGGGGTACCTCGCATACTGTTAATGCTCTTACCAAATATAAGCCTTTTCTATAGAGGGGGGTACTATGGCAGAAAAAAAAAACAAAATTAAGATAACTTTGGCTTGTGGAAATTGTCAGATTATACTTTTTTCGTAAATCTTACATAATTTCCTCCATAATAAAAGAAAATTCAGTAGCACTCGAGAATGTCAAGACAACATTTTCTTTGCAACTTTGTGAACCTCCCACTCCCTTAAGATACACTTTTATCATCAGATTTTCTAAATTTTAGCTGGCAATTAATCCACCATACTCTTGTCTAGCGCGCTACGGTCCAAGGTTCGGTTCGGTAAAAGATTAGGCCAAATTTTCAGGGGTTGTTCAGAATCGATAATATGTTCGATTTAGGCAATAAAAAAATAATTTAAAAACTCTTTACATTTTTATCCGACACTGAAAAAGAAACGCATGGATATAATTTCAATTACGCAAAATTCGAAATAAAATATTTTAGTGTCTTTAACCAAATCAAAAGTAATCGGGAAAAATGTACTTAGAGCAACAGATTATATATTTAAAAAACTTTTGAAAACAACAAAGAAAAATATTGACTCGCAGGATTTCAATCTGCGACCATCTCCATCAAGCCGGGACTCTACTACTGAGCTAGTGTCGACAGGCTTGACGTGATGAAATTCTTCTTTGCTATATTTGATCGATTCCGCCGATTGTACTGATCGCTAGGTATACATACGTATAACTAGATAAATGAGTTCATCGTTACAGATGAAATCGATCATATAGCAAAGAAGAATTTCGCCACGTCGAGCCTGTCGGCACTAGCTCAGCGGTAGAGAGTTCCGGCTTGAGGGAGATGGTCGCAGGTTCAAATCCTACATGCCGGCGTAGGGACCTAGTAGCTACGATGGTTCGATGGCATGGCTAATCGCTCGCCTCATCAGAATTGCCTGGCAAAACGATGATAGTCTATTCTATGAAAGGAGCTCGAACCCACTTGCAATCATTGTAGATTTTATAGAAAATTGTGATTTATTTACCTTAATTTCATATCAATTAAATTTATTTAGAATTGATGCATATTTAAGTTCTTTAAGATATATAGAGAAGACTAGCTGACAAACTCAGCTTCGCCCGCGAGCGAATGAAAATCGGCCCAGCGGTGTAGCTGTGAAAGCGTAACAGATAGACAGACTTTCGCATTTATAATATTAGTATAGAAGTATGAATATTTAAGTTTTTTTATATATCATTAGATAGCAAACAAGCAGATGGGTCTTCTGATGGAAAGAGCCAAAGATGTTAATGGCGCATTGCTATGTTGTGACGAGGTCTAATGCCACATGCATAAGTTTACCGGCTACCTTACCCTTCAAACAGGAACACGACAGTGATTGCGGCAGAACTACATAGGTAAGGCATAACGGCAATTGGTCTATTCTTCAAAAGAAGCTATTGCGGGAGAGATAGATAAGGCGGTAATACCAGACCCGGGCTACACAATGCAGAACTACCACCTAGTAGCCCGGAACCAACACGGGGGCTTTATGTTTCAAAAGGAATGCTGTAATTTCATGCATTTTTATGATAATGTTATTTTTCAGTGTTGTTTTCACCGATGGATCAAAGAGAACATGTACGGGGACCATAATTCATGATAATGCTGTTATCACCGTTGCTCATTGCTTGTTAGTATTTTTACAACTTTTGTTGTAGTTGATGTACGTTAACTTGGAGATTAAAATTTAAATTATATATCGTACATTTCGTGAAATAAAATGGCGGAAAGATATTACAAGGCGGTAAGGGGCCTATCGTAAGGGTATATATAAAGGCTGTTTAAACATGTGCCAGTTCTTCGATAATCACTCCTGAAATATATTGTTTAGCTTACTCTCTATGATTGTAATTGCTCTTTGAATCTGTTGTCAGATTTTGAATCATATCTTGTTTCTTAGCATTTGAGTCTTGTCGAATTTTATATCAGAACGTTTTATATAAAATCCGGCATTTGTATTCTTTGAAGAAAATAGGATTAGCCAGTTTATTTAAGCACTAATTTCGTGGTTAATGTAGTCTTTTTAACTCCATAGTCTAATATACGGATAATGTACGTGCATAATAATACATTTTAGTTGCGGATGAACCATTTCTTTAACTATCATTCATTTGAATGGTTATTAAAATAGTTTGTGTAATATCTTTTCAAAAGTAAAACTATTCTTAGAAACTTGCGAAATATTAACAATACAGTGTATCTACCGATATAAAACAAAAACAAAATACCGCCGCTAGCCATTAACTGTGTGTGAATAGTGAAAAGTGGAGGATGTGGATTTTTTTACGATGAGTTCTCCTTTTATTTCGAGACCTCCAATTAGTTCTTTACATTCTATAAACTACTTTTTATGTCAGTGGTATTGTCCTACAAGGTTAAAATTTATGAACTTAATTAACATTTTTTTCCCTTTGTAAGATATGCGCTAACGGTGGAGTATGAAATTTGGCACAGTTAAAGTTTACATTGCGGAGGACATACACACACACACACACACACACACACACACACACATATATATATATATATATATATATATATATATATATATATATATATATATATATATATATATATATATATATATATATATATACTAATTTTCTTTATGTTATTAACCTTAAAAGAAATTTTATTGTTTAGTCTATGGTCGGATTTCAGCCAAAGGCGGTCGTTAGTAAACTCAATGTCGCCTAAAACATATCTCCCCGCGTTGTAATAGTTTCTCCCGTGTTGTTCCGGGTTCTCTCGGAAGATTTGCCGTTCTGTCAGGCAGTTTGGAAGAGGCGGGAGACAGCTAATGTGAGTCACTACCATCGTAACTACTAAGTGGTAAAGTTCTGCACTTTTTCACCCGTGTCTGTTATCATCGCCATACCAATTTCTAAGCCATGGTTATATCTTTCCATCGGGAGATTTCTCTGCTTGTTTTCTACCCTATAATATAAAAAACTATTTCTAAGAGAATATATCTACATGTAAAGAAATTTTTGAGATGAAATAACTGAGATTGTAACACTAAAAAGATACAAAATTGTATTGTTAACTTCAACAGAGAAAATCAACGTTCCAAGCTTGCTACTTACGTAGTTGCATATTCAGATTGGGCTAGACTGAAAATGTAATCTCGTTTCTTAGTTTCAACCTCACCTTCTTTGTAGAACAAAACGGGAAAATTCTTTTGTATCGGTTTAAATTGATATAAATGGTACTTATTTATTTGAAGACCTACTTTACACTTGTTAATTTTATTTGCTTTTTGACTTACTTCTTATCTTTTTGACCCTTTTGAGTGTGTGTATATACATATGTATGTATATTTGTTTGGCACGTTCTGTAGCCTAAACGATTTGATGAATTTAAGTTTAAGAGATGTCATTAATTAATGTGTTTTGTGAGAGTGACAATAATGTTTATAATTATTATCTGACTGCGCTGAAGGACGGTAACGCTTTTTTGAAACGGATCAAAGCAGGTTTTTTGTGCTTATAATAATACATCACAGGCCTCTTTCATTTTATCAGATGATTTAAACACCACCACTTCGAAGTAATGGATGTATACCACACTGACGCTGGTGGCTATACAGCCCTATTTGGGATCCGCAACGGCGATCACAATGTTGGCAAGTAGTACTACTATGGTTTGTTGCTGATACTGTATTGGTATCACGATTATGCCTAAGCTTCCGTTTGTGGGCTAGTGCTTTCAACCAAGCAACGTCATGAAACTTTAGACCGTCAGCGGTGGATTCTCTCCAGTAACTGCGATCCTGTGCCATCTCTTTCCAGCGAGAGAAATCAATGTCAAAGGAGACCATGTTGCGTTTTGCACTGTCTTTGAATCTCAGCAACGGACGACCTACGGGCTGCTTTGCTTGGACTATTTGACCTAGATGTGTTTGTCTGTGTAAACGAGAGAAGTCCATACAGTGTATGTGCCCTAGCCACGGTAATAATGCATAATATGTGTTACATTTATTTATGTTAGCAAACTCTCCTGATGGAAAGAGATAACCATCGTCTATAGGCACCAAATGTGTTAAGGTGCGTTGCTATCTATCCGTTGCTTAAGTATCGTTTCGCCCATATCCAAGAAGAGTTAGGCCGATGTACAACCAGTGCACTCACGATTAGCCAAAGATACTTTTCCACAATGTGATAGATGGCTAAACTATTACCCATCGTGCACTTATTCAATCCTAGGCAACGTTGTTTTTATCTCAAAACTGGTAAAATACATTTAAGCCCAACCCGGAAATCGAAACTGAGACCTCATGTTGTCAACATCAACACTATATCACTAGAACACAGAGGTGATAAATCTGGTCAAAAGCGGTACAAAAGTCATCGGTTCAGTTAGTGATAAAATTAAACTTTAATCAGTAGGAATCTCGATATAGCTTTAAAAATATATTTAAGAGCGTAAAATCCTCAGGCGTTGTTTTCTTACGTAACATTTTCTATTACAGTAAAGTGAAAGGAGATGAAGCTTTAGTGGCGGAGCTCACAACTTCGTTCGTAGTAATAGGAACGAAGAAAATGTTTGATACAGGATACGAACAATACCTTCCAATCGAACGTGTTTTATTTCATCCGAAGTACTCGGGATGGTCGGCGAATATCGCCTTGGTGTACACTTTTTCGGGCATGATGTCTGATAAACCGGGCCAAATTGTGCCTTTAGCTAGGGAAAAAGACTCCAAATCGTCCGATTATAATATTACTGTATTTAGTTGGGGACACTTTAAGGATGATAATGTGAGTTTAATATTTTTCTTTATATTTTTATAACATTATATTTTAATTAGATTCCTTTGATCCCTAGATCAAACAAAAGTTTTATTGGGGTTTTTTCATTTGCTTTCTCTATAAAGTTATAATTCTTACGATGTAGATAAGAAATAAAAAATATTTTTTCCAATTGTTTTTCTTAGATGGTGAAATATTGGATGAAATTTCTCTCAATGACCACATGATAATTTATTCACGAGCGTTTGTCATCTAGTCATAAAATTATTATTTTAATGTGAACACACTTGTAAACATATTTATATAAAAATATTTTTAGGTATATAATAATCGACATAAAAAACAAACGATGTCTTTGATTGTTGATGCAGGTATAGATATAAAATTTGAACTGCAAAACGAGAAAAAAACAGTAAGTAGCATTTATTTACGTGTTATTTTTGGTGCAAAATTTTTGTGAGGTATCAGAAAGAACTGAAGTAAGTAAGTAGTAGTAAAAAACGAAGTAATGAAAGTCTTTTTGGACCCTGATGTATAGTCCAGGGTCAAATGACTTTCCTTACTTCGACCACATTTATATCTCTAAGCATTTGAGTAATTTGAACGTAGTACTTCAGTTTTGACGTCCCTGGTACTTTCATCTATCCATATTGTCATTGTACTCTGTTTATTTAATCATCTCCTTATACTCTCAATGCAGCTTTTCTTTTTTAATTTTATACTGAAACTTACTTTTAAGCCCAACTTTTTCTCTTCAGGCAGACAAACGCGATTCGTGAGTGTTTATTTGACAGATTTTTCGGTATGCACTCATTTTGACTGCGTTATTACTGCTTTTATGCCTTTTCTGGAACATACACAGTTTTTGTATTCATACAACTCTGGGGTAAGCAGAAAGTTATGCGGGTCAAATCGGGTAGCAACATTGAAGATATATATGTTTTGGAGTAGTTTCGCTAACTCTTATCACTTTGTTCTATGCAAACACTGATATTTTTATATCAACCGTCTAACTTTTTTCTGACTACCTTTTTTGTGTAGAAAAAAGGAGTAAAGGGGCTTATCTGATGGTAAATCATAACTCCCACCCATGGACAACTACACTATCAGAAGACTTGCAGTAGCGTCACCGATCTTTTAAGAAAGAGTAAGCTCTTTTCTTGAAAGTCCTAAAGTCGTATCTGTTCGGAAAAACCCTGCCGGTAATTAGTTCCACATAGGAGCTCTGCGAGTGTATACTGTTGTGGATTTTCAGACATCGAGATGATGAGGATGAAATTTTGAATTTTTTTGCGATGTCCAATGGTGAAATGCTGCGGCATGAATTAATCTAAACAGTTTCTCGGGATACACCCCGGGATATATTCCATAGATTTATATAAACGTTATAACCTTTATACTAAACGTTGTAATTTTTTTTTTGAAATTAAATATTTAATAAAACCTTAAATATATAATAAGATTTATTCGCAATTAATGAGATTGATTCGCTGAAAAATGTTCTTACTTAAAGCATCAATACAATACGTCAGCTCAAAAGAACATCGATTTTGCTTGAGCCAAAGTCGTTGGTTCAATCTTAAAGTGTAGCGAAATTTTTTATTTTATAACAATTTAAAGCAATAAATATGATCTACACTTTTAAATGTAACCTTTTCATTCTTTCCCACTAAATTTTTTAACTATAGAACCGTCACAGTTGGCTAGTGAAATATCTGTAAGGCAAAATAATAAAAGAAAATCCTTAAAACCACAGTGTGCTAATGTTTACGGATCGTTTACACCGAGTTACAAGAAAAAGCTTTCAAGAAGTCTTCACCCTTACATGTCTATCTAATCAATATTTGATTTTGCTTGAAATTATGAAGACAAAACTCCGTTCTCTTAAAGTTGCGGAAACTTAGCCGAGGGATATTGTGTTTTTGTTGAACTAGGATGGGAAATTCTTTTTGTACAACAATGAAATAGCTTTACTTTAAAAGCAAAGGTCATTTTTTAATGTAAATCCTTCACTGTCGAATGGACAACTCATAAATACGAGTATACAGAATCGCTGAATATGACATAGGATATAAGGAGCTATGGTATGGTGGGGCAGCACTTTTAAAAAAAGAATACATTTATGTATTTAGGTTTTTCAAAAAAATCATCGCTATGGCAAAATAGGACAGACAGACAGCTTGTTAATAGAATTTTGAGATAGCTATTAATTTGATTTGTGATATTTATTTGGATTTATCAGTGGTATCCAAAATATTTTATGTTTGTGTAAAAGTTATAGTTTTTCAGTCAGTAGGTATAACTAGTTTATAAAAACCAAACATCCTTTGTTCAAACGTTATTAAACGTATAATTCACAATGTAATTTTTAATCAGCCATAATAATTATTAAAACGACCTTGTATTATTAAATATCAATATATACTCTCTTAGATCTCTCTTTATATCTCTCTAAACCAGAACTTAGACAAAAAAATATTAAAAAACTATTTATTTACTAATGATCATATAGTATATTCTATTATTATACATATATTTACTATAAAGTCTATATTATGCTGCAGTAAGCATGCTTGTCGAAACCATTATCCCACAAAATTGACAAAATCATTATATGATGTGTATGATGTAGTTTCGTAGTCTAGTTAATATACTTTTAGATGATTTTGCCACGGATTTTATCTCCGGGTGTTAAATCTATAATATTTTTTAAGTGTTCTATAGTATTTTTTTAATCGAATTCTCTATAAATTGAGTTGGTAAAATGGGACGATAGGAATCTTCAACTACAAGGTCTACCAACAAACGTTTCGATTTACCATGTTTTAATAGTTTTTCTTGACCTCTAGGTCACTCCTTTGGTGTTTCGCCGTGTTGGTCCCGGCCTCCTTTGAAGAATAGGCCAACTGCCGTTCTGCCAGGCAGGTCGTAAAAGGCGACAGATTGACTATCGAGACACTATCATCGTGGCTACTAGGTGGTAGAATTCTGCATTGTCTCGCCCGGGTCTGGTACCACCGCCTTACCTATTCCTGCCGCAATAGCGTCAGTGCTTGTCGCTGTCATGTTCCGGTTTAGAGGGTAAGGTAGCCGGTAAACTTATGCATGTGGCATTAGACCTCGCCACAAGATAGCAACGCACCATTAACACCTTTGGTATCTATAAGCAATGGTTAACTCTTTCCATCAGGAGACCCATCTGCTTGTTTGCTATCTTATGATAAAAAAAAACTCCACTTATTTCGTGAGTAGCATGGTAATAAAAATTTATTTTATTTCTTTATTAGCTACCGAAAAAAATACGAAAGCGGCGCCGCAAAAAAATGAATGTACCATACACAAAATCACTATGGCGGTTGAAGAAACGTGTACGAAGTTTAGAAGAAGATACAAAAACACATCCAACAATAACTAAGGAGGACTATCAATATTTCGATAATGTAAGATTTTTTATATTAAAAGAGTTTAGAAAGATAACAAAACTGTTTATTAAGGATTTATTGTTGTTGTTGTTAGGAGTTGTTGTTGATGTTTAGGACAAAAAAAGAGTTTAGAAAGACAATTTTTTTTATTTTTTTTTTATTTTTATAGAAGAGGGGGCAAACGAGCAGGAGGTGTACCTGATGGTAAGTGATCACCGTCGCCCATGGACATCCACAATACCAGAGGTCTTGCAGTTGCGTTGCCGGCCTTTTAAGAATAAGTAAGCTCTTTTCTTGAAGGCCCCCAAGTCGTAACCGTTTGGAAACACCCCTGCTGGTAATTGGTTCCACAACAAAGTAGTGCGAGGCAAAAAGTGTATTTTATTTTATTGCTTACTGTACAAAAAAATGTTAATGATGCATTGTTTGGCCGTATTTTTACCGGCTGCCTGATACTTAAGACTACGAGTATGATTATTGCAAATACCAGTATCATGGTGGTAGTCCAGGAATGGGTATGACATCCATCATACCATACCATACCATACCTTGACAAACCATACCCATACTCATACTAGAAGTTACAGCAGTTATTAGTTAAACTTTGTTTCCTTGAAATTTTTAATTTCCCGCTGAAAAGAAAAATGACAATTTGGAAAATTAGAAAGTTGTTGGTTTCAACCTAATTGGAAAAAAGGTGTCTTCATTAGATCTTAATCAAAAATTAAAACAAGGTCCTGGGAAGCTGCAAAATGCAGATTATATCATTTGATTGGGCGTCATAAAACCTAGATTTCCCAATTTTTAAACGGATTTGGCTAAGTGCACTTAAAAAAAAAAGTGAAGCAATGTTTTTTTAAATAGCTTCCAGACTAATAACACGATTGATCCCATAAGCAAGTCAGCTCTTTTTAAAAAAAACTGCGTCAAATGTCGCAAATCGAATCGAAATCGGATTAAACATTCAGGAGTATTTTTAGGCAAAAAATATAGAAAAAAAATGTTTTCTAAATGTAATTTCAAGATTTTTCAACCGATCAATTTTAAACTCAAGACAATATTTCCAAAGCTAAACAAGCTACGTTGGATACTGTTGTAAAGCTTTAAATCGATCATCGTATTAAAGGTTTTTTCAACAAACTTATTATTTCGCCAAAACTGTAAAGACTCTCCGATCTCAAAAATCATTACAAATGCAACCAAAACCTTTGAGCTCAAAGATCTCGAAAATTTATGCTTAGGTTTATTTTTATTAAGTACTTCTAACTTAAATTAGTTTCAAGAATGTCCCGCCAGGATTATACTATATGCAGCGACAATTGTTACTGATGTGATATCACTTTTTACCCACTAACGTTACTAAAATAATGGTTACTTTTTATTACTCCATATAATATGAGAATTTGTTTGTTACGTATTATAAATATGGAACCGGCCACTTACAATAAAAATAATAAAATGACTGTTATAGAATTCGAAATCAGAGTTTTGTAATGCCTTTTCATTGAACAAAATAGTTTTTGTATATTGATGTCCGGTAAAAACAAACAATTTATATGCAGTAATCTCAAAATATTATGTATATTGTTACTGTGAATTTCACTTTTACTATTTTCGCTTTGCTTTAAGTCTACAAAGAGTTGCCAGAAATTTCGATTGACATTTAGCTCCATATTGTAGTTCTGTTTTTTTTTTATATAGAAAAAAAGGGCAAACGAGCAGGAGGCTCACCTGATGGTACAGCCACATTGTATTTTTTATTAATTTTCAAACTATGAATACACAGATGGCTGTGAAAATTTTAGCTATGAACTTGATGTGAAACTGATATTAAAATACTCATAGTATCTCAATAATATCTATCTTTTTAACTTCCCGCTACGTATGTAGAAAAGGAAGTTACTGATATTGCCCCGATTTTCTAAAATCGAGTTTTCACCAGATCTCCACGTTTTGAGATCCTAGGATCATTTTCCAAACATTTTCACAATGATGTCAATATATCCGTACGTATGTATGTGTGTATGTGTGTATGTATGTATGTAAACATCTCATAACTTTTGAACAGCTGACCGATCGAAACGCGATTAATAACATTCGATTGCACTTCACTCAACTTAGACTTCCTGCAAAAAACCAAGTCGGCCCAGCAGATTTTGAGAAATTATGAAATGGCCCCAAAAAAAAATAGGTGAAACAATATTTTTTTAATATAACTACCAGATTAGGCACCGATTAGGTATAAAAACTAATAAGGTCTATTCCTCAAAAAACTACGTCTAACGCATAAATTGCATCAAAATTGGTTTATCCGTTTGGGAGTAACCGTTGACGAAAAAATTTGAAAAAGGTGTTTTTGACAGAACTTCGAAATTTTTCAACCAATCTTTTTTTGGTATTTTAGGATCTTTTTGGTACAAAAAAAATACACCGAATGCTTTTCAAATATTAAAATTACGCTGTTTTTAGCAAACTTAATATTTTTGAAATAACTTTCAGGTTAATACACCGATTAACTTAAAACTGTTATCAACTTTTCTCCTTTAAAAACTGCATTCAGTATTGTTAATTGGATCATAATCGGTCAATTTGTTTGGTATTTATTTTGAGCTTTAAATACCTTAATTTAGCGGGAAGTTTCTGGGATGGCCTGCAGGGTCAACCGTTTACACATTTTTTATATCATAAGATAGCAAACAATCAGATGACTTTTCTGATGGACAGAGGCAACCATTGCCAATAGACACCTAAAAAGTTAATAGTGCATTGCTATCCTTGTGGCGCGGTCTTAGCACATGCGTTATTTTGTTGGCAAAATATATTTCAGTCTGATGCTTTTAGAAGAATGTATTATAATATGTGAATCAAATGTGAATATATTTTTTTTTGATACAAAATATCTCCCAAAAACTAAGAGTTTGGCACAATCTATTTTTATGTCTACGTATTTTTTTAATCTTTAGCCGGAAAACCGGGATTTAAAGTATAGTCACAATATGTCTGACTTTGACAGTAAAGAAGATGAATATACATGGAACAAATATTTAGTAAGTTATCATTTATGTTTTTACTTATATTGTTTTTAATTTGGAGCACGGAAGTCGAGCCAAATCGAGCAATTCGAGCAAAAATCTGCACGACCATATCGTACATTTCTCGAATCAGTTCAGGCCATTTTCGATCCCCTTACAACTTCGTTGTAGATGAAACCGAAGGCTTGAATTTTCAGCTACCACGGTATATTTCAAATTTAATTTAATTTAAACCAGTAGTTTAAAAACTAGAACTAATCAAGTTTCATAATTTTGTCACTGACTGACTGACTGTCCGATCATTAAATCTCAAAGATATTTCTTGCAAACAAAGATACTTCAAATTTAGCGTTCCATACCTCTAAAAAAACAAACCTTGATAGTATCACTTTTGTTCCCGTGTGTCAAGAACTTTTTACTTGTGAATGAGTAAAGAGATGAAGTTAAAATTACTATCAAACACACAATTCTGCAAAGCCCTTAGAATAGTGAAAGAATCAAATTTTAAGTTAACGCAATCAAAAGATACCACCGCCATATATTTTGACACACAATCACAACTGCACAAATCAAACTTCCAAATTAGGATAAACTTATTTGTATAGATATTTATAAAGAAATGACTAACCGAATCACATATCAACGCCAAGCCAAAATCCGCAAAGTCGATTAAAATTTGTCACAGCGACTGTTTTTACGACGTAGATGAAGAACAAAAAAGGATGTTTCGAAATCCATCCTCCAAGATGGTGAAATAAGGGTGAAATATTGTATGAAACTGCGTGGGTCAGCTAGATCTTTACAATATGAACATATAGTAAAACTAGCTGTTGCCAACGACTTCGTCCGCGCGGACTTCGTTTACTCCGCACAGCACCTTCCCCGTAGGTGATAGCGTGATAATATGTAGCCTATATGTTAACCCGACCTGCTAGTAATATTCATGCAAAATTTGAAGTAAATCCATGCAGTACTTTTTGAGTTTACCCCGGACATACATACAGACAAATAGACAAACAGATAAACAGACAAACAGACAAAAATTCTAAAAACTATATTTTGGCTTCGATATCGATTGTAGATCACGCCAAGTATTCTTTTAAAAAAATATTCAATGTACAGTTTTGACTTTCTTACGATTTTATTAAATGTATAGATAATCGTTAAATGGTTCTTAAGAACAGGGATATTTAAATTTAAATTATATTTCAGGTGGGCATTGATTTTCATGCAAATTCGTTTAACTGTAATTAGGCTTAGGTAAACTTGTTCACAGTGATGCAATTGTTCATAGATTTTCTTTAGTAAAATAATTGATAAGAAAAATAAGAAAAAAATAATCTCAATCAGTTGAACATTTTTTCTTTGTTTTGTCATTAGATGACTCAGATTTTTATCCGCAAACCTTTTCTAACAATTTATGATCTCATCTTACAAGTTTGGCCGCATGCATTAGGGTCATACCACACGTCTTAACTCGAATAAGGATCGACATCGTGTTGTCTTCCCTCGCAGTAAACCAGGCGTCAATCTAACGTAAGCATGTAGCCAAAACGATTTAGCTGCTCCTGTACGTCAATTTGACTACAGCTAAGCGAGAACGTGCTTACGGTTAGGCCACGCCGTGCTTATATCTAGAAAATAGTATGTTATAAGCATGGGATCTATAAGTTGACCACTCCACACCGCAATTCTTGAGCTTGTCTCGAGACGAGACGATGTCGTTAAGAATCCTATTAGGGTTAAGCTGCATCTATCAGCACGCACGGAGTCACATTTTCCATCGCCTTATCCTTTTCTGTCCCTCAGCACAGACATTTGCTAGAGCGAGAAAGATAGCGCGAATGCGATATTATATAAGATATCGAATAAAACTCGATATCCGTGCCTCAAGCACGAACTCCTTGCGAAAAAGTATTCGTATCGTCATCGAGAAATAAACGTATGAAAAATGATCAGCGCCCCTATCGTACGTAAATGGAACTAAATTTCAAAGCACAAGCAAATTATTAAACTATCGTATCGCAAACGTATCGAGAAATACGTGAAACGTAACAAAATTGCGAGCACGAACGGCGTTTTGAAGTATCGTATCGCAAATTCCGAAGGCTGGGTATCGAGAGGTGACGAATCTTTTTTCACTTACAACTTGCCGGTGAAAAAAGTTTCGAATTGTTTAAAATTATTTATTACGCTCGTTTTTTTAAAAATTAAGTAGTTTTAGTTACTTCCGGATATTAATACAATCAACGGAAAGCTAAAAAATGCAAATACCACCTATATTTCAACGTAATTCTCTATTATATTCTCATTGGAAGTTTACTTCAAGATGAAGAAAATAATAGACGAGATTCGATGTAAGCAATTTTTATTCTCACATTTTGATTTGTGGTAATTTTTCACTGTTTACATTTATATTACAATACTGGCTGTTGCCAGTGACTTCGTGCGCGAGGACTTAGTTTACTCCACACTGCTCCTCCCCCGTAGGTGATAGCGTGATAATATGCAGCCTATATGTTGACCCGACCTGTTAGTAATATTCATGCAAAATTTGAAGTAAATCCATGCAGTATTTTTTGAGTTTACCCCGGAAATACATACAGACAAACAGACAAAAATTCTAAAAACTATATTTTTGGCTTCGATATCGATTATAGATAACGCCCCAATTATTCTTTAAAAAATATTCAATGTACAGTTTTGACTTTCCTACGATTTTATTATATGTATAGATTATTTTTCAGAGAAGTTAGATGTAGGACTAAACACAGAAAAATACCGAAATTAAAAAAATAAATAAATGATACCGAATTTAAAAATAAATATCGCCTCAACAAAGAGGCTCTTACATTTCTCTATTATATAACTCTAGAGCTTATTTCCTTAGAGGAATCTTGTTTCTGGAAGAAAGGATCCAATCTTCACTTCACATCACGAAACAAAAAACTGCACATAATAAATAAGTTACATAAAACTTCCAACACGTACTTTTCCATGAACTTCACCATAGTTATGTACTGCATTTATGCAGTACATAACTATGGTGCTAGTGTAGTTTTCATTTTATAATATTTTATTTATATTTAATGCGAGGAAACAGTTTAAATGTAATGTTTTCGAGAGCCCGTACGGGTACGATTATAAACAAATTTGACCTTGTCTTTGTTTGGTATCGTATACCTATGTGAAGTGCCAAGCGGTCGTCTCGTTCAAAAACCATAGAACAACGTAAGATCGTTGTTAGAATGGTCTCGTCAAAATAAATTTGATTTTTCTTAGAGTAGAGAATCCATTTCTTCATTTTTGTGTATTTTATTAATTATGCTTGAGTTAGGTATGATTTTAGTTATAAATAAATATATTTCTATATGGAATATAATGAAACCGATAATATACGATTAAGTTTTTGAACAAAACTAGTACCTTCCTGCTTACGTTAGGATGACGTCACTAGCGTAATCGTATCGAGGTCTCGAGAGTCGATAGAAGGTGCTTCGTGCTTCCTACTATCGTCATACTCCGTTAACGTATCGAGTCCTCGATACGTTAACGATACGAAAACGCTTAAATTTCGTGCTTGAGGCTCCGTTCCTGGCAAGTAGAAATGAGGTGAGATAATTGACAAGGTCTAAATGTTCAAATTATTGCTACATCTTTTTCACACGTTAATTACGTGGGTACTACAAGGATAAGCAATGCTGTAGAAAAACAACTTTTTGTAATGCCAATAACTTTTATATCACTCGTATATATTATTATTTTAGTGATTGCAATGATTTAAATTGAATGAAAATTTTACACTATTAATTTTAGGTATTGTAATAACATATTATAATATAGAAAATATCGAAACTCCGCATTATTTTCTAAAACAAGTCATGACAATCGGTCAAAGTTAAACTATTCGGCTTGTTTAGCTTTGACCGATTGATAAATGTCTTTAAGGGCGTGTATTCGATTCGTAACGAAAACTGCATGTTTTCAATTTTTTTCCAGAGAAATGTCGTAATAATGTGAGCAGATTATTCGAAAGATGTTACAGTTTTCAAGATCAAGTTTTAATTTTTCGATTTATCACTTACTTACTTACTGACTTACTTTTGCAGAAAGATTGCGCGCAAAAATTTATAGTAGTTTTTAAAATAATTGTTCTAAATGAATGAGTTCATATAACGGACTAAAAAAATCAGTATATTGAGTATCTTCACGCCCGTATCCCCGAAGGGGTAGGCAGAGGTACAACAAGTGCACCCACGATTAGCCGAAGATACTTAGTTCCACAAATGTGATAGGTGGCAAGCCTATCGCCAATCGGGCACTTTCCAATCCCGGGCAACTTTGTGTTTATCAGAAAACTGAAAAAAACACTTTTCTTATGTGCCCGACCCGGGAATCGAACCCGGGACCTCATGTGGTTAACGCCAACGCTGGACCACTAAACCACAGAGGAGCATTACCTTAATTCACATACATATTTTAGGTTTCTATTGAAATACTCACTGGTGAAAAAAAATGTTAAAGTAAGCTGATTTTGTAGTTTTTAATGTTATTTTTTATTATCTAACAACATTATTTTCGTCATTTTATCTAGATAAATGTATTTAAGGGCGCGTATTCGATTCGTAACGAAAACTTCATGTTTTCAATTTGTTTCCAGGGAAATATCGTAATAAATTGAGCAGATTATTCGAAGGATGTTACAGTTTTTGCAAGATCAAGTCTTGATTATTCAATTTATCACTTACTTACTTACTTTTGCAAAAAGATTGCGCGCGAGAATTTATAGTATTGTTACGAATAATCTAGAAACGTGTAGAATTGGAACGCTGGAGAGATCTAGAAAAAAAAGAAAGAGATAGCTACTCCTATTGACAAACAAATAGTTGACCTAAGCTACACCATATTGAACTTTGTGGTATATAGCATAAGGTTGAAAGGAGCATGTACTAGGATTGATGAGTCATTGATGAGTCACTTGTTTATCATAAGTTGATTACAATAAGAAGTGATTCATCGTTTCCCGATACATTTAGATTTTTCTGGATCTAGGTAGAACTTTACCCAGTGTATAAATAGAGATGTGTTATGTGTTATAAATAGAGATATCAAGCGATTGAGAGCGATACTTGAAGTGACCCGTGCGAAGCGAGAAGTGTTTTATTGTGTAGTCAGTACAGTGAGTGACTAGTGTGTAAAGTGTATTTTAGTATTACATTGTGTTGTCTTGTGTATTTGTATACTAAATACACGGATTTAATATAAATGGTGTTTTCTTACAATTACGAACCCGAAGTACGTAACAGTATTTTTAAAATAATTGTTCTAAATGAATGAGTTCATATAACGGACTAAAAAAACAGTATATTGAGCATTACCTTAATTCTCATATAATACATATTTTAGGTTTCTATTGAAATACTTAATGGTGAAAAAAAAGTTAAAGTGAGCTGATTTTGTAGTTTTTAATATTATTTTTTATTATCTAACAACAATATTTTCGTCATTTTATCTCCATAGTGCACTTTGAGACCATATATCCTGTTGGAAAAATGCATAAAATAAAATAACATAACTCTGACGCCTATTTTCATAAAACGCTATGCAAAGATTGCATTCGTTTTTTCCCTGTATTGGTTCCGGGCTCCTTTGAAGAATAGACCAACTGCCGTTCTGACAGGCAGGTCGTAAAAGGCGACCGTTTGGCTATGCGAGACACTAACATCGTGGCTACTAGGTGGTACAGTTCTGCATTGTCTCGTCCGGGTCTGGTACCACCGCCTTAACTATTCCTACCGCAATAGCGTCAGTGCTTGTCGCTGTCATGTTCCGGTTTGAAGGGTAAGGTAGCCGATAAACTTATGCATGTGGCATTAGACCTCGCCACAAGATAGCATCGCACCATTAACATCTTTGTTGTCTATAGGCGATGGTTGACTCTTATATATATATATATATATATATATATATATATATATATATATATATATATATATATATATATATATATATATATATATATATATATATATATATATATATATATATTGTAGGGGTTTATTCCTACTAATGATATGACTGATATAACACTGATAAATGATAATCTGATAGGCGAGTGATTCTGCAGCTGATGATATATGATATACGGGAGGAAAATGAAACCCGATTGACTGCTTATTGATCACTGCGTTTATTCAATATTATAACAGTTAATATAATATTAGGAAATGCATACTCAGGCAAATGTGACGTACGAGCGTAATGACGCATTGGCTCGTACATCTTGCCTGTCTAAAAAGGAGCAAACAAGAAGAATTAACAAAATGATACTTAAAATTAAACAATTAACAATAAAATGTAAAAGGTATAAAGTAGTATAAATGATTATCAATAATATAATATTTTGTTCCGGTATCCAGACGTCCAAGAATGTTAGGTGTCTCCTTACATCGTGTCTCAGTCCTGACCTAGTACAACAAACGTCGTGTATCCGGCGCTTGAGTGCAATTCGATTCACATTTTCATTGTTTTATTTTATAAAGCGATTATGATTTCAATTTTATTGTTTTATTTATGTTGATATATAGGAGCTATTAAAGCACTTAGTCTGTTGATGTGATATTTGTGCATAATAGTATCTCAGACTGCGACATGCCACGAACTTCAGGATTGTATAAAATACGATGTACATATTATATTTTTCTGATATAGATAGGCTGATAACGTGAATCAACTCGTAGTTTTCACTCGTAGTCAAACGTATATTTATTTATTCCCACAATAAAACTGAATAAAGCTTTTATTTGACTTTAGTTCGGACGTATAGAGTTTTTTATAGGTATTTTATATTTTTTTCCATTTAATTGACCAGAAAATTAATTTCAATGCTCCCATAATTGGCCAGGTGATTCTATGCGGATATCCAATTATCCTCGATATACATATATATCCATTAAGTTCGGTGAAGGCTTTCTTGCGCGCGATGGGTATTTGAAACCATGTTATCAATGTTTATAATATTCCAGTTCATTGTTATGTAAGCTGATATATGTTTATATTCGCCTCCTTTGTTGAGGTTCGTAATTGACTATTAATATTTTAAATTGTTATAAGTATATATTCTTGAACAGGTGATATAATTAAGTTGTCGTTTAATGATGCTACTTTATGTCTTTAATGTTACCACCCAGATATGTCTGTCCCTTCCGGGTGGAGTTCGCATACACGTGCTAACGTCCACTTTCCAGAGGACATGTTTTCCTCCTTGATAATGACAAATGTCATTTGATTCAACATCCTTGAAGGGTTGGTCCCTTCCAAATTTACTTTTTCGTAGCATGCAGTAGCTGCTATTTCGATGTTAAATATGTCATGGGTATCTGGGTCTGTTTGCGGTCTCGATAAGATAGGGCCACCGACAAGGAAGTATCCTGTAGTGAGACACATGTCGTCTGGATTTTCGATTAGAGCGCAGAGCGGACGAGCACGTATGAACTCATACACGCTTTAATTTGATGCAACAAGGTGGTGACCTCTTCGTATCCCAGTTGTCTGCTGACCCATTCCTCCTAAGTTGTTGCTTGAGGCTCTTCACAGCGGCCTTTCAAAGATTTCTTACTGATGGCCAAGACGGGGCGTTGAAATGCGTTGAAGAAGAATTTCACTGTATATGTTCTTCGTATTGATAATGAGAAGTTCCGTACACCCATCGGAGGAGGACAATATGATAGAGTGCTCATAGAATAACGTAAAACTCCGTTTTAATTCGTCCATCCACTTGCAAGGTTGCCATTTACAGCCAAATAGAGATTCAAATTCAAAATTTTGCAGTTAAATTTCAATACTCTTTTTTCCTTCAAAGATGATATTTCTTTGTGAAATTCAAAATATTGAACTGTTAATATAATTATGTAATTGAATTATATATTTCACTTGGTGATAGGTATTTGCTTTGTGCGTGTTCGGATTGTGAAACTTAACACCCAAGCATGTTCTCGTAATGCGGGTGACAGAACTCAGTTTAATAAACAATAAATGATAGAGTTGCATTTTAATTGTAAAACTGTGTGCACACTTTCCTGATATGTCATACTCTTTTTGTTGATGTTGGTTTAGTAACTTTCCATCATAAAAGTGATTGAAAATATTAGTGTTGCTTGTAGGTATTCCTTGTAGCGCAGTCGGCGGCGTTTTTTTTTTTTTTTTTGACTTTATATGATGCCAATTTTTGGCAGGAATGATATGCGTGATTCGTCGTATTCTGTTTGCGACGATTTCTTCCACTTTGAAATAACTCCATGTAACCCAAAAACTATAACGAAGTCCGTCCGTGCATGTAAACTGATTTTTCATGAAGAAGAAATGGTGTCTAAGACTTTCTTCCTGAATTGAAATGATAATAATAATTCGAACCTAGGTAATGATACTTGATAATGATATTCTATTTGATATTCTTTAACGAACGACTTTTATTTTTACTTTAGTGTGTCTCGGTATGCACACACCTTTATAGTCTGTTACAAAATAAATTGCACACGCGTAAGACTCTCTGATGCAGCACAAAATTCGTGTCTCTGAAGTGAATGACTTCTGTGGCCCAAATAACGTGAAATTTGAAAACTATTTATGTTCATAATTTTTTTTAATTCATTCCATTAATTTTGGATTGATTTTGATAACTTGTCATTCCAGGATAATTATGATAGATTTGTTTGTTAAAATATTTTTTTTCGTTTGATTGTGAGTGAGTCCACTCTCCATGTTATTTAGGCTGAGACCTGATGACGTCTTTGATGACGCGTTGCAATAACGCGTAGATTTGTAGTAGCGGATTGTGATTTCATGTGGTATGCTGTCTTGCTCACACATGGAGGGTTGTTCAGTTCTCGCATATTATGTCTTAATGACTCATATTCATACATAAGTGGTTTATAACCATCTGATAATGATTTATGTTTTGCAAATCTGGTCAAGTTGACTGATTTTGAGCGACCCAATATTTGTTCAAAATTTTGTTTAATAGGGATGGCTACTGCGTATCTACCATCTTCGAGGCGTTTTTTCGATTGGTATAAATCTTCATAATAGTGTTTCTGCTCTGATACTGCTAATTTTATGGGTGACTTCTGATTATCTTTGATTTCCCCATATTTAGGTAATTTTTGGACCTTTTTGATGACAACATTGCAACCGACGGTTTTCACGTTGCCTGATAGGATCCATCCGAGCTTTGTGAGTTGAGCAATGGGAGTTAGTGGTGGACCCCTTATGAGGCCATCCATGATAATGTCAGAGTATACACTGGCGTCTAGTAATAAATCGATTGGTTTCGAAATATTATATTCTGGATCGGCGAGTTTGATATTTTGAATATGAGGCCAGGTTTTATTTTTGAATGATGCATTAGGCAGGTTGTTGATTACACGTGATATCACGAGTGCTTGAGTAGTAAACTCATAGTCCTCATATATTGATTTGCAGACCAGGGATACCATGCCTTTGCTCTGTTTTGAACTTGTTCCGATTCCGGACACCGATGCGGGATAATATTGGCGTTGTAATCCTAGTAACTGAGCTGCGTTTTTTGATATAAGGGTTGCTTGAGACCCTTGGTCTAGGAGCGCCCTTAGGGTGATGTAGGTACCGTCTGCCGACTGTACTTTAATTAATATTGTTGTAAGCAATATTTCTTCATCACTCGTGGAGACATAGGGTGCATCATGTCGTTTAGGTAGTAGGTTCGAATTCAGTTCGCTTAAAGCTGATAGCGATGTTTTCAAAGCGGGTTGCGACGGCACGTGCACGTGCGGGGAGGGCGGTGCGCGCACGTTTTGAATCGCTTGCAATTTGCTTATTGACTTTATTTTTTCTGCAATACTTGTCTCATGTATTTTTGTATTATGTGGTTCATTGCATTTTTTACAGCGCCGAGTTGATTTACATGGTTTGTCATAATGTGTGTAAAGACAATTAGGGCAGATTTTATGCTTAAAAATAATTTCCATCTGCTCCTTGGCTGGTAAATTGAAAAATGTCTCACACATGAATAAATCATGGAGTGAACTACAAATAATACATGGTTTCCTTGTATAATATGCAGGTGTTGCTTGATAAAATCCTTTGCGGAAGGGTTGATTCTGATAACGAGATGCTGGGATGGCGTTGTTTTTGTTGGAATATTTCTGTGCTTGATAGACTGGCTTGCTCGTGCTCTGATCATTCTCCCTTTCTTGACTTTGTATAGGTTCGAGCGCCATAAATTTATTTTCGATAAATGACATAAATTCTTCATATGTAGGCAGAGTGCGCGGCTCCTTGCGAGACGTCTTGTAGTCGCTGTAGGTATCCATGTCTAACTTTTTCGATAAAATATGCACTATTAATGGATCCCAGCTGTTGGTATCCACCCCCAAATTGTGTATGGCATGGATACATTCTGTGGTGGTGTCGTAGAGCCTTTTCAATTCATACGATGACTGTTTATGTATATTAGGCTGATTGAGGAAAATTTCAATTTGTCTAGTGAAAAGTAATTGTGGATTGCTGTAGCGATGATTTAAGATTTCCCAAGCAGTTTCATAGTTCTCTGCTGAGACGTGAAGATGCTGGATGATGCGCTCTGCTTCCCCTTTTACTTTGCACTTTAGATGTTGCATTTTTTGAGCGTTGCTTAAATATTTGTTATTATGTATGGCTTCGGTGTATAGATCGCAAAATGTAGGCCACTGAGTGAAATCGCCTGTAAATATAGGTATGTCTATTTGGGGTAGACACTGCTGTAAATGTGCACTCGAACATAATTTCTGATTTAAATTGCGTTTGATACTGATATATTGGCTCTCAATGTCACCGTATTTTTCTTCGTATTGTATGTCGGCTCCAGATAATAAAATGTCGATGCGTAAATGCAGTTCATCGATGTTACGCCAGCGATGCTGCAGGTTACGCAACTCGTCTTCAATCTCCCACTTTTCTTCAATGCTCTGGTCTTTAACGCGTTTCATCTGTCGTTCCAATGCTCGGAAATTGGCATACTGCTGAACCAAGAGATCTTGAATGTCCTTGCTTGGATTTTCGATGTGAATTTTTGGAACTTGAAACTGTGTTGTTCTAGACGTCGAAGGCGTTTGTTCCATGGGTGTGGTGTATCCGCCTTTTGATGTTGATGGTTGCGTTATTTTGGGAGTAGAAGATCGTTCGGAGTCCGACTTCAGTGTTGATCGCGCCGTGGTGTAAAAACTCATAACATCGATATAAATGTTCCTTTTAAAATAGTCAGAAGTCTTATCTTCAGATGATTCTAATATTTTGTTGTTGTGCTCAAACTCCCCCCACAGATTGTCAATAGTTTCGATGCGCCTCGCAAAGTATTCCGGTGTTTTTCGATCTGCAGAATCCTTTTTATAATTTCCGTAGATCCTCTCGATATCCTTCATGATAGCACTTTGCCTTTCTAGTAATTCTTGCATGATGATAAATGATGATATTTTCGGTGTATCTAAAATCCCTTTACAGCATGTGCGTACTGTCTCAACTTTCCCGGGGCGACCCGCTTCTGGGAGACCGGTTAAGCCGATTCGCTGCCGCAACGAGAAATCAAATACACGAAATCAATAATATGACTGTTCTTGATAAATAGGTATGTTTCTCCAAACACGTAGCTCGAAGAAAATTCACAATGCTTGATAAATATGTTGATAAATATTTTTCTGCAAATATCTTCTTAATTGTAGTGCAGATGATGAGGTCTTCTCTTCGATGATGATGTCGTCTTCTAATAATCCACAAGTCACTGATTTTGACGGTTAAAGGACCAAAAAAAAATGTAGGGGTTTATTCCTACTAATGATATGACTGATATAACACTGATAAATGATAATCTGATAGGCGAGTGATTCTGCAGCTGATGATATATGATATACGGGAGGAAAATGAAACCCGATTGACTGCTTATTGATCACTGCGTTTATTCAATATTATAACAGTTAATATAATATTAGGAAATGCATACTCAGGCAAATGTGACGTACGAGCGTAATGACGCATTGGCTCGTACATATATATATATATATATATATATATATATATATACCGTTATAAACCGTTATAAAAATAATATTTTTGCTTTGTAGTGCACTAAATCAAGACAGTCTTCAAAAACTGTAACATCCTTTGAATAATCTGCTAACAATATTAGGATATTTCTCTTGAAGAAAAAAACTAGAACTAATCAAGTTTCATAATTTTGTCACTGACTGACTGACTGTCCGATCATTAAATCTCAAAGATATTTCTTGCAAACAAAGATACTTCAAATTTAGCGTTCCATACCTCTAAAAAAACAAACCTTGATAGGATCACTTTTGTTCCCGTGTGTCAAGAACTTTTTACTTGTGAATGAGTAAAGAGATGAACTTAAAATTACTATCAAACACACAAATCTGCAAAGCCCTTAGAATAGTGAAAGAATCAAATTTTAAGTTAACGCAATCAAAAGATACCACCGCCATATATTTTGACACACAATCACAACTGCACAAATCAAACTTCCAAATTAGGATAAACTTATTTGTATAGATATTTATAAAGAAATGACTAACCGAATCACATATCAACGCCAAGCCAAAATCCGCAAAGTCGATTAAAATTTGTCACAGCGACTGTTTTTACGACGTAGATGAAGAACAAAAAAGGATGTTTCGAAATCCATCCTCCAAGATGGTGAAATAAGGGTGAAATATTGTATGAAACTGCGTGGGTCAGCTAGATCTTTACAATATGAACATATAGTAAAACTAGCTGTTGCCAACGACTTCGTCCGCGCGGACTTCGTTTACTCCGCACAGCACCTTCCCCGTAGGTGATAGCGTGATAATATGTAGCCTATATGTTAACCCGACCTGCTAGTAATATTCATGCAAAATTTGAAGTAAATCCATGCAGTACTTTTTGAGTTTACCCCGGACATACATACAGACAAATAGACAAACAGATAAACAGACAAACAGACAAAAATTCTAAAAACTATATTTTGGCTTCGATATCGATTGTAGATCACGCCAAGTATTCTTTTAAAAAAATATTCAATGTACAGTTTTGACTTTCTTACGATTTTATTAAATGTATAGATAATCGTTAAATGGTTCTTAAGAACAGGGATATTTAAATTTAAATTATATTTCAGGTGGGCATTGATTTTCATGCAAATTCGTTTAACTGTAATTAGGCTTAGGTAAACTTGTTCACAGTGATGCAATTGTTCATAGATTTTCTTTAGTAAAATAATTGATAAGAAAAATAAGAAAAAAATAATCTCAATCAGTTGAACATTTTTTCTTTGTTTTGTCATTAGATGACTCAGATTTTTATCCGCAAACCTTTTCTAACAATTTATGATCTCATCTTACAAGTTTGGCCGCATGCATTAGGGTCATACCACACGTCTTAACTCGAATAAGGATCGACATCGTGTTGTCTTCCCTCGCAGTAAACCAGGCGTCAATCTAACGTAAGCATGTAGCCAAAACGATTTAGCTGCTCCTGTACGTCAATTTGACTACAGCTAAGCGAGAACGTGCTTACGGTTAGGCCACGCCGTGCTTATATCTAGAAAATAGTATGGTATAAGCATGGGATCTATAAGTTGACCACTCCACACCGCAATTCTTGAGCTTGTCTCGAGACGAGACGATGTCGTTAAGAATCCTATTAGGGTTAAGCTGCATCTATCAGCACGCACGGAGTCACATTTTCCATCGCCTTATCCTTTTCTGTCCCTCAGCACAGACATTTGCTAGAGCGAGAAAGATAGCGCGAATGCGATATTATATAAGATATCGAATAAAACTCGATATCCGTGCCTCAAGCACGAACTCCTTGCGAAAAAGTATTCGTATCGTCATCGAGAAATAAACGTATGAAAAATGATCAGCGCCCCTATCGTACGTAAATGGAACTAAATTTCAAAGCACAAGCAAATTATTAAACTATCGTATCGCAAACGTATCGAGAAATACGTGAAACGTAACAAAATTGCGAGCACGAACGGCGTTTTGAAGTATCGTATCGCAAATTCCGAAGGCTGGGTATCGAGAGGTGACGAATCTTTTTTCACTTACAACTTGCCGGTGAAAAAAGTTTCGAATTGTTTAAAATTATTTATTACGCTCGTTTTTTTAAAAATTAAGTAGTTTTAGTTACTTCCGGATATTAATACAATCAACGGAAAGCTAAAAAATGCAAATACCACCTATATTTCAACGTAATTCTCTATTATATTCTCATTGGAAGTTTACTTCAAGATGAAGAAAATAATAGACGAGATTCGATGTAAGCAATTTTTATTCTCACATTTTTATTTGTGGTAATTTTTCACTGTTTACATTTATATTACAATACTGGCTGTTGCCAGTGACTTCGTGCGCGCGGACTTCGTTTACTCCACACTGCTCCTCCCCCGTAGGTGATAGCGTGATAATATGCAGCCTATATGTTGACCCGACCTGTTAGTAATATTCATGCAAAATTTGAAGTAAATCCATGCAGTATTTTTTGAGTTTACCCCGGACATACATACAGACAAACAGACAAAAATTCTAAAAACTATATTTTTGGCTTCGATATCGATTATAGATAACGCCCCAATTATTCTTTAAAAAATATTCAATGTACAGTTTTGACTTTCCTACGATTTTATTATATGTATAGATTATTTTTCAGAGAAGTTAGATGTAGGACTAAACAGAGAAAAATACCGAAATTAAAAAAAAAAAATAAATGATACCGAATTTAAAAATAAATATCGCCTCAACAAAGAGGCTCTTACATTTCTCTATTATATAACTCTAGAGCTTATTTCCTTAGAGGAATCTTGTTTCTGGAAGAAAGGATCCAATCTTCACTTCACATCACGAAACAAAAAACTGCACATAATAAATAAGTTACATAAAACTTCCAGGACGTACTTTTCCATGAACTTCACCATAGTTATGTACTGCATTTATGCAGTACATAACTATGGTGCTAGTGTAGTTTTCATTTTATAATATTTTATTTATATTTAATGCGAGGAAACAGTTTAAATGTAATGTTTTCGAGAGCCCGTACGGGTACGATTATAAACAAATTTGACCTTGTCTTTGTTTGGTATCGTATACCTATGTGAAGTGCTAAGCGGTCGTCTCGTTCAAAAACCATAGAACAACGTAAGATCGTTGTTAGAATGGTTTCGTCAAAATAAATTTGATTTTTCTTAGAGTAGAGAATGCATTTCTTCATTTTTGTGTATTTTATTAATTATGCTTGAGTTAGGTATGATTTTAGTTATAAATAAATATATTTCTATATGGAATATAATGAAACCGATAATATACGATTAAGTTTTTGAACAAAACTAGTACCTTCCTGCTTACGTTAGGATGACGTCACTAGCGTAATCGTATCGAGGTCTCGAGAGTCGATAGAAGGTGCTTCGTGCTTCCTACTATCGTCATACTCCGTTAACGTATCGAGTCCTCGATACGTTAACGATACGAAAACGCTTAAATTTCGTGCTTGAGGCTCCGTTCCTGGCAAGTAGAAATGAGGTGAGATAATTGACAAGGTCTAAATGTTCAAATTATTGCTACATCTTTTTCACACGTTAATTACGTGGGTACTACAAGGATAAGCAATGCTGTAGAAAAACAACTTTTTGTAATGCCAATAACTTTTATATCACTCGTATATATTATTATTTTAGTGATTGCAATGATTTAAATTGAATGAAAATTTTACACTATTAATTTTAGGTATTGTAATAACATATTATAATATAGAAAATATCGAAACTCCGCATTATTTTCTAAAACAAGTCATGACAATCGGTCAAAGTTAAACTATTCGGCTTGTTTAGCTTTGACCGATTGATAAATGTCTTTAAGGGCGTGTATTCGATTCGTAACGAAAACTGCATGTTTTCAATTTTTTTCCAGAGAAATGTCGTAATAATGTGAGCAGATTATTCGAAAGATGTTACAGTTTTCAAGATCAAGTTTTAATTTTTCGATTTATCACTTACTTACTTACTGACTTACTTTTGCAGAAAGATTGCGCGCAAAAATTTATAGTAGTTTTTAAAATAATTGTTCTAAATAAATGAGTTCATATAACGGACTAAAAAAATCAGTATATTGAGTATCTTCACGCCCGTATCCCCGAAGGGGTAGGCAGAGGTACAACAAGTGCACCCACGATTAGCCGAAGATACTTAGTTCCACAAATGTGATAGGTGGCAAGCCTATCGCCAATCGGGCACTTTCCAATCCCGGGCAACTTTGTGTTTATCAGAAAACTGAAAAAAACACTTTTCTTATGTGCCCGACCCGGGAATCGAACCCGGGACCTCATGTGGTCAACGCCAACGCTGGACCACTAAACCACAGAGGATTATATATATATATATATATATATATATATATATATATATATATATATATATATATATATATATATATATATATATACCGTTATAAACCGTTATAAAAATAATATTTTTGCTTTGTAGTGCACTAAATCAAGACAGTCTTCAAAAACTGTAACATCCTTTGAATAATCTGCTAACATTATTAGGATATTTCTCTTGAAGAAACTTGAAAGCACGAAGTTTTCGTTGCAAATCGATTACGCGCTCTTTATACCTCAATTGTAATTGTACAAGATAAAAACAATGATTTGTTTTTTTCTCCGTAACGTTTAAACATGTTTAGGAAGGTTGGTCTAAGCGCTTTAATTTATGTTTATTTAATTAAATTTAGTTAATTTTATAATAATTCTATATTTTTTGTTCAAGAGATATCTCAACAACATTTCAAAAACATCACGAAATACAGAGTCGCGTAGTCGAAAACTGTCTCCAAAATATAGTTATGGTAATATATCATACTACAGGAATAATTGGAGAAGAAAAATGGGAACTAAGGTAAGTAATTAATTGATTGTGCCTGATATGCTGACAAAATATTTAATATCTGATGACATGATCTCGTATGTCATGAGCTATAATAATACAAATGAATAATCATGACTGCATTACTTGTAATTTTGCCCAATACTAACCTAAAATAATGGGGTTTGTGTGATAATACTTCCAAGAGATGGATCATTTTCCTACCACCAACTTTTCTAGCAACTCATAAGAAGCGAACGAATTCTTAATGTGTATTCATTGATTTAACTTGTAAATACTATAGGTTGTAAAAACTAATATATATTATATATATATATATTAATATTATAAATGCGAAAGTTTGGATATTTGGATGGATGTTTGGATAGATGTTTGGGTGGATGTTTGTTACTCAATCACGCAAAAACTGCTAAACGGATTTGAATGAAATTTGGCACACAGGTAGCTGATGACGTGGAATAGCGTGGAATAGCGTGGATTTTAAGCGAAAATATAACCAATTTATAAAACAATGATTTGTTAAATTTTAATATATATATATATAATTTTTTTTTCCTATTTTTTACAGTAATCTATATTAATATTATAAATGCGAAAATTTGGATGTTTGGATGGATGTTTGTTACTCAATCACGCAACAAATACTTAACGAATTTGTATAAAATTCGCTACGCAGGTAAATAATGACCTAGAATAGCATATAGGCTACTTTTTATCCCGGAAAAATGAGGTGATCCCGCGGGATGTGCCAAAAACTGTGTATAATGCAGCGGGCTGTACGCTGCAGCTAGTAGTTAATAAAATTCCGCTACGTTTCTCTTGAGTATGGTTTCACCTTCTTTTCATGTTTTGTCCCTATAATATCAGTCATGTTGACTTGTCACAGTTGTGTTTCTGTTGGAAGGATAATATTTATTATTAGTAAATGTACGCTTGTTGCTTTCTGTCCCTGTCAAGCAAATGTTCAATATCTATAATGTCATACAGACCATTGTCTATTACTATCTCGCCTGGGTTTAGTACTATTGCCTTCATTATTTCTACCCCAATAGCGTCAGTACTTGTCACTTATATTTTGATATGATAGGTAAGTCGGCCAGTTAGTTTATGTAGGTATATGTTGTTATATCCATATCAGACGGACGCCAACGTTACATATGAGCAACGATTATCTCTTCCATCACGAGCTTGTCATCGCTTGCTTGCTATTTTAAGATAAGAAAGATCAGTAAGTAAGATCACAGTGACCGCAAGTGATTAAATAACTAACTGTTAAATTGTACTCATAATATTTTTAGAATAGCCAAGAAGCAGAGGACTCTCTTGATGGAGAAAAATAATATTTGCTTGCTTGGTATTTTAAGATAAGAATAATCACGGTGATTGTGATTTATTAACCGTCTATTAAATTGTGTTTTATTTTAGCGTTTTTAGGATAGCAAACAAGCAGATGGCTTCTAATGGTCGAGGATATCGTCTATAGATACCACAGATGTTAATGTTGCATTTATATTCATGTCGTGATTATATGTATTACTTACACGGCTATCTTATCATCCAAACTAACAATAGCATATCGAATCACGACAGTGGCAAACATTAATGTATGATGGCAGGAAAATAAAAAAACGTTAGTATTAAACCCATATTTCAGTAGTCACAACGGTAGTGACACGTTTGAATTAATAGATATGACGAGTGTCTGGAAGAGTGGCAGAATGGTAAGTAGGTTTAATGATAGTTTTTTATTAGCAACTCTGTATATACATAGTAAATATATTTAAAGAGAACTTTACTACTACAGCGATGACTGCCTTCTATCTTCTTGAATAGCCTTTAGCATATATATTAAAATCGTACCGTCTAGTTATCTTCGTTGCGGGCTACGGTATTTCCGTCGACTATTCTGTGGAATACTCTCAGTAACTAGACTCACACATTAGTTCTAAATAATGTAGAAAATGTGACCAGTTCAGTTTTATTGTGACTTCGTCCGCGCGGACTTCGTTTACTCCGCACTGCTCCTCCCCTGTAGGTGATAGCGTGATAATATGTAGCCTATATATTGACCCGAACTGTTAGTAATATTCATGCAAAATTTGAAGCAAATCCATGCAGTACTTTTTGAGTTTACCCAGAACATACATACAGACAAAAATTCTAAAAACTATATTTTTGGCTTCGATATCGATTGTAGATCACGCCCCAAGTATTCTTTTAAAAAAATATCTCTGTCATTGCTACAGAGACAGATATATAAAAGGGAATAACATTCTTGATGTTTATAGGCGGTGGTTATGACTTTTAATCACAAGAATCATCTGTTTGTTTTCTTACCTATGAAATAAATAAAAACAACTCGCTAAATGTGAAGTCCCAAAATTACATTACTTTTATTGTACAGAATTATGTAGTTTATATATACATGCAATATTTTAATACCTTTTTAGCACATACATTACATAGTATTATTAACTTTTCGTTACATATGTACATAAGGAAGTTACCTACTGATTTGACCCCGATTTTCAAAAAATCGTGTTTTCATCAGGTCTCCACATTTTGAGGTCCTAGAAACCTTTTTCGACTATTTTCACGGTGACATCTGTATATATGTATGTGTGTGTGTGTGTGTGTGAGTGTGTGTGTGTGTGTGTGTGTGTGGGTGTGGGTGTGTGTGTGTGTGTGTGTGTGTGTGTGTGGGTGTGTGGGTGCGTGCGTGCGTGCGTGCGTGCGTGCGTGCGTGCGTGCGTGTGGGGAGATGACAGTGCTACATGCATAAGTCTACCAGCTACTTTACCCTCCAAACCGGAACACAACAATGACACAACACAAGCATTGACGCTATTGCGACAGAAATAGGTATAGTGGTGATAGCAAATACCCGGGCAAGACGTTGCGGAACTCTGCCATCCAGTAGTTATGATGGTAGTGACACGTACAGCCAATCGGTCGACTTTTAAGACCTGCTTGTCACAACACAGGAGAACTACTACATGGTGATGAGTACAGAAACTTATTAGTTTGGACACAGAAGATTCTTTTCGATTTCAAAGTTTTTACACACGTTTTTTATCTGAGCGCATAGTAGTGTCCACGTCTCGACAATATCGACCGAAACAATCGTACCTATAGTGAAAAATAGGGAATCGTGCGCTATAATACCAATCTTAATGTTAATAAACAAATATTGCAAAAGATGTTTCGGTTCTTATGAATATATATATATACATATATATATATATATATATATATATATATATATATATATATATATATATATATATATATATATATATATATATATATATATATATATATAACAACGAGGACAGAATTGCATAGTTTATTCGAAATCAAATATAAATGTGGACTAATTTCGGTATTTTTTTTGTTGTGTTTGTAATTGTAAGGAGAAGGTTCTTATAAAAGAAAATATTAAGAAAATTGCGCGGAAAAATAGAAAATCTATATTTATAAAAATCAATTCCTATTTTCCTTGGTCACATCACGGCTGAATGGCTGGACCAATTTCGGTAATTTTTTTGTTGTGTTTGTAATTGTGAGGAGAAGGTTCTAATAAAAGAAAATATTAAGAAAATTGCGCGAAAAAATAGAAAATTTAAGAATACTTAACCACCATATAAAGTTTAATGCCATTTTGGCTGCGTGGAAGGACAATCCCGTAGGGCGTAGACTTATATAAATTACGTGTCACGTTGTTTGTCCGCTATGGATTCCTAAAATGAATGGCAAAACAACGTTAGCCGGGTCAGCTAGATAATTTATAATTATGAATTACTACTACTACTTACTACTACACTTACTAGTGAACATCATGCACCTATACAAATAAACTGATAGTTCAACAGCTGTATATTTAAATATAAGAATTCGGGTCTGATTGCACCAAACTAATTAAATATTTTTAAAGAAATTTAACTATTGTTCAATTTTATATAATATTTAACAATAATGACCTTTGACCTAAAAATAAAAAGGTATTTTAATGTTTTGGTACAAACAAACATGAAACTATGAATCTCAATTGTGGAAAGGCCAGTACTACAGTTTTCCCCGTGTTGGTACCCGGCTCCTTTAAAGAATAGACCAACTGCCGTCCTGCCAGACAGGTGGTAAAAGGCGACTGATTGGCTATGCGAGTCACCACTATCGTGACTACTAGGTTGTAGAGTTCTGCATTGTCTCGCCCGGTTCTGGTACCACCGCCTTACCTATTCCTGCAGCAATAGCGTCGGTGCTTGTCACTGGCGTGTTCCGGTTTCGAGGGTAAGGTAGCCGGTAAATTTATGCATGTGGCATTAGATCTCGTCACAAGATAGCAACGCACCATTAAAATTTTTGGTGTCTATAGGCGATGGTTGACTCTTTCCAACAGGAGACCCATCTGATTGTTTGCTATCTTATGATATAAAAAAAATACTAATTTGGATTTACAAAGTAATTAAGATAATATTGCATTGATTTGTTATAAAATTAAGTTTTATTTTATTGAACAAGAATAATACACGTGGCAAAAGATATTGTACAACTAGTTCAATATAAAATCCAAAAATGCAATAAAACATAAAATTTAGTATCGTAGTATTAATAAGTTAGATTGTCGTGAAATTTGATGTTTTACATCATTAAATAGAAGACAAACACATGGTTCTCCTGATGTTTTTATCATTAAAAGAGATCATCGCATAAAGACATCAAATATGTTATTGGTGCGTTGCTATACGTGTCGCGAAATGGTAATGTCATATGCGTATGCGTATAAGTTGAAAAAAAGAAAAAAGAAATAGCAATATAAGGCGCCTTATAGACCTACAGTAATATTGCGCAATACTTTTATTGTGCAATAATATTGAAGACTCCCTTTAATTCTAAACGTTCAATAAATTGACAAACCAGAAATAAAATTGATCAACCAGTCTGATCAATATTTTCGTGCGAGCAACATATCTGACAACGAAGTTTTGGCGTAAACCATGCGGTGATTTTGTTAAATAAATCTCTATACAATTCTATATACTACTTTATAATACACTCAAGTAAAAACTTCCGGTCTTTATCTTTTATAGCATTCTTGCTCGCCAATTTGCTTAAATTTACGACACGACCATACAATAAACACCGTGACTGACCAAACGCGATTGGTCCAAACTCTGAAGTGAAAAATATTGTGCAATATTAATATATGTGCAAATAATAAATATTAAGCAGGTTTAATTTTTATTGTGCAATATTAAAAATATTGCACAATAAAAATTGAATCTGCTCAAAATTCGTTCCATCTTTGTACAATCTACAATATTAACCCTAAACGGTCAGTAATATTGCACAATATGTAATATTGCGCATTATTATTGTAAAAATATTGCGCAATATTACATATTATTGTACACCCTTTCTTAGGTATGCCATAGATGTAATATTATTGTAGGTCTATGGCATGCCTAAGAAAAAAATATTCTTTTTAGGAAAACAAATTAACAGTTGAAGAGTTTACGTTTCTATATTCACATGCTTGCAAGAAAATTCTCCACAAAGGATTCCAACGTGAAGGAAATGACGGTATGTGTTTTTATAGTTTACTAGGAAACCGCCATTCGGCCCTCTGTGTAATTAAAGTGTTCTTGTGAATCCCAAAGGAATGTGTTAATAATATAAATTTGGATGTTTCATAGAAATAATTTACTACTTTGTACTATTTTATGCGTATTGCACAAAGTAATACAAAGTAAATTTAAAAATGTTAAAACAGTTTGGAAAATCCAAAAGCGTACGCCTCATAACACTTGTATTTTATTGTAAATAATTTAATGAATTTAATGATACTGGATTATATAGTAACTTTCCATTGAAGACAATTAAAATAATAATATATTACAGTATAAACGTGAAGTATTTTGAGCGTAATCGTGGCACATTCATACAAAGTTTTTATCCAGTGTCAGTCAGGGTCCATTTTGAAGAATCGACAATCTGCCGTTATGTCAGGCAGTTTGTTAGAAGCAACCGATTGGTTATACGAGTCAGTACCATCGTGGCTACTAGGTGGTAGAGTTCGCTATTGTCTCGCCCCGGTCGCGTCAGTGCTTGTTACTGTCGTATTCCGGTTGAACAAAAAAAGTATCTTCACGCTCGTATCCCCAAAAAGGTAGGCAGAGATATAACCAGTGCACTCACGATTAGCCGAAGATACTTATTCCCACAATGCGTGGGTGGGTATTAGTATCATAAAATAGGTGACACCAACATCGTGACAAATAGGTGGTAGTGTCCCGTAACATCTCGCTTGGGTTTGCTACCACCACCTTACCTGTTCCTGTCGCCATTATCTTTGTTTGTTACTGTCATATTCTGAAGAATAAGGTAGTGGATAAACTTTTGCATGTGGCATTACCATCCTGCCATATGCATGCACCAGTAGGTACATAAGATAACAATGCACCAGTGCACCAGTGAAGTCTGTGGTATCTGTTTCACCATTAGTCCGTACCGCTGAAGGGTCATAGAAATGGAACCGGCGGGCCAACTTCTTGTCAGGTGACGCCGTAACTGTGGAGATTGATGACGTCACACATGGACAAGGAAGGGGAAAAGGAAGATCTTCACAGCCCGGCAAGGTAAACTGCCTGGGGACCGATGTCCATTTGAGAAGCGTTGAAACTTGTATCTACGTATACAAGTTGAGATGTACCTAAAGACTCAGAGCATTGCTCAATATTGTTTATTTTAACGATTTCACAGGACAAGATATATTTATTACTTAAAATATGATCACCTAGTTTGGAAGGACCTTATACGTAGGTCACACTATAAGTTTTGCGTAACTTAAAAAAACATCATGTTATAACCAAAATATTATGTTTATTGCTTTTCAAAATAATCTTCTGTACATTGTAAACCATTTTTTAAAACAGGAGGACCACAGATCTGAAGGCATGTTTTCTACGTGCTGATTGAACGCTATCACTGCCTCTTCGGAGTTGGGTCAAAGTAAAACCTCTCATCAAATCTTTGATTTTGGGGAAAATACAGAAATCACAGGGTGCTAGATCGGGGCTATGCGCAGGATGAGTGACGAGATGTACTTTTCCGGAAGCTAAAAATGACTTTGTTTTGTTGGCCGTGTGTGAAGAAGCGTTATCATGGTGTAGGAGAATGTGGCTTTTGGGTCGTCTTTCGCGAACTTTTTCTAACACCCTGGGTAAACATATGATAAATACCACTCGGCATTAACACTCATTTGATCTTCAAGTGGAATTGTCCCGTGGAGATGGGACCCGTAGCTGAGAAAAAAAACGCGATCATTTTTTTACCAACGTTTCTCGCCTGTCTCACTTTTGTTGGCCTGTTTTTCAAACGCCGTTTTTTTTCGAGTTCAAAACAATAAATCCACGTTTCGTCTCCTGTGACAATGTCATAAACAGCATTAGAATGTCCGTGGGCGTACTTCAGTAGCATCTGTGAGCACCATTAAACGCGAACCTGCTTCTGCTCCGCTGTCTGTGTATTTGGCTCATACCAATCCCCAATAGTCTTTGAATTGTCTCATAGGTAATCCGGGGGTTTTCTTCAATGAACCGTTTAACAGTAGCCACATTATTTTTGTTGACGGCAGTTGAAGGCCGTCCTTCACGAAATTCGTCATATAAAAAAACTCGACCTCTCTCAAATTCAGCAAACCATCGCCTCACGATGCTCAAACAAGGTGCTTCTCTTCCAAAAGCAATTTGAAGACGAGCGGTACAGTCTTGCGGAGAAAGAGAACTTTTAAAGTCATAAAAAAATCATCGCTCTAAAATCTTTTCGACTTAATTCCATTTTCGTTGCGTACGTTACGTACTTTGATATGTGATAAAAAAACAATTGACACATAATTTCCCGCCAATTGTTTGTTTTTTATTACTAAGAAGGTTGCAACGTTTTAAAAATATAACATTCGAAATTCAAATAGTTCCGATTAGCTAGAAGTGCAAAACTTTTAGTGTGCCCCATGTATAATGTGTACAAGATAAATAAATAATCGTGATATCACGATTCAGGATTTTATTTTTGAATTTCATTTTTTTCCATTTTTTATTATTTTTTCTGGTAGCGTTTGTAGATTGCTTGAACCGCTACAGTACTCTCCCCTAAGACCGAAAGTCGTTCTAGTTGTGACAGGGAAGCCCATGTGCCTTGAGTGCTCAAGTCTTAGACGATAATTGTCTATTCCATCAGGAGAGCCATCTGCTTATTGCTATATTAAAATATAGGAAAATACAAAGGCCTGGCCCGAAGTTCGAAATGTGGTGGATAAGCATTAAAACTAACTGTAGGCGCAAATTAAAGCACTTTAATTTCTTTTTTAGGGTTCCGAAGTAAACTAAGAACCCTTGTAGTTTCGCTATGTCCGTCTGTCCGTCCGTCCACACGACAGCTCAGCGATCCTTAGTACTAGAAAGCTGTAATTTGGCACAAATATTCATATTAATCCTGGCAACAAAGTGGTAACATAAAATATTGAAAAATATTTTTTCAGGGTAGCTCCCATACATGTTAAGTAGGATTGTTATTTTTTTTCTTACGTACCCAATAGTGTGGGGTATCGTTGGATAGGTTTCAAAAATATAATGTAGGTTTAGGAAAACAAGCTTTCAATAAAGGTTATAAGCGGTGAATCTGTAGTAAGGATGAATAACGAACGTTGAATAGGTTAAATGTTCATAGTATGAAACAATAAAAGTCCGCTTTATTATTGTGATGAGCAACTTCGGACACCTACTTAACGCGTGGCCCAACACGCATTATCTTTTTCCGAAAAGTAACGCCTGAATCTTTTGTCAAAAACTGTTGTGATAATAATATTTGTATTTTTTTCCAGAAAACCAAGGTAAGCATCCTTAAACGTTGTACAGTGTAAACTGTGTATTACAGAATGTTTTATTCCACCATCCCTATTCCCTGCATTAGAATTTTATTCTCCACTACCCATTATTCAATGTCTAGACTTAGAATTTATGAATTGGTTTCTAGAGACAAGTAGTTCTTTTCTAACTTGGAAATAAACTTACCGTCTACAAGTTGCACAAACAGGTATTTTAATAATAGCAAAATAGTTTTACATAAACATTTAATTTTAAGGACATTTAAAATCATATACTAGCACCATAACCGCACAGAAGCAGGATCGCATCATGCTACTTATACTGCTATTATGTGACTACTTGGCTTTCAATGTAGCAGGTATCAGTCGCTTAAATATATTTTATAATTCAATTTCATGCTTTATTTCAGTACTTTTATAATGTTCTACATTTATTAAAAAACTAAAAATGTTTAAAAAAATTGCTTATATAACCATCACCTCTATAAAAATGATTATAATCAATATATTGCATTACTCCATAAAATTAGTCATAATTTGCGTGTGTCAGGATCGCGGAAGTATTTTTTAGAATAGGTTAATTTTACTAAAGATATTTGGTACCTTCCATGTACTACCTTTACGGACCTCTCTTGAAAATCTGTGTACCTCTGCGCATACTGAGGTATTTAAAAAAAATAGGTACACCCGCCATCCTGACGTCAGGATGGCGGGTGTACCTATTTATATTATACAACTGTGTATGTAAATATTCAAAAATAGGTGAAAAAAACCAATACGTAGTCAGCGTTAAAATATGCATACATGTTTTGCGTTTTACCTAGTATTAAGTGCCAACTTTTCCATTACCTTATCGTTTGTAAATAATTGCTTCGCGTATAAATATGAGCCAGATTTCCTTCGTACCATCAATTATATAGTCTGTTTTTCTTATTCAGGATCGGAGCGCTCGTAAATATTACTGGCCTAGTCATAGCATGTTATACTAAGAATAAATTAAGAATAATTTGGGATATCCAAAGTGCACGATTCATAATGCTCATTTGATTATACATAAATTTCATGGAAGAATTGTCTATAAATTTAAAATAAGTATATAAATTTATAAATAAATGAAGTAGATTCTGTACACTAGAAAGAGACTAATGATAGGAACAGGTGCAAAACAAAAGAGGAGGTAAAAAAAAATTCGATCATAGAGCACTCTCTAAAGTTTCGCCGTATGAGACGTTTAATAACCCTATTTATAAAATTGAAATAACTTGAATCTATTAACACGTTTGAATAACTACATAAATCGTAACCTAAGTTGATGAATTTCTCAAAATCCATTCAAAATTCTTGGCTGTCTGTCTCTTTTTCATGCCTAAACCACTGAACTGATTTGGATGAAATTTGGTACAAAGATAGTTTGAGGACCGAGAAAGTACATAGGATAGATTTTATATAGAACGAGAACTATCCGGGTTTTATTTATTTTTTCCACACGAACTGTTACATCCCTACTTTCAATACAATAATGCTGAAGTGCATGTAAGCTGGCTAGTCAGCAATATATGTGTATAAATACTCGCTGTTTCTCTAAATTCTTCCAGTTAGATATTTGCTAGTCTAATTGCTGCCCAGCTACGGACCCGGCTTCTGCCGGCTGGCCTTCAGCAAGGAACCTAGTTAAATATACTCCTGGTCAAAACTGCCCTTCATCAGGGCATCGCGAAGTGTGATCCAAGTTTGTATTAGGAGTAAAAGTCCACTTAACTAAATAAATTAAATAATTGTAGAAAGTGAAATAAATAACTTGTGTCCCAAAAGTGCTTTTCTTTATAAGTACTCGGAGACGCAACCGAACAGAATGAAGGGTACAGCTAGTAAATTATATACCTAATTTTATGATTAGTACACAAATTATTTACTTATGATAATGGCGGTGTTAGTCAATGACATTAATACATAAAAAGTATCTTCACGAGGGACAGGGATCTTTAAAGAGGTAGGCAGAGGTACAACCTACACCAGTGTACTCAGAATTAATCGAAGATACTCTGTCCCACAATGTGCTACCTAGGTGCTAAACCTATTGCCAACGGGGCTCTTTTCTAATCAGGGGCGAAGTTGTTTTTATCAGAAAACAAAAAAACGCATTTTTGAATTAACAACTAGCGTGTTAAGCGCACCATACTAAATGCTTTAGTTACACGAACAGACCACACAAAATATACTAATAGACACGGCGTCGGGCGGAATACGTATAGCCGCTCTTCTAAATGTCAAACGCTTATTATATATATATATATATATATATATATATATATATATATATATATATATATATATATATATATATATATATATATATATATATATATATATATATATATATATATATATATATATATATATATATATATATATGAGTAGTTAAAAAGGCAGAACAACGTTTGCGGGGTCAGCTAGTAATATAATATATATGTCATATTACGCTGTTTTATTGCGCCGAATAAGAAGCCAATCCTTAACGAATCCCCTGGAGTAGTAGTTGCCACTATAACTCTGTATTTATAAGTGTAAAGGTGATACTGACATTCTAAGACATCGTCTTTTAAGGCGTATATATTTTAATCCGTGGTCATACGAATCGTATATTATTTTATAGCTCGTGAGGTCGCACTTTAGTCACGCTTTTTGGTGTAAAAAAGATCATTTAGGTCAAGGAAAATGCGGTTTTAGGTCGCACATTACTATAAAAATATCAATTTTTTCATCTAATTTATCCTGTCTAATTTAGTCACCTCTATGGTCTAGTGGTCTGATGTCGGAGTTTACCACATGAGGTCCCGGGTTCGATTCCTGGGTCGGACAATTTAAAAAAAGTGTTTTCTTTTTCAGTTTTCTGATAAAAACAACGTTGCTCGGGATTGGAAAGTGGGGGGTTGGCGATAGGCTTGCCACCTATCACACTGTGGGACTAAGTATCTTCGGCTAATCGTGGGTGCACATGTTGTACCTCTACCTACCCTTTCGGGAATACTTTAATTTATTCGGTTTCAGATAAGATTGAGGAATTCGTGTGCTACTCCAGCGAAGATCATTTTATAACAGATGTACGTATATATTTTATTTTCTAAGATGATGCAAACACAGAACGCCCTGTGTTTAATTTCTCGAAACGTGCTATATACTTATGATATTTTCGATTTTACATTTACCACCTAGTCACAGAATACTGGACACTAACAGAAGTCAATGTACGTACAAGTAATATTCGAGCAACGCACAGATAGACACCTCTCACGGACGTGATATCTCGGAATGGTTCGGGACAGTTGGTTCCGAACCAGTCCGAGATATGCTAATCCGTGGCCTAGTGGTTACGATGTTAGTGACGCTTTTGGCCAATCGTTGGCCTTTTACAAATCGTCTGATATAAAGACAGATGGTTTATTATTCAAGGAGGGCCTGGCGTCTACTAATTATTTACTTTTATATTTACCTCATTAAAGGTCATTATGGACTCGCGGAGTGCTGTAAAAAGGTTAACGACCCAAAGTTCATTATATCTTGTAGTTTTTTACCAATTTGTGTCAAATATTAAATGACAGGGATTGCTCATCACGCGACTCTGACACCAAATTATGTTTTATCATTGTGTAATTGACTATGATCACTTATTGACATCGTTTCTGTTCATTCAAATAAAAATTAATAATAAAAACTGTACTTTCTTTTATACAAATCAAAAAGCATGCAAATAAATCATGCGAGTCTTATAATGGATGTCAAAATAAATTATTCGCGGGCACAAATAACGTGATGTTTTGTATTAAGAGGGTTTATAGCGTATCAATATCTGTCATTTTATGCGCTCTGTATGTGTGTGTAAAAGACACACTAGCCGGTGGTGTAGCGGCTACCCCTCATACGTAGGGTTGCCACTCCTCCAATTTAACCTGGGTTAGATTTGAATTGTACATTTCCGGACTACGGGTTTAACTAAATTTTTCCGGGTCAGATCAGGCAGTTAGTGGTGACAGCAAAGCGACAGCCGACCATCACGGCTCACGGCGCGGGGAGCGTGACTGAGTGAGTGTGGTGGTCGGCCGGGCCGAGTGGGAATGAAATGGGAGCAGGGGTGAAGTAGGGACCGGGGTTCAAGCACGCGACAAACATTAGATCAAAACAATAGCTCATTGCTTCGTAATAATTGTACAAGCACCAGTTTTTGTTTTCCTTTTTACAGGTTTCATTGATAGATTTTTTAGATCAATTTTCTTAATAAAAGTACCTAGTGTTCATTAATGTTCATTGTGTTATTGACATAATGGAAGACAGTGAATCACAATCAAAATAGAAAAAAGTACGAATCTAACTTTTTAACAATCGTAGTTAGAAAATAAGAAGTACAAAAAATGGATGAGAAAAGTTTATTTTTTGACAACCTCTGTGGTCCAGTAGTTGGACTGCTGATTTGATCACGAGTTTGTGGGTTTTCTTTCTTAAAGTCTTTCAAGTTTTTATGTGATGAACATAAAGTACTCGTGGTCGTTTGGGTGTTTCTTATGTATACTAACTTTAAAAATAAGTGTTCTTATAACTCAATCACTGAACTGTATTTGGTAAAAAAAGACGTGTGGCACTCGGAGACTGCCGCGGTAAAGCTATTGCATAGCATTTTATATCAACTTATGCAATTACAATTATATATTTATTTTATTTATGCAGTATTTTTTTCTTTCTTTTTTTTTATTTGATATTAATTCAAGTTACACTTTGAGCGTGGTGACCGATAAAAATACATTTTTTTTTCTTTTATTAAATAAATGAGATGTTAATATCGGTCAAAATATTTTTATTATCTTTCAATACATGTCGGTTCTTCAGGAATATTTAATAAATGCACTTTGTTTATTCATATTTAAAACACTTTGTACACAAATTATACGAGTACAGATATTCACTGTTGTACGTAGATGATAAATACCTATACACCTATATACCTTATCACAATCAGCTGATTACGGTAGTCTCCAATACAACCTATGCCATCTAAAGGCGGGTTGCGGAACTAAAGAGACAAGCGTGATATTTCAAAAAGTCATTAAAAGTTCTGGTATTTATCGATAGATGGAAAAACTAAAAAGTATCACCGCTGTGCCGGTCGGAGTGGGAGGTGTTAGGTTTTTTCTTTACGGAATTTCTGGATTCGGTCTCCACGCTCTAGGCCCGCGATAGAAGCTATGCAATAGCTTAAAAAATTTAATTTAATTTTTAGGGATAGGTTTCTGAGTTAAAATTATTTAACTCAGAAACCTACCCCGGCGTGCGCACAACTCACCTAATTTTCATCTTAATTTAATGAGCTCATAGAGGACATTCGCACCCGGTGGCCTTGGCTAACGCTTGAGCAAATTATTAAGTACCATATAATATAAACCGTTCCTTAAATAACAACTATTCTCAGTTTCAATAAAATCTGTTAAGTAGTTTTGGTGATACGTGTACTAACAAACAGATATACATAATTTCCAAAAAAAAATTTAATTGCGTTCTGTCGCGTATCCCTCGTCTTCTCGATATTTTCCGCAAATGTTTGAAGTACAGATACAATAATTTACATTTCGTGTGCATATATAGTACAAGAAAAAAAATGTTTGCTTTCCCATAGTAAGTCATTTTCATCTTCCCGATACATCGTATTTTATTATATTACGTATTATGGGAATACGAATTTTTTTTTTAATTTTTCGAGCCGTTTTTCTCGGGGCAAGTTGTTCAGTTTCATTTTCGTTATCACATTTTTACACCTTATGAATATGCAAAATTAATAGACAAAAATTAAATAATATAGAACTATGTATGTAGGTGCACCTTATTGCGCCAAGAATATTTTATTCGTAAAAAAGAGAAATGACTGGAAAAAGATTGTCGTGTTGTCTAAGATAGTTTTCACTGTAGCGGAACGTCGTATAGATGGTAGCGCTACAATCATTGTTACTGCTGTCATGGTAACCGAAGATCGCTAGCCAACCATATTCACGACGGATCACTAATGTCTAACATAATCCTCAAGTGCCTTGCTATTATTTGATAATTCTGGATTATCGTAATGAGGAACTTACTACCTAAAACGATATTTCTTGTAACATTTACATTACTGTTCGTTGGAGATTTCATATTGTCCACTGACTTTATATGATATAATAACAATTAGATATAGTAAAAATAAATTCACGTCAATAACAACTCAACCACGGTACCTGGTTCTTGTGTACGCGGCGACACTGAATGGCGTTTCAATTTCATATTATTTTTACGTTGAAATTTTGAAATTATACGATATTTTATATTCTATACTTTCCATCGTCGGCACTTGGTGAAATTCCATTGTTACTAGACACTTTTACTACTCCACTTGTACATAAATTTCACTTTTACACAATTTTTACCGGTCGAGTAATATAATAAAAACTGTGTAAAAGTGAAATTTATGGACAAGTGGAGTAGTAAAAGTGTCTAGTATACGATATTTACTGATGGTAAGTGGTCCCAGTGTCCTTCTTATTTTTTGTAGTATTATTTTTACAGAATTTCAAACTGGCATTTTACTTCTGACTATAATCAAAATTTAACAAAACGTTCGGTATGTACACGTCACTGGTCACATAGAGCTTGCATTCTGACCAATGATGTGTATAATATTACCACTATTATACACGTCATTGATTGTGACTGAATCGGGTACGCCCGTTTCGGCGTAGTATTTGTTGCTGCATTTGACAAGTACGTCGGCGGCATGAAGTATTAGGTATAGATGGAGCTAGCACTCGTATTAATCAATTGAAACATATATTTATGTTATATCTCTGTCTATGAGGTCTCCACATCTCTATTTATACAACTGTGTTAGAAAGAGAGGGTTAGACCTCAGAAGATGACAGCATTACTTTGACACTTTTTAACTAATTATTTCAAAGCTCAAAAATTGCGTTGAATGTTATTCGAAAGATCAAAATTGATTATTATTTTCAATAGCTGTTCAAAAATCAAAATACTGTCAATTTTGAAAATTTAGTTTTTTGAACACTGCAAGATCTATGTTCAAGAATAGTTGTTGCTTTTTTGAGCCTAAAATACCTCAATTTACTGGAAATTTTCAGGAACGGCCTGCAGGGTTAAACGATTTATATTTTTTTTGTAATTTGTCTAATTATATTTGTGTTTCAACACAACTATAACTACTAACAATAAAAGTTTCAACTAGAGGGCAATAGCTAATGTAAATCTTGTCGCGTATACTACTATAATATACTAGCAGTTACTCATGACTTCGTTCGCGTGACCATGCAAAACAGTTTATATATAAAAAAATCAATACCTCCCTTTGCTCAGTCTGTTTCCTTTGGTCAGTCGAGTCAAAATTAACCTATGTCACTCCTGGATAATGTAGTTTTTTAAAGGTGGAAGAAGCTTTAATATCGGTCCAGTAATTTTTGAGTTAAATCGTAACAAACAAAAAATCAAATTTTTTCTCTTCATAATTATAGTTTGGATAATATTTAAGTCGTATTTAGCAGTTCACATTATATTTTAAATTGCAAATTAATTTTCGTTACTGTAAATGTAAATAGAGATTCTATTTAAAACTACAAAATGTCGTTAAATTTCGCTGAGTATTCCGCCATTGTTGAGACATAATCGGATTAATCCCATTCAAGACGTTTGTATTGTTTGAGTACTACTAATGCCTCATAATCGCTACTCCTTCGGCTTTTAGTAGGGATACTGCGTGGAATGCTTAAATAGAATTGTTTTATAGCAAAAGATGAAGTTAGTCAACTCCATACAAAATTAGACATGTAATTTAAATTAAATTTACAAATCATTAAGTTATGTAAGAAGGAATTAAAAATTACTATAAATACACTGGCTCCTTTTTTGGAACACGGTATAGAGTAAACCAAATGTAATATAACTCCAAATTATCACGATTTATCAATTTCGTCAGTTGATGAAATAATTAATGCAGTCCCATTACATTGAATCTATATGTGACTATTACTTATTTTTTGCGATCACCACCACCAGGATAAATTCGTACCTATTGTTTCTGTGCGGGATAGGCAGAGTAAACTGAATGTTATAGACTTATGCTTCATCACAATTCATCGATTTGTCAGTTGATAAAATGATTGGTGATTGTTTGCCGACATTTAAATGCTTATGGACTAATTCTAGGCACGACAGTGGTAGCACAACACCCGCCAAACTCCAAGTTACAACACAGACTTAGGATTTTCGAGGAAAACTTTGGAAATACCGAATGACCCCTAAATATATATATATATATATATATATATATATATTATATATCATAGATTAAACTGAATACGTTTTTCAAGGCAATTTCTTGGGTTGTCAGTGTCGCTTGCATTTACACTCGAAAAACCAAAGTTATAATACTTACCGATTAAATAAAATAATTTCAGGACTATTCCAAAAAAGTATCAAAATATAGCATACTAGCTGCTGCGTGCAGCCCGCTGCATTATAAAAGTTTTTGGTAATTCCCGCGGGATCATCTAATTTTTCCGGGATAAAAAGTAGCCTATGTGCTATTCCAAGTCATCATCTACTCGTGTGCCAAATTTCATTCAAATTCGTTCAGAAGTTTTTGCGTGATTGAGTAACAAACATGCAACTAAACATTCATCCAAACATCCAAACTTTCGCATATATAATATTATTATTATTGTTATTATTATTATTTTATTATGTATATTATTTATTTATAGAAGTACAGAATATAGAATTATAGATTTCTATTTTTTACGATATATCTAAAAGCGTTTGACATTTACATACATTTGCCCATATAAGCGGCTACGCATTTTGCGCCCAACACCGTGTCTATTAGTATTTGTGCGGTCTGTGTAACGATACTAATATATATAAATACTGAAAATATATTTCTTAAGCACTCAAACACAGAAATACAAACATTTTTGCTTATCACATATATGCCGAACCTGAGCCTCATTGATTGCGTAGTCAGAGTAGCAAACCGAGACCAGACCATAGAAACAGAATTACAGCCTTAAGTTCCAAAAATTAAAATTGCTGCTAGAATTCGGTACACGTTAACAACGGGACTTAAGTGAGGCTAGAAAACTAACGTTAAAGCTTTTACTGTCTGCCCATTATACTGAGTGAGGATCGATTTGGCTTCACACCAAAATATCTGTGTTGGTATTGTTTCAATTTGCAGTGCGGTCAAGTTAAGAATAGTTTTGTGATTGTGTTTATTTTAAATTGGTTATTATGACAAAATGCACTTGTACTGATTCACAAAAAACTTTTTGTTTATTTTATTAACTACTTTCGCTTTTTTAAGGAATTTTCACGGCTACGATACTTTAATTAGAGTATGGTAGCTCGGAAGATGTCGCCAAAGGGGAAATCGGTTGGAGATATAAACAAAACAAAAAGTGGTTTGTGAAACAGTATAAGCGCATTTTAATATAATTTAATAATTAATAAAGTTCCACCAAATGCCGACGACAAAATATAAGTTAGATCAGTGGCTAAAAAACGTCCTCTAAAAATGAGCGCATAGTTTTAAATTGTGCGCTCGTTTCGAATAGAGTCGCGTCGAGCGCGACACTGTCAATTTTATTACTTTTTGTACAATGCTTTTTAAAATCAAGTATAAAACTTGCGCTTAAGGTTGGATATGTAAAAGCATATGTTTTTGCCATATCTATAACTACTTATGTGAAATTAGTTTAGAGTTTTGTTCAGGACTGTGCATCTTGGGTTTTTTACATCAATGGTTAATTATCATTATTAATTATATCATCATAAATTTTACTTTGTCAATTATTTTTTTAAAGTGGTTAGTAACTAACTCGGGATCGATTTCCGAATATTTTTTTGCTAGGAGGATTTCCTAGAATGCACACTAATTTTATATTGTTTCAAAGATCACTGCTACCCTATTATAATCTTACTCCTCTTTTATTAAATCTTTTATGGGATACGCAAGGCGTAGGCCTTGATCTTTAAGATTTACTGATACGACCTAACTATATTTATACTTTTTAAATTAGTTTAGCCACATTAAAGTCATGTAAAAAGTATTACAATAGTTTAATAGTTAATTTAAATAGTTAGTAGGTTGAAATCCTAGCGTATTGCCCAATATCTCCTCTTTCGAAGAATTCATCAAGTGTCTTACTGCTAAGCAACAAAAGAGAAAAGCTTATCCGGCTTCGACGGATGAAATAGCTGGTAAACTTATGAATGCAGCATACATCCTCGCCAAATAACGAGATCAATAAAATATGGCTCTAAAAAGTGTTATCTCTTTTCATCAGGAGAACTATCAGATTGCTTTCTGTGGGTCTTCTTTAAAGAGAAAACTATCTGCAGTTCTGCCACACAGTTCGTAATAGGTGAACAATTGGCCAAACATGTTACTACCATCGTATCCAGTGTGACATCGCTTACTATTTACACACAGCATTGCCCATGCCTACCGCAATAGCATCAGTACTTGTCACTGTGATGTTCCTGTTTGGACGGTAAGGTATCCGGTAAGGAAACAACATTATATCCCCGCCATACGATAGCAACATATCACTATAATCTTTGATGTCCATAGACGATATTTATCCTACATATCAGGAGAAACATCCGCTTAATTGCCAGCCTTTGTATTTTTTTATGTCATAACATGTTAATAAAATGATAGAGTGTGTCTAATTTCAGGAAGATTCCGGGGCACCTGCAATGCGTCACGGTCAGCTGATAGCAATCACTGTGGGAGGGATAGAGTATAAGGGAAATCATGTTGCTATCGGCATAAAAGTTAGTTGCTACTGTTCTTGGATATCAGAAAATTTACCGTAAGTTATTTTGTTTTTATATATTCTACACTCTTTGTCATCGGCACTTGGTGAAACTCCATTTTCATACAATATTTTATATGAAAAACATTTTCACACTGTTTCACAATAAATTATTATATACATTATCCAACCCGTTTTGCTTATAATGTACTAGCTGTGCCCGCGACTTCGTTCGCGTGGAAAAATTCTAAAATAAAAACCCGCATAATTCCCGTTCCCGTGGGATTTCCGGGATAAGAACTATCCTATGTCCTTTCTTAGGTCTTAAACTATATTTGTACCAAATTTTATCCAAATCGGTTCAGTGGTTTGGCCGTGAAAGCGTAACAGACAGACAGACAGACAGACAGACATACAGAGTTACTTTCGCATTTATAATATTAGTATGGATAATAATCAGGGCGAGCGAAGCGAGCCCTAGCTGTGCCCGCGACTTCGTTCGCGTGGAAAAATTCTAAAATAAAAACCCGCATAATTCCCGTTCCCGTGGGATTTCCGGGATAAGAACTATCCTATGTCCTTTCTTGGGTCTTAAACTATATTTGTACCAAATTTTATCCAAATCGGTTCAGTGGTTTGGCCGTGAAAGCGTAACAGACAGACAGACAGACAGACATACAGAGTTACTTTCGCATTTATAATATTAGTATGGATAATAATCAGGGCGAGCGAAGCGAGCCCTACACTAGGCCACTTTCCTACACCTTTGTGTTTACCTACACTTTTGTGGTACATTTTACTGAAAAAATATTGCATTTTTAGGTTTGAGCTTCGACGTGGTAGTTTATATTCATGTCTAGATTTGTTATATACCATAAAAATACCATTTTATAAAAATAAAAAAATAGAAGGTACAATTTGTATTAGAATCTTATTACTACTAACGCCATCTCTTATTAAGTTAACGAGTTAAAATTGATACATTTTCTATTAGAATTTTTGAACTTATTAAGAGACTACCTACTTCATGAATTGTTTCTTCATTGACTGGCGGCGCGCGGTTATCGTGCCCTCGTATAAAGGCGAGGTTCAAGTATAAACTGCAATAGCTATAGGGCCATCAGTTTGATCAGTTTGGCATCGAAGGTGTATGATAAAATCATTGAAAGGAGAATGCAAGGGAAGTTCGAAGTAATATTGTGGGAGGCACAAGGAGAATTTAGGTCTAGAGCAGGGATGTTTGCTGGGAACAAAGTAAATAGAGCGTTAGAGAGTTTCACAATATGCTTATTGAGAAACAGTACAGATGTATTAATTGATTTATATTGTATTGAGATCAATTCCCAATCTTAGCCCGAGGGCGAGGGTAAAAAGCTAAAATCCCGGTTATCCATTATTTTATTTTATTCTATTTGGTTTTGTTTTAATCTGTTTTGTTCCTTTCTGTTCCGTTCTGTTCCATTCTGATCCATTCTGATCCGTTCTATTCCGTTCCGTTATGTTCCGTTCTATTCAGTTCTATTTCGTTTTGTTCCGATCCGTCACGTTCAGTTTCATTATGGTCACTTCTGTTTCGTTCTGTTCCATTCTATTTCGTTCCTTCTGTTTTAGTCCGATTCGTTATCCTCCATTCCGTTCCGTTTTGTAGCGTTCTTTTCCTTTCCACACCATTCCGTTCCATCTATATTAATTTGTTATTTTATAGAACGACAAACCAACCAATCGTTCTTCTGAATAAAGGAAATAACCATCGCGTGTAAAAATCAAAGATGTTAATAGTGCGTAGCTATCTATGTGGCGGGAATGTAAAACCCCATGCATTAGTTAATCAATTCACGTTCCTTCTAAGCCAGAAGCCGATAGCAATAATCACCACATTATTGCGGTTGGAATAGGTAAAGTGTTAGTATCAAACGAAGCCGAGGCGTTGCAGGACTCTAGAACCTAGTTAGTAGTCGAAAAGTTAGTGAAAGGTGTTAGTCTTTTCCCGCATTTTACGAGATTTCTAGCAATAAATCAATTAATTAATTCTTTATAATTGGGCTATAAACGAATTGACGTAGGGAATAAGCTATACAAATCATCATCTAACTTAGAAGCTAATAAATCGATGCAACGTCTGAAATGTGGCTAAAAGTACTCTTTATACGCATGATCAAATAAGTTTATTATCACGGTCATTAGTGTTTATTAATATTTAATTTTATTTGTTTTAGCAATACCCCTGTGCACTTTAAATGCTGTCATAACTGTTGCGGAAGAAGTAGCAGGGATGATAATTATAGTCCAGGATATAAATCTGCTTTCATGAAAGTAACGAGTCTAGATAGAGAGATTTAGTGCAATATTATACATGTTTATTTAATTGAATATTACAGTGAATTTGTCAATAGAAGAAATTTCTTAGTAATATTAAGTTCGTTTTTATATATATATCTATTTGTGCAATAAATAATTAAAATAAATACCGTTGGTTTGGTTTTATATCATAAGATAGCAAACAAGCATATGGGTCTCCTGATGGAAAGAGTCACACATAGCCTATAGACACCAAAGATGTTAATGGTGCGTTGCTATCTTGTGGTGAGGTCTAACGCCACATGCACAAGACTTTACTGGCTACCTTATCCTCCAAACCGGAACACGACAGCGACTAACACTGACGCTATTGCGGCAGGAATAGGTAAGGCGGTGGTACCAGACCCGGGCGAGACAAGAACTCTACCACCTAGTAGCAGATGTATCAAACATTTCTTTTTTACGCACCATATTATATTTGCACAACATATTATGGTAGAATAGATAATAAGATGCTAGATATTTGTATTATTTGTGATCATAGACATATTTCAAAGTTTGTGATAAATGTGTTGGTTCCTGGCCTCCTCGTGTTGGGCAAATACTAGAATAGCTACCGTTCTGTCAGGCAGGTCGTAAATGGCGACCGTTTGGCTATACGTGTCACTAACATTGTCACTACTAGGTAGTAGAGTTCCGCAACGCCTCGCGCGGGTATTTGGTACCACTGCTTTACCTATTCCTGCCGCAATAGCGTCAATGCTTCATTGTCGTATTCCGGTTTGGCGGGTAAGGTAGTCGGTAAACTTATGCATGCACTTCTAATCCGCCACGCAGAAAGCAACGAACCGTTAACATCTTTGTGTCTATAGGCGATTGGGTCTCTTCACTTCTCTTTACAGGAAAGCCATCTGCTTGTTTTCTATCTAATGAAATAAAAAATAATAATTTGAACGCCCATATTAAGAATTCTTTTTTCTTATTATACACGATATAAAAGTGCCTGTTTATCATGTGTGTGTGTGTAAATAGGTGCACTTAATTATTTTATAAGTAGGTAGGTCTTTTATAAATAGGTAGGCTTAAAACAGTATAAGGTACTGAATGTTATTGCACAAAGTACAAATTAAACCGTTTCGTCTTCTATCTCCGTAACCGTGTACTTGTGGCCAAAAATGGCAAAAAACATTATGATAATTAAATTTCCTATCTTTTTTGATAAATATTTTTTATATTACTACTTTTTTATGTGCCACCATTTTGTCTAAAATCTTTTTCAAAAAGGTTTTTCGCAAAATCGTGGCACTTCCGCCCCCCTAATTTGTAAGTCTTTTGTGCATTTACATTTAGTACGTAACACTGAACTTATTTATATAAACATAACACCTGTAATTTAGTGCAGAAAAATCCTCTATTTGCTATGTATTCATATACATATAGGACATCAAAAAGTAAATAGCTCTCACGATAGAAAAAGATAAAAATTTGGAAAATCTAAAAGTGCACGCCGCAATGTTTTTTTTTTTTTTAATTATCTATACTTCCACACTAATATTATAAAATTGTAGAGTTTGTTGTTTGGTTGCACGCGGTAATCTCGAAAACTGTTAAACCGATTTGAATAATTATTTTTGAGTTGAATAGCATGTTTATCGAGGAAGGTTATAGGCTATGTAACATCTTGCTACGACCAGAAGGAGCGGAGTAAACAAAGTCCGTGCGGACGAAGACGCGGGCAACAGCTAGTTTATTATAAAAAAACAGATCCGAATGAAGTGATTTTTAATAGAGATCTATTCTGAGTGGATTAGATAATATTGATAATAAAATAAAGTGAATTGATAAAGCCAATCAACGTATTTCGTGTTTACAGACATAAAATTATCAATTGACGGCCATCAAATTTTTTTTAACGAGATTTTTAGAGTAATTAACTCTCTTCAAAGGTTTAAAGTTATACAGAATTTGAAGAATTAAGGTTTCTCTTTATAATCATATATTTTATATCAAATTTGTGTATAAATTTAATACTAAGTGTGATTGAAGTTGGTTGAGCCATACATTTTCTTTCAAACGATTATAATGCACATGCAGTAATTAGAGAGTAAAATGATGCGTTAATGCGGCTGAAAAATCTAGGTGAAACGTTGTAAAACTATCACCTGCCATGATCTTAGTGATATGTTTAAACCTTTATTTGACCATTGCAACGAAATATATTTAATGCGTACCCTGAGTCACTATTTTACTTTTAACTAACTTTAAAAAGGAGAAGAAAGAGATTCTCAATGAGTTGGAATCTTTTTTTAAGTACGTTACCCGATCAAACATACCCAGACTGATTTAAAACACTCTTTTTTTTGTTTAAAGGATATACTACCCGTTTGGTCTCATAGAAATTTAAGATCTAATTCCAGGTTCTAAATATACAGGGAAATGGATGGGTGTTTATAGATATTAACATCTAAATTCAATACAATTCAAACTAAGGCTAGAATACAATATCGTCAAACAAAAATGTTACTGTGACAGAGAATCGTTGCAAAATTCTTTCATCTTGTAGGAAGGAAATGGTAAGTTTAGCCTTTAGTCGCTTGCATTTTATAAAAAACCTAGTAAAAAGCCATTAATTTATGATTCAAATGAGTTTAGGCTAATACTTGGGCAGTAAAATTTGAGTATTCTATAGTGTTAATATTTGGGCATACAAATACCATCAGGTCATTTAAACAATTATTTTCTTTGTTATTATCACTCAAATGTTTTCTTTATAATATAATATATATCTATACTGATATAAATATCAATTATAATTAATACTTCAATAAAGTATTTTATTGTTGCAGAAGGTCATAATAAGCATTTCTCAGAAAGAAGAAGAATTCTTCGAGACAGTTTTTAAACGTCATAAAATAACAAGTCTCATAATAGCTCTAATAAAATAAATTGCGACATGATAATCTACGATAATCCGATTTGCCTTCAATGAGGAAAATGTCTAATCTAATAATGGGCATTTAAAATTCTTAAGAAGATTCTCACAGGCTTAAGATTTTGTAGAATAAATACACCGTAAAAAGCATTACAGCGTTTTGTAAATAGCTTCTATATAAATTTAGAGATTTCTATGTATTTTTATCAAATCCCTTAGTATTCAGATTAAATCAGCTACATAATTATATTTATTTAGCACAGTTAGATTCTTATTAGGTCGTCGAATAAAATTACAAGGTCATTACGTTTCATTGTCAATCAAAACCAAATAGTGTGGACTTGTGACCCTAAGTATGCGTTCACGTTTATATCAATACGATGCTCAAATTTTGATACCAGAAGTGTTGATAGACCGGGATCCCAGGAACAAACTTTTTTTTATTACTAACAAGCTGATTTTTTGTGTACAGCTTCGTTTTGACGAGACAACCATTTTTTCTATATTCGAAAAATCTCAATGGGTAGATAATAAAGTTATGAGGCTTTGAAAACTGTGATTCGGTGAAGGAAAAATATTTATTAATAACAATAATTATTTTTTAACTTAAATCGCTTGATTATATTATGAAAAATACGATGAAACTTTTGTCCTACACATTCGATGGGTTTTCTGGCGAGTCCTCCACTCTAAAGTTTTGGAATTATGAGATGTTTAAATTGATATTAATCAATTTAATAACAACCTAATTTTCTCACAACAGCTTGTTACTTATTATTTATTGTTATTCAAGGGTAACATTGTCCTACACGTAAAGAAGAAACATTTCTTAGTCCAACAATCTAAAGTTTTCTTTTTTATCTACCTTTATTATACAACCCGATTCGGGATTTTTCGAAGATAGAAAAGATGGTTGTCTCGTCAAAACGAACCTGTTCACAAAAATTCAGATTTTTAGTAATAAAAAAAGTTGGTTCCAGGGATCTTGGGCTATGAGCCGGGTAAAGATAAAATTTAATTGAATAGTTTTTTACAGTTACGACCATAGATGTAAATTTTCTTATGAATTAGAATCAGGACCCAGAAGTTCATTTTGTTCTATCATTTTACAATTGTAACAATTTCATAAATATTTCAAAAAATGTGTATTTAAAAAGAAAAGTAAAACATAACCATATCCTTATTATTGGAATATTAATGTAAAATTTAAAAAAAATCTAGTTGATTTACTGCAGCTGTGAATCGGATTTATTCCGCCAACCACGTGGTGCAGCCGCATGATTCCGAGAACAGCAGGGTGACGTTTCCAGGAATTGGTGGCGGCACTTTTTATACCACCGCGTGGCAATAAAGTCACAGGAAGGATGCCTGAGTCCCGAATACTTCTCCAATCATACCGGCCGTCCTTCTTCAGTGCCAAATCAACCGCCAACTACCAATACTAAGTCGAAGACCCGCCAGCTCAAGCATCGACGGTCCCCAATTCCAAACATTTTATATTTTATACTTTTTGTCATTGCCACTTGGTGAAACTCCCTTTCTAATTTTGTTTATATACTTACACTGTTTCACAAACCACTTTTAATTTAATTTATAACGCCAACCGGTTCCGCCTGTTACGGCATCGTCAGGGCTACGAGACTTTTATAAATATAGCATTAACGTCATTTAATTCTAATTCTATATTTATAAAAGTTCTAATTCTATATTTATAAAAGTGGTTTTATTTGTACTGTTTATTAAATTGAAAGTTATTTAAATTAAAATTGGTTTATGAAACAGTACAAGTGTATTAGGAAAAATATAAGTATTTTACCTAATTGCAGTTTTTTTTAATGCCAAAGAATACGTGACATGACTGTTATCTCTATCCCTTATTTATACCATTCATTCATTCCATAGAGTAGGAAATGAAGCAAATGGTTCTTTTGATAGAAATAAATAATTATCACCTATATGTTGAACAGAACTATAAAACCTAATAATGCGTTTCCATCCTATAGCAATTAAACCACACAAAAAAGTGTATCACCTACTTTATTCTTCAAACTGCAGCAGTGACAAACACTGACGCCATTGTGGTGCGGAAACGTTAGACTATGGTACCAAACCTAGACAAGACGTTGCCAAACACCACCACATGGCAGTTACGATGATATTGATAGGTGATTGGATGAACCAGCGATCCATCCAGCGATTTTATTATTTATTATTTAAGTGTATAAGGTAACTCTTTACTCAGTGTAGATCTGAAAAAATAGATTGTCGATATTCCGCTAGGAAGTTCGAAAACGATTGGCTAAACCTATAAATATCATCGTAACTGCCATGTGGTGGTATTTGGCAACGTCTTGTCTAGGTTTGGTACCATAGTCTAAAGTTTCCGCACCACGATGGCGTCAGCGTTTGTCACTGTTGCAGTTTGAAGTATAAAGTAGCTGATACACTTTTTTATATGGTTTAACTGCTATAGGGTGAAAACGCATTATTAGGTTTTGTAGTTTTGTTCAACATATAGGTGATATTTATTTATTTCCATCAAAAGAGCCATTTGCTTCATTCCCCTTATCTATTCATGTGTCTAAACTAAGCATTTTATTTATTTGTAATATGGGTGTGAGTCAACGATACTAATACTAATCAAGATACTGTTCAGTACACTACAACCTGTCCGGAGTCCGCATTTTCATTCGCATCATGTTTATCAAAAAGTCTGTGCACTACATCCGGGGGAGCCAGCGGACTGTATATCTGGTTTTTCTTCTTCGACGCCCCACCAACCGTAGTGCTTTTGGTCGTGAGCCGGGTGTCGCCGGGAAGAACAAATAGAGACCACAACTGTTCGTTGCAAAGGTGCTTTATTGTAACGAAATAGAATAAAGCTAGCACCGTTGCAAATGTTTCTGTTCTATGGGAGAGCCAGTACTTGCCCTAACACTGCCCTACTCTAAAGCCGGTACCCTTTTGGATATATTAAAGCCCAGGAACTTGTCTGGGAAACTTATTGAGTCGTAACGAAACTGTAACTTGATCGGAACGGAACTGATTGTATGGCCGCGCTCTCCGGTATTTATAGCCCGCGGCCAGACGGGCGGCGTAAATCGACAAAGACGAATGGCGCCATGCGTGGCGCCACGATGTCTGGGATTTGTTAAAATCTTACTTTTCGTAATCTAAACGCAATTATTCTGTCTTAGGTAGCTTCTCCTACCTCTAATCACCTAGTGTGGCCCTCTAGCGAGTGCAACGGTACTACCTTTTTACAATTATAAGCGAAACAAAGTACATAATGCCCTAAGAGCTACCGAAAACGAATTACATAGTGTTATTTCTTATCTATATACAAAGATTTATCACAAACAAACTTATATAATAACAAACAAGAGTGTTATAGACATTATATGTTCTTACAGGAGCTCGGAAACTCTTACAATTACAGAGTTGTACGCCTTTTCAGGTCGTACTATCCTATTAACTATCTTTATATACTGTAAAAGTGCGTAAACACATGCCTAAGGCTAATACTTACATTGTACATACTATTTACAATCGATAAACATTCAATTTAACAAAGAATATTGCACTTTTCGGGGTTTTCGTAATTCTGGATTCCAGCATATAAATACAATCTCGCAAGAGTCGACTCGTAATTTGTCGACTGCGTGGAACCCCTTTTGATCGTAATATGCCTTTAGGCAAACAACTTAACTACATAAAGCTTTATTATTTCTGTACAACAAAGCTGTATGTAGGTCTTAGGGCGAATAAAAGACGAAAACGAACATTATTTATTACAAAAAACTTACGAACTAAACGAAATATACAATTTATCCTGCCTTAATATCTATTTACATTAAATATTCACATCGAATATGTCTGTGCTGCACAAAGTCAATAGTGATAACGCCATCTGTTGGTAATGACTTTTATAATCTAAAAATACATTGACATATTCCGTATCCTTCAATTTAATGCCTATTATGAACTATCCGTATGCTATTATTAAACCAATTTCTTTCATCCATTTTAGTGTTTGAGTGACAAACATTCTAATATTTAAATATACAAATTTTCGTTTTTATAATATTAGAAACATAAAATGTAAATAACATTTCCTTTTGAAAGATAATTTACATGGCAACATAAAATCAATACGGTTTTTATATGTCTAGACACAAACAATGATAAGAAAACGTTCACATTCAAGTGTTGTCATGATCTTTCATCGAAACAGTCCCTTTATGATACATAATAAAGCTGCTTTGCTGCAAGAAACCTATACATTGTACCCACTGTAGAATTACATAAATTCACAAAAGACGAATTTATTTTATTGATTTGGTTCATAGTGAAATAATACATATATTCGTAAATATTTTTCTATAGCTGAGTAAACGGTTAGACAATTGGCGATTAACTACGTCTTCATACGCGTGATACTGATAACACAACGAATTAAATGGACCGCCTTTCAAGGCAATTTCTCAGATTGTCAGCGTAGCTTGCATTTATACATAGAAATACACAAACTATTTACCAATGAAATAAAATGACGGGTATACAAATAAAATCAAGGGTATTTTTTTTCTATATTTTCGTAATACAATAATAATAAAACAAATGTATGTATAAAAGTGGGGTCAACTAAACTTAGTCCACTTTAACTCCAAGAAGTCACAAGTTTGCGCGTTTTCCACTAAAAAATCTCCCTTTGTTGTATCTTTTCGCTTTAAAAACACTTCTCTAACAGCCACAGCCAGCCTTGAAATTCTTGGAGTAACGTTCAGTTCCGTGGTCACTTGGAAGGCAAGGCCAAATTAGCCTCAAAAAAGCTGGGTGTTCTCAGCAGGGCCAGGCAGTACTTCACGCCGACCCATCGCCTACAACTTTATAAGGCGCAAATATGGAGTACTGCTCTCACTTGTGGGCGGGGTCTCCTCAGTACCAGCTCCTTCCTTTTGACCGCAATCGCCATTAACGGGACTATTCCTGATCGGCTTGATTTTTCGGCATTGCGTAGAGATGTGGTTTCGCTCTGCATCTTCTATCGAATCTATCATAGGGAGTGTTCCGAGGAACTGTTTGGATTAATTCCTGCCGCAGAATTTTACCATCGGATATCGCGACAAAATTCAAAATTTCATCCTCACCATCTCGATGTCTGGAAATCCACAACTGTGCGATTCTCGAGGCACTTTTTCCCCGGCACTATTCCTCTGTGGAACCAATTACCGGCGGGGGTTTTTCCGAGCGGATACGACTTAGGGGCCTTCAACAAAAGAACCTACTCTTTCTTAAAAGGCCGGCAACGCAACTGTAAATCTTTTGATAGTGTGGTTGTCCATGGGCGGCGGTGATCACTTACCATCAGGTGAACCTCCTGTCCGTTTGCACCCTTTTCTATAAAAAATGGCACTTTTGACAGTGATGATAGCGTTTGCTCAAATGCGCGGCGACAAGTTTCCTTCCCAATGCCGTGTCTATTATTACTGATGTGGTCTGTGGATATCACAATATTTACCTATAAGAGAGCTGTCACACATGCAGCTTTTAGCATCCAAAACGCGCGTTTTAGCGTCTGCATCGACGCTGCATCGCGTTTTAGCGATCGAACGCGTGTTGCCGTTTGATAGTTGACTATTGATTATTTGCTGATCTGTAAAAGTATTGTTTACTTTTACAAATTAAATGAAGATGGTAGTTAATGATGGTTGTAACGATAGAACACGCTTGCGCACAGATATCTTATCGCACCATCGTTATCACATTTTATCACGCAGCATACACGTGAGCTATTAGTTTATAAGTTTAATGAAAATCCCAGTAAATTACAGTTAAAAAAACACATTTATCGACCGATGTGTGACTGTCATTTAGTCGACGTAATAATGGTAATTAGATTAGCAAGGTATGTAATAATCAAAAAAGTTTGGCTGTAAGAATTTAGACAATTTCGATAAAATGGCTAATTGTACTATCACGTCATCGTCATCATGATTCATCATCGGATGATTTTCCTGCGTCTTCACCATCGTCTATAGACACCTAAGATGTTAATGGTGCGTTTTTTGTATCAAAAGATAGCAAACAAACAGATGTCTCTCTTAATGTAAAAGGTAATTTCCTATAGACACCTAAGATGTCAATGGTGAGTTGCTATCTGTGTTGCAGAATGGCAGTGCCACATGCATAATAAGTCTACCGGCTAACTTTTTCTTCAAATCGGAACATAACAATTGAGAGCATTGACACTATTACGGCAGGAATAGGTGGTTGGGTTTTCCGCTTTAACACACATTAAGACACAATTATTTTCAACCGACGCAAAAACGGAGGTAATCAGTTTGACATAATATATTTTTGGGATTGGATATTTGACTATGTTTTTGATTGCTATTTAGGTGTCCAATCATATGTATTAAATTTCGTAAATGTATATACATACATGTTTGAATGTTTATATGTTTGTCCACTAACTTGTCGGGAACTAAAAGTCATGTCGAGATAATTATTTTTTAAATTTAAATCATGTTCAAACAATATTCCAACTTAGGGAACTGTCCAAGTTTTATCAAAATCGGTTTAGTAGTTTTTGAGATATGGGGAATCTATAGGTAGTTGACTGATATTTGAAGTCGGTTCAATTTTTTAACTTACTTTTATTCACTATTCGATATTCATTTCAAATATAAAACTAAAAAAATTACAATTTTTTCTTATTTTTTTCCCCATTTTTACTTCGTAAAGTTTGTATTTTGGGTTTTGTAAAATTTCTTACCAGCAGCATTGAAATTTTAATATTTAATTATAGGTAAGTGGTAGAAATTATTTAGTTCTTAAGATTATTTTTTAACAAAAAAAATATTCTTCATATTTATATTAAGTTTATAGTAAAAGTGTAGCTTCGTCGATATTAATTACAACACTAACTCTCAAAACCGCGGAAGCCAATCGCCGCGATTGGCATCTGCATGTGTGCCTCTCTCGATCTCGCGATCGCGATCGGCGTTTGCTAGTGTGCCCGGTGGAGCTATCGATCGCTACATCCAGCGACATGAATCGCCGATCGCCGATGCTAAAAGTAGCATGTGTGTCCTCTCTCTAAGTTATTCGTAAAAGCGTCATCTAGTAGTTATATTTTTTTAAATCTCAAAATGTCGACGGTATATTTCTTAGGAACTGTACTTTTCCCAGCATGAAACTTATCCTTTTTGTAACTTCATGTAACTTGTTACACAATTGACGAAATACTTGTACTTTAATTTCACTTCACAACTTTACTAAAAATAGTATTCGCGGGACAAATTACACTTACTGATCTAACCCAAATGATAAAATGATGAGCATAAATGTTTGTATTTCCGGGTTTGGATGCTTGGGTACACACATGCTTGTCCCGGTCGGGGATCGAACCCGAGCCCCGGCGATTACGTAGTCAGTGTCGCTAACCACTCGACCAACGGTGCGGTCATAATAAAAAGTGTGAAGTGAAAATAAAGTTGTGAAGTGAAATTATAATAAAAACGCTAAGTCAATTATGTAAAAATATTGGAATTTCACCAAGTACCGACGGTGGAAAGTATAGAATATGGTGATTGTCCTGATAGAAAGATACAACTATCGCCCATAGAAACCAGATATATTAATGGTCTATTGCTATCCGTGTAACGGGATAGTCATGCCAAAATATCAGTTTACTGACTTCCTTAACTCCTAAATCACAATGCGACAGGAACAATTACTGAGTCTTTTGCGGCAGGAAATGAGAAGGCGGTGATGCGAAACCCGGGCTAAACGTTACGAAACTCTACGTACGTTAAACCAAGTGTTTACTTTTAATGAATTGCCTGGCAGCAGATGGTTGATTCTTCAAAGCGCAAAGGCAATCGTTTGCCTTTTACAAACTGCCTGGCGGAATGTCTGAATAGCAGAAGCTCTTGTCTTCCTAAGGAGCCCGGAGTAACTATGAGCAAGCTTCACCACGATTTGCGAATTTGTCAATTGACTGTCGCTTTTACCGATTTGTAATATTTATGATACGGTTATGGCTAATTTTTTGGGATAGTCATGATTGACGGCTTTAAGTGCTCATAACTCAGTAAACTCACACGGAAGATGTTCTATTAATACATTTTTAATAAACCTTATAAAAAAAGCTTTTAATTTTTTGTCCTACCTAAAAAACTTTCTTGGTATCTGGTTGCTTGATTATCATTTTTATAACGTAGGATAAATAAAAACAGTTCCCAAATGGCTAAATATAACAACCACCTACATAAATGTAATTATATTGCTGGACAAATTACACAAAATTATCTAACCCCAATGTAAGCAAATTATTTACTTGTGTTATGGGTGCCAATTAACGATACCAATACATAGAAATACATAATATATAAATACAGTTACATACATGATAAACACCCAAACCCAGAAATACAAACATTTGTGCTTATCACACAAATGTTTGCCCTTTTCGGGAATGAACTCGACCCCCTCAATTTGTAGTTAAGTTTGCTTACCACCTGACCAATCAGGCGGTTATTATACATACATTAAATGACTTAACACTTGTAAACCTCGTTGTTTGTGTAGATGAGGATAACATATTCAATCGGATTAACACAGTGCCAAGCACTGATATTACAATGGCAAGATTAGTAAAGCGGTGACACTATACCTATATTACGAGTAGCTGAATCAAGCTCTACCGACACCTGTCATAAGAGTATTATATTTTAAGTTTAAAGAAAAAATAAATGAAACTTAAGTTTAAAAATAATAATTAAAAAATCCATTTTTTTAAATCATAAAATTGCAAACAAGCCGATGGTTGTCCTGATGGGATGAGAAGACATCGCTGTAGACATTAAAGACGTTAATAGTGCGTCGCTATCCGTGTAACAAGATAGCAATGCCACATTCATAAGTATGCCGGCTACCTTACCCTCTAAACCGTTACAAGTAATGACAAGCATTGACGCTATTGCGGGAGGAATAGTTAAGGCCGTGATATCAAATACCCGGGCGAGAGGTTGCGGAACTACCACTTAGTAATCACGATTGTAGTAAGATGTTAAGCCAATCGTTCACCTTTTACAATCTGCCTAGCAGAACGGCAGTTGCAAATAATTACTCATTTATGGTCTTATAATTATTAGAAGTTTATAAGTAAATGCTCATTAAGTCTAGTTCATTATGGCGTAATTCTACGTACGTATTCTATGTCGAAGTGAATATTATACACTGAACGCTAGTCTACAGGCATGCTCAAATAGGTTTATCTTTAGCACCATTAAATATAAGTGCAATGGCAAAGAAAAAATATTTTAAAGTGAACTTATTTATTAGACACAATTATTACACATAATCTTTAATTTCACTTTGAATCATATATTTTTAATAATATATTACTCAACCGGTTTAATTACTTAAATTATCTTCAGTATCTTTTCCCCGTGTTGGTTCAGGGCTCCTTCGAAGAATAGACCAACTGCCGTTCTGCCAGGCAGGTCGTAAAAGGCGACCGACTGGCTGTGCGAGTCACTACCATCGTGGTTACTACGTGGTAGAGTTCTGCATTGTCTCGCCCGGGTCTGGTACCACCGCCTTACCTGTTTCTGCCACAATAGCGTCAGAGTTAGTCACTGTCGTGTTCTGGTTTGCAGGGTAAAGTAGCCGGTAAGCTTATGCATGTGGCATTAGACCTCGCCACAAGATAGCAACCACACCATTAACATCTTTGGTGTCAATAGGCGATGGTTAACTCTTATCATCAGGAGACCCATCTGCTTGTTTGCTATCTTATTATATTAAAAAATGTTATATATATAACATACTAAGTATATTACGTCCTAAAGATGTTTTAAAAAGTGAAACCTGTTGAGTAATATATTAAAAATATATGTTTCGGAGTGAAATTAAAGTACAAGTGTAATAATAATACTGTCTAGTAACAATAGAATTTCACCAAGTACCGACGATGGAAAATAGAATATCTTCTATACATATAATAAAATCGTAGGAAAGTCAATGTATGTCCGGGGTAAACTCAAAAAGTACTGCATGGATTTATTTCAAATTTTGCATAAATATTACTAACAGGTCAACCCGACCTGTACATATAGGCTGAACATATAGGCTACGTATTATCACGCTGTCACCTACGGGGGAGGAGCTGTGCGGAGTAAACGAAGTCCGCGCGGACGAAGTCGCAGGAAACAGCTAGTAATTAAATAAAAGCCGTCTGTACCTGAGTCGGCACCATAGCAATTATATAGCAATATAGCGACTGATATTAATTGTATTTAGTTATTAATTTTATGTCTTATAGATAAAACATTATACTGAGACTAGACATAGATATCTTTTAGTTAATGATTAAAATTGATAGTAATTTGAATGACCTTAGAAATTTGAATAGCTTATGAGATTACAATCTCAGCACAAGGCCGGCTGCCATTGTCATCGTTCCGTTTAGCTTACCTTTAATAACATACACAGTTTAACCTCGGTCCATTCAATAAAGGTGAAGAATGCACGTCTTATCTTCTACCTTAAATGGAGTAATGATAAATAATTCAATTACATATTATCAGGCTATCACCGACGGGGGAGGAGCTGTGCGGAGTAAACGAAGTCCGCTCGAATGAAGTCGCGGGCAACAGCTAATATTGAATATAATTTATTTTAAACTACGAACGGCTTTATGCGGACAACATCACTGACAATTCCTGTCAAAAATATAAAGCTTTATCTCCTCACGAAACTCGGTCATTTCTAATTTAATTCTTGATAGTGCCCTTTACACTCCACTAATTAATAACTCGCCTTTGTTGTCTATCTTAAAATCACAAAGTAATTTTCTCTATTGAGCCCTAAGCTAGACAAGGTCAAGTCAATTGTGAAATATTTTTATAAAACAAGAAATTCAAAATAATTTTTACAAATTTTATTATTTACGTGTTTATAACAAGTAATTTTTCACATAACTAATTCAGTTACAAAAAGGGTTTTGATTGTTATTTTAATTACAATTTATGAACCAATATAATAAAATACTTATAATAATTACCCTTTTTCCCCGTGTTGGTTCCGGGCCCCTTTGAAGAATAGACCAACTGCCGTTCTGCCAGGCAGGATGTAAGAGGCGACCGATTGGCTATGCGAGTCACTGCCATCGTGGCTACTAGGTGGTAGAGTTTTGCTTTTTCTCGCCCGGGTCTGGTACCACCGCCTTGCCTATTCTTGCCGCAATAGCGTCAGTGCATATCGCTGTCTTGTTTCGGTTTGGAGGGTAAGGTAGCCGGTAAACGTATGCATGTGGCATTAGACCTCGCCTCAAGATAGCAACGCACCATTAACACCTTTGGTATCTATAGGCGATGGTTGATTCTTCCATCAGGAGACCCATCTGCTTGTTTGCTATTTTAATGATATAAAAAAAACATGTATATGTCGCAGTGAAATTGTCAATAGTCGTTAGATTATAATCTACCTAGGGATTTTATAATTTGGTTAGGTTAGGTTAGCAGTTAAATTATAATATCACTTAGGTAGATTATAATCTAACGGTATTGACAATTTCACTGCGACATATACATTTTTTGCATTGCCATGAGGTTAGAGGTTGTCACGGTTGTATGTCGGCGTAAAAAGTAAGGTAGCCCGTAAAATAACACATGTCCCCATGGGCGTACCCAGGCTCAGGGCCAGGGGGGAGCAGCCGTAACATTTTAAGACTGTATTTTTATCATATCATATTTTTATCTACAACAATATATAGTTAGTAGAGAGGTAAACGAGTTTCAGGGAGGGCAGCGGCCCCTCTCTGCCCCTCCCCCTCGGTACGCACATGCATGTCCCTGTGATGTAATTATGCTGAGTGATTGTTGTTTTTTTTGCTGAGTGTGATTTTTTTGCTGAGAAAGCGTGGTGGGTGCTAGTCAGTGTAATGTAAAATTAAGTTATTTAAACAGGGGATTAATAAATCCTGTTAAGTGTAAGTACATAATAGCAATTAACACAAGTGGCGTCTGTGATGAACTTTATTAAACTGCGTGAATACTTATTATCTACGGCTAATATTGTTGACTGCCTGACTAAATTTACGTAATATGTTGTGAATTATCTGGACTAATTAGCGCCTTCATCTGCTAGGCTTCAACGACTTGAGAAAAGAGTTGTGATGTGAGTGTTACCATACGTCATTCAGTGTGCCCTGACTAATATTGGACGCACATATATTGCGCGGACTGAAATCTACCAAATACTGATGAATGTTAATATTTAATGTTAAAATTTAATTTTTGTTATTTTTTCTTTTTTATGCTACATATAGTAAGTTTTAGGCTGCCCTCTTTCATCTATACTTATAAATATACCACTTAGCGCTTACAAACATTTTTTCGTAAATCAGTCTAAATATACTTAAATAAATTTTTTATAAACTAGCTGACCCGGCAAACGTTGTTCTGCCTTTTTAACTTCTCATTTTTTTTCTATATTTTCTCACCTTATAAACCTTCTCTGGACTTCAACCATTAATTCAAAACCTTTGACTTTTGTATATATATATATATATATATATATATATATATATATATATATATATATATATATATATATATATATATATATATATATATATATATATATATATATATATATGAGGCTTTGCCGTCAATAGCACCCTTTGACATTAAAGTACTCAAAGGATGTAACCACAATCCCCTATTACAGCCCAAGTAACTAATCCTAGATCATACTTTAGCCTACAATAATCGCGATTATTTAGAGCAAGCTTTAATATTTACACTATGCACGGAGATTTACGTAATGTATGTGATTGTTTGGAGGATTGTAATCTGCCGGTTTATTTCGAGCTCAAGCTAAAATTGAATTCGGGGCTCGTAGAAATATATTGTAATATATCTCGAAGCAGTGTAAGGCTATATCTTTATACGAGACTCAAATCAGCATACTTTTTGAACGGAATAGTATTACCGTTTTATTTCTGTGTTTTGTAGAATATAAGCAATACAAAATTGGTCTTATTTCCATATTCTAATATTGAAATATTATCAAGTGTATCTGAATTTTCATATTCGGTGTTTCGATTATTCTTTAACCAATTGTTTTTTGTGTATCTTAAGATAAAAACAATTAGATAGTTTTTATGATATAGAAATTCACACATTTAATGCCATGTACCAGATACTTTCCGGCTGCAATATTTCATGCCACATATAGTTATTTCAGGCTGCACTATATCACTACATATACATAATTTACCGGCTGCGTTAATTCATGCCACATAAAATAATTTACCAGCTACCCTATTTCATGATACGTATAGTAATGTGTCAGTTGCCCTATTAGTTGCCATTCTAGTAGTTTAACGGCTGCCCTAATTCATGCCATATAGTATTTTAGTTATTTACCGGTTACCATGTTTCATGTCCTATATAGTAATTTACCAGCTGGCCTATTTTATGCTGCATATAGTAGTTCACCGGCTGCCCTATTTCATGCTACATATAGTAAGTTTTTGGCTGCCCTGTTTCATCTATATCAGTAAATAAAATTGAAGTGTCTGTTGGTAATCTATATTAATCTACACAAATAAATAAAATTGGAGTGTTTGTTTGTAATAATAAAATAACCGGTTTAACTAAATGCATATGGATATATACACGATACACATACCAAAATAACAGTTTTTACAATTTTTGTCTCTCTGTCTGTTTGTTCCGGCTAATCTCTGGAACGGCTGAACCGATTTTGACAGGACTTTCACTGGTAGATAGCTGATGTAATAAGGAGTAACTTAGGCTACTACTTTAAAAAAATCCCGTGGGATTAGGCAAAAACTTTTATAATACAGCAGGCGGCAAGCTGCAACTACTTTACCGCCTTTATACCAAATGCATGTGGATGTATATACGGTACATATACTTACCAAAAGTAACAATGTTTAGGAAATTATTTACCAAAGTGGTACGGATTAGACTTCTTTCGCTTTTTACAATATGCCTAGCAATTAAACTCTTGATTGATAATAGGTAAGACGCTGGCACCAAAATGATGAAGACGTTGCAGAATTCAACAATAGTTAGTATTGGAGATGTTAGTGATATTCCTGCTTCCTTTCGCTTTTTAGGGTTCCGTACCTAAAAGGTAAAACGGGAACCTTAATCTAAGCCTCCGCTGCCTGTCTGTCCGTGTGTCTGTCTGTCACCAGGCTGTATGTCGTAAACCGTGATAGCTAGAAAGATCAAATTTTCAGAAATTATGTATTTCCGTTCCCGCTATAACAACGAATATTAAAAATAAAAAATGACAATATTAAGGGAATTTCCATACAATGAACGTCCTTTTTTCGTATTTTTAAAGATGATGATGTTACGGACCCTTGGTGTATGAGTCCAACTCGAACTGGACGGTTTTATTACAATATGTCTAGCAATATATTTCTTAAAAAAGGGGCCTGGATCGACACAAGAAATGTGGACTTATTATGAAGAAATGTACTGGGGATTTTTTAAGTTTTAATTTAGAGTTATTTTCTTACGATATTTGCATGTCTAGGCAAATCAGCAAATCTAATTAATAATTTCGTCAAGGGGTATGTTCGAGTCGATTAAAACCTTAACTCTAAAGCGTAAAAAATAATGATTTGGAATCGACAACATATATCCGCAAAATTTCGAATGTCGATATTTTGTTAAATTCTAATGGTGAAATGCCAATCATTTTAACAGCTCAATCTTATTCTCTTTCTTTATTGTACGAATGGCAATTATTAGTGAACTTTGCCAGTGTCGAGTGAACTTAGGAAGCTTCTTTTTGGATTGGCTTCATCTTCGTAAAGTTAACAATGTTAATGTATGGCACAAGGCTATCTATTGGATATTTTGACATTAATCGTGCATGTACCGTCAATCCTCCAATGGTTTGGCGATAATTAACTTCTTTAGCCGAATTAGACGATTTCTGGCAGGAGAAAATCAAATTGATTAATGGATGGATGTCAGTAAAATGCTATCCTTGGACAGAAGAACAAGAAACATGTCAACTATGAAATCAATGAGGCTAGGGTTCAAATCGGGTACAATTATTTGTATGATTAATATTTTAAGTATTTATTGTTTTTTTTTTGTATTAATTTTATTTTAACCGAATGCATACTTTTGCATGTACTATTTTAACCAAAGTTTAAAAAATATTTTCGAATTCATTAAAAAAATAGGTACAAAAGATGGAAGAAAAATTAAATGAGACAGAATGAGAGAGGGGAAATAAAGAAAGATGTGGATAGAAAGGTTTAGAGGAGGGGAAAGAGAAAGAGATAGGGGAAAAAGGGAGATATGAGTGGACGGAAAGATGTGAAAAAGGAGAGGTTTTTGGGGGAGGGGCAAATAGGAGGAGAGGTAGATGGAGATTGGGAGATAGGGGGAGATGAGGATAGGAAGATAGGAGAAGGGGAGATATTGGGAGCGGGTGATAGTGGGATGGGATGATAAAAGTGGAAAAGATAGGGGAAGATAGAAAAAAGGCAGGGGAAGTTAGCGAAAGGTAGAAGGAAGGTAAGGGAATGTTAGTGGGTAGTAAAGGGAAGTTAGGGTTGACGTAAAAGCAGGTAGTGAGAAGATAGTAGCAAGTTAGGGGTTCGGGGAAGGAAGGTACACGGTAAGGGATGGTGGGGGAAGGAAGCGGGAAAGTAAGGGTAGGGAAAGATAGAAGGATGGTGGAAAAAGGGTAAGATTAAGGTAGTAAAAGGTAATGGGAAGTTAGGTAGATGACAGAGGTCAGGCAGGGGAAGGTAGTAAGAAGGTAGTATAAAGGTAGCGGGAAAGTAGCGGAATGGTAGTAGTAGAAGTGGAAGAAAGGTAGCGGAAACGTAACGGCAAGGTAGAATAAGGTAGCGGAAAGTTAGCAAAAAGGTAGGGAGAAGTAGAGATAAGTTAGGAGAAGTTAAGGGCCAGGTGGGATAAAGGTAGGAGAAGATAGGAGTAAGGTAGCGGTAAGGTAGCAAGAAGGTAGCGGAAAGGTAGCAAAAAGGTAGCAGAAATATAGCGAAAATTATCGTGAATCTTGAAAATTATTTCTTTTGTTAATTTATGTCAGTTTGTTTTGAAAATTAACTTTAGAATGAAAATATTTAATAAATAATTATTAAACACAATGAACAATGAATGCTGTACGAATTACGATTTGCCTAATATTTTTGAAAACCGATATTCCTTGAAAACCGAAAATGTCTACCTATATTTTGTTAAAGATTTGTTTTATGATTTATGAATCACATTTCACCTGAGCGAAGCCGGGTTTTCATCTCGTTAATTATAATCGTGACGTTTTATTACAGCTACCCCGAGAAGGTTGCTGTAAAAAAATGTAATGTTCAGAATCAAATTTTATTTGATAAAATATAATTTTTATTCGGTAAGCAGATAGATAAAGATCGGCTTTCTTCGGATCTTACAGTATATTTTGGTCTAAGGCCTGATTAAGGGTTCTAGGGTTATTGGAGATTGCAAGCCGGTTGCTGCAGTTTAACTGCGTTTAAATTATTATCTAGACAAATCTGGACATCTATATGGTATTGTAACGTGCTTTGATTTCTTTTGTAACGTGCTTTCGTAATTGTGCAATAAAATACCAATTATATTATAATCGTGTATTTACAGCACAAATATACAAAACAACACAATACAATACGTAAATATACTGATTAACAATAATAACACTCACTATACTAATACAAGAATTAACCGACTACATAGAATCACAAAATAAAACACTTATCGTATTCACTGTACTATATCACTTTACGCTGATTGTCTGTATTATTGCTCCGAATCGCTGTTTAAAACTGCACTCTATTTGTCAACACATCCCTATTTATACCCATGGTAAAGTTCAACTACAATACCGAATCTTCTGAAATTTCCGCGTAAACAATGCCAATTGTAAACAAGTTACTGAACACGCTATTATCACCCTTATACTCCAAGCGACAAGGTCAATTATGGCATAACTATTCGGGTAACGACGATAATGTTTCTCAATAGAATTAGTAGATATCTCTTTCTTTTATTTCTAGATCTTTCCAGCTCTCCATCTCTTCGCGTTTCTAGATTATTCATAACCGTATATAAGATATAAGACAACTTTCACAGAGCTGGTTAATGGATGAAAAATATTTTATATCCAATTAATTATGTCAATACAACATATATATTGCAAATAGGTTATCTACCTATTCAGGAATACGGCCGAATAGGTAGACAGAGGTACCCACGATTAGCCGAAGATACTTGATCCCACAATATGATAGATGGCAAGCCTATCTTAAACCGGACACTTTCCTATCCCGGGCAACATTATGTTTATCAGACAACTGAAAAAACACATTTTTGAACTGTCCAACCCAAATCGAACCCGCGCGCGATCTCATGTGGTCAACACCGACACTGGATAACTAGATCGCAGAGTTGATAGTATTTCTTATTTTATTTTTGAGTAAAAAATTTCAGTCTAGAATATATATTTTTAAGCATTTCACTGGTTTGGTTCATAAAATGCCGTACCGATCGAAAGTATGTAGCCTATCGAATATGCAAATATTAGGTTGACTACTTTTTCCTCGTCACAACTCTTGGGTAGGCAAGTATAAACAGGTCAATCGATACTACTAACCTGCCTACTAACCTGCCTACTAACCTGCGGAGGTTAAGGTAACCGGTACTATTCCACCACAAGTTGCTTCCCATTAATGTCTAAGTTGTCTACAGGCAATGGCTATTGCTTTCCATCAGGAGAGATATCTGCTCGTTGCTATTTTATCATATAATAAAAAGTATTATCTTAATCATAGCAAGGGCCACACAAAAATGCTAAAAAGTATTCTCGCAACTCATATTCTCCGCGATCATGTAAATAAGGCTACACATCACACTTGCAGCAGTAAAACTTTGCTCGAATGCATATATTATTCGAGTAAAGGTCGAATATATTCCTGACCTGAGCAATCATTCTGCGCACTGGGTATTGCGAAGTTTCTGTCAAGGCAAATATGTAAAGCCCACTGGAGCACATTAATTCAACTAAATCAAATGAGATACTTATTCGTACTTACTGCAAAAAGGACAGTGGGATGCAGGTTACAAATAAAAATAAAAATTAGTTTAATAAATATAACTCGTTTGAAAAACATTACACTATCTCCGTCATTTAATGAAACAAGTAAGATTTAAAAAATAAGAAATGGGAATGAGTGAATGAATGATTACTTTTATTACGCACCAATAATTAACAAAAAACAGTAATATTATTAAGCTTACAATTATGAAAAGGCAGTCTTATCAGCGATCTCTGCCACACAGCATTTAGGTAGAAGACATATTACAGTAAATTTATTTTAGGTATTTAGTAGTACCATTAAATAATAAATAAATAAATAAAAATACATTCACACTTATTAAACGTTTATACTTACATAGGCTGACATAACATGATTAAATTGGTCGCTTTCTTATAGAAGAGGAGGCAAACGAGCGGGGGTGCATCTGATAATAAGTGATCACCGCCGCCCATAAACATCTGCAATACCTATCTTCTTTCTTGCAGTTGCGTTGACGACTTTTTAAAAATAAGTAAGCTTTTTTCTTGAAGGTCCCCAAGTCGTATCCATTTGAAAACACTCCCGCCGGTAATTGATTCCACAATGGAGTAGTGTGAGGCAGAAAGTGCTGAAAAAAGAGCACGGTTGAGGATTTTCAGACATCGAGGTGGTGCGGAAGAAACTTTAAATTTTGACGCGATATCCAATGATGGAGTTTAGAGGCAGGAATTAATCCAAACAACTTGTCGGAACACTTTCCATGATATATGCGATAAAAAATTCAGAGCGAAACTACATCTTTGCGTAACGCTAAAGAGTCAAGCCAAGTAGAAATCGTCGTCGGTCGTTGACGATTCGAACCACTCTACGTTGAATGCGATCAAGACGAAGAAGCTGATATTGAGGAGCTCCAGCCCAGAGTTGAGGACAGTACTCCATATGAGGTCGAATTTCGAATGAAGTACTGTTTCACTCTGCTGAGAACACTAAGCTTTTTTAAGGCTAGTTTAGCTTTTCTTTCCAAAAGACCGTGAAACTGAATGTTGTTCGATATGTCGACTCCTAGAATTTCAATACTGGCTGAGGCTATCGTCAGTTTAAAATTATATATAGCGTGTAATGGAAGCGTGAAATTGCCTACAGAAAGTCGAAACTATGGAAGTGAACCATGACTGAGATGAAATACATTGGACGTTAGGGGAGGTTTTTGAATTTTTCACAATAACTTAGACCACTTCAATATTTTCTATCGTTTAATACAAAAATTTTATTAATGCATACTCCCATTCTTCCAATTATAGACTATGCAGATTCTTGTTACCTCGATGCCACTGAAGACACAGTAAACAAACTTGAGAGGTTGCAGAACCTGTGCATCCGTTTTAACTATGGTATGAAAAAATTTGGCCTTGTTTCTGGTTCTCGGACAGAACTTACATGGCTTTAAATTAGACAGCGCAGAGAAACTTACATACTTTTTTTATTATATAAGATTCTTTTTAATCCACAATCTCCTAAATATCTTCGTGATTCCTTTGGATTTTTACACTCTCTGAAACTGAAAACTGAAAAACACATTTTTTTGAATTGTCCGACCTGGGACCTCATGTGATCAACTCCGACACCGGACCACTAGACCACAGAGGCGATACACATAAATTTAGATGTGTGATGAAAATTAACGTTTTGAGTGTGCACTTTTATTGAATCCCTTTGCAACATCTTTATGGTTATTTAAAAAATCTTATAAAACTTCCAATTGTTCATTGAATATATTGATATCATACGACCGTTTTGCTTCCGACATCAATCACGTTCATTAAATCAAAGTGTAATCTTAAGCTTTAAAATAGTCACAAACTATTTCAAAACTCTAATCTCAAAAAATCAAGACGTAGGTACTCAAGAAATTTAAAAACCGCGCTCATAACATAAATATATTTATTAAACAATTCAAGGTCAAGTGTAATATTCCCAGCAGTGTTGCCAATGCTACGGCAAGTACCGTGCTCTACGATTTGAGGTCAAAAAATCACAAATACACGGCCTACGGCTGCAACCATGTGTCCGTAGCAGATTCTATGGCTATTCGCAAATTCTACAGTAATTGATTAGTAATTAACTCCGATGCCCGAAATTTTATCGTCGTATAGTGCCGTCTCACTTACCCAGAACTTTGGAACCCACCACCTCAATGTACCAAAAATTAAAGACAAGAAAAAATATTTGTTGGAGTTTCAGGTAAAGTTGGAGATTCAGGAGAGTGTAAATCTCCATGTCGCTCTAGTGTAAGACCCTTATTGCGTTTTCCTCCTAGCAACTCTGCTGCTTATTTGCACTCGTTTATGGTACATGCTGTAAGTTTGTGGAATTCCCTGACCGACCGACCCTTAGACGCTATATAATTTGATTTTACCACATGATTGGTAATAATTAGTGTAAACTTGATATCACACGGTTTCTAAGGATACGTAGCTCTCTAGCTGTATGCAAATTGTCTTATTTGACTAATTAAAATAACTAGCGATCATCTGTGGCCGAAGTTCGACCCTAGAATAAACGATAAAATCTCTTTAAGGTTTAACAATTGACTTTAACCACAAAAAATATTTAAAATATTATACGTGTGTGTATATCATCACCAGAAACCATCGCCTATAGACACCATAGATGTTAATGATACCTTGCTATCTTGTGGCGAGGTTTAATGCCACATGCATAAGTTTACCGGCTACCTCAACCTCCAAACCGGAACACGACAGACACTAGCATTGACAGTATTGCGGCAGAAATAGGTAATAGGAATATATAATAGAAATAGGTCTCATAAATAGAGGTGGTACCAGATCCGGGCGAGCCAATGCGGAACTCTACCACATAGCAGCCACAATGGTAGTGACTCGCATAGTCAATCGATCGCCTTTTACGACCTGTCTGGCAGAGCGGCAGTTGGCCTATTCTCCAAAGGAACCCGGGCCCAACACGGGAGTTGTTTCATTAATGTAATGTGTGTAATGTTTATTTATATTTATTTCATGTATTCCTAAATAATGCATTTTATTCAAAAATGTTAGGTTTTTGCAGTCCTCCAAAATGTAAACTTTAACTATGCCTAATTTTATTCCTCCACCGTTCGTCCTATTGTCTTAAAAGATGTCCAAAACTTTTCTTTCTTTTATTAATATACAGATATTGAACAATACTTGCCGTGTAAAATAATGAATTGCAATATATGACGATTATACCGTACAATCATTGTATGAAAGTAACATGACTCTTGAAATTAAGGATTAAATATAACGAATAAAATTAAACATAGATTCTGAATATTTTAAATTGCATTCTAGAAAATATTCATATAATAAAAGATTCTATTCAATCGACAACTCGAATGTAAAGCTACGTGCATATAGGAAACGATTTATGAATGTGAATATATTGAAACATGGAATACGTTCCTTATTTGAAATAACAGAAGCTCAGAAATCAAACTTGTTTCAAACTTATACGAATACTTTGGAGTGACGAAAGAATAGTAAAATTTATAGATTCTTCATAGTAGAAGTTTATAAGCTTTTATGTTAGTTGGTGGTTAATTGGTCCTGCGGCCCTACCATAAACTGTTATAGCAGGTCAATTTTAGCCGATAATTAAACTGTCCTGCTATTTCGTACCATGAAAGCATTATATAACAGGCCAGTCAGCGACCATGTGAACTATGCCGGTGAGCGATCGCATTACTATTCAAACCTACTTCTGCCCTGCATTAAGCGTACCATGAAGTGTTTTTGACAAACCGAAATCTATATTTGAACTGCTGAAGTGTCATAATATCGCCGGTCACTTGCAGCTGTAAACAAGTAACTTTTATTGGATTGCTTTATCTTATATACACCGTAAACGTAAGTATTTTTGTTATAACTACTATTTCTAGCCCTAGTCCTATTTGAAGTTAATGTCAAAAAATATGCGATATAAATATTGTATATTTTTTGACATTAACTGTGTTTTAGAAAAATATTGATATTGGTATAAAATATAGTACCTAATTCATTACTTCTATTTAAAGTTTTCTGAATACAATATTTACTTAATTTTAAAGCTTTTTTTATTTATTTTAAATTCTAGATTTAAAAAAAAGTATCTTCATACCCGTATCCCCGAAGAGGTGGCAGTGGTACAACAAGTGCACCCACGATTAGCCGAAGCCTATGGCCACCCGGGAACTTTTTTTCAATCTCGGGCAACATTTTTTGTTAGAAAACTGAAAAACACATTTTTTTGAATTGTCCGACCTGGGACCTCATGTGATCAACTCCGACACCGGACCACTAGACCACAGAGGCGATACACATAAATTTAGATGTGTGATGAAAATTAACGTTTTGAGTGTGCACTTTTATTGAATCCCTTTGCAATATCTTTATGGTTATTTAAAAAATCTTATAAAACTTCCAATTGTTCATTGAATATATTGATATCATACGACCGTTTTGCTTCCGACATCAATCACGTTCATTAAATCAAAGTGTAATCTTAAGCTTTAAAATAGTCACAAACTATTTCAAAACTCTAATCTCAAAAAATCAAGACGTAGGTACTCAAGAAATTTAAAAACCGCGCTCATAACATAAATATATTTATTAAACAATTCAAGGTCAAGTGTAATATTCCCAGCAGTGTTGCCAATGCTACGGCAAGTACCGTGCTCTACGATTTGAGGTCAAAAAATCACAAATACACGGCCTACGGCTGCAACCATGTGTCCGTAGCAGATTCTATGGCTATTCGCAAATTCTACAGTAATTGATTAGTAATTAACTCCGATGCCCGAAATTTTATCGTCGTATAGTGCCGTCTCACTTACCCAGAACTTTGGAACCCACCACCTCAATGTACCAAAAATTAAAGACAGGAAAAAATATTTATTGAATAGGAACAAAGAAGTGTTTATAGAAAATATTCGAGATTTGTACCGGGAATGATAAATAAGTTTAAATAAAATTCAAAGCTATTGAAAATTATAATTTGTTGTTTTTTTATTTTCACAAAAAAGAAGAAAAAATCATACATTAGCCAAATAGCGCTGTTTTAAGGTTTTTAATGTTAAAAATGTAAAAAATTATATTTTTTTTAAGCAGTGTTACGGCCCACCGATGGTCTTTTTTCATATAAACACGGTTTTTTTTACCTAATGTATTGCCGCCTAAAAATTTGCATTGGCAACACTGATTCCCAGAGTTGTGTTCTTTAATGGATGCCGCTTAACAAATATTACTTGGTTTACTTTATGTTTCATATATTTTACGTAGACTTTAAATAACTTAAAACTCGATCTCTTTTGCCAATTTGTATTCTTAAATTTAAGATTTCTAATTAAAATGCATTAATAATAATACCTTTATACTAAAATTTAAATATCGGCAAGTTATGTGTTTCTCAACGTTAATTTGATATGTTCTGCCAGAGATAATGTAACCGGCCAGAAGACGACGCATTGTAGGTCAACAAAAATTAGTTCATGGTACGATCGTAAAACTTGACAGGTTAATAATACTCATAGTTGAACTGCCTGGAACTTGACAAGTATTAGAAATATTATAAGAGTTCATGGTAGGCCCTCTGGTCCCAACTTGGTCCCCTTGGTCCCTTTGTTGATGAAAAGGTGGTGGTTGACCAACCACCAACCTGTTACTAAACCATCTGCCATTCTGACAGGGAAGCTAAACTTATTACTGCCATCATGACTAGGTGGTAGAGTTCAGTAAAGTCCAACCCTAGATTGGTGCCACTTAACATTTACCTCGTGCTTGACCTGACTGCCTCGTGGTCTAGGATCACTAGCCTACTCAGCTTAGACCATGAGGTCCCGGGTTCGATCCCAGGGTCGATAAAAGTGGTATTAAAGTTGTTTCGAGATTTTTTCAAAAATATTAACTCTAGGAGAAGCATGAAGTCTGGCGGCGGGGGGTCTGGTGGTTCGAATAAGAGCCGTCTGCTCCGGTTATTTCTAAAAATAGATCACTAAAGATAATTGTTATCAGGTCAGTAAAAAGTGGCAATGTGGGTCACCACTCGCCCCGCCAACAATCCGGTGAATCGTGGTGAACTGGACGTTCAGTTTACTCTGCTTTTACCATGATAATGATATTAACCACTTATTGCGAGAGAAAATATGATGATATTTACCACTTATTACGGTCTTGTTCCAGCTTAGAGGTTGAGGTAATCGGTAAACTTATGCTATTGGCATTAATATATCGCCACACTACTTATAGTCTTCAGATCTCTGGTATGAAATATAATTTGTATAAAAAAACCTATACAAACTTCCACCATCTAATTTAAAGAGTGGTAAGTGATTTACCAAAAAACTTTAAATAGGTATTTTATTATTTATAACAAGGAATATCTACTTATTTCAATTTTTAAACTCCAAGTATCCAAGTTTACGGAAGTCTCATACAAAATTAAAAAAGTTTGAAGTTATATTTTGTTAATTTGTATTTTTATGCTTGCTTACATACTAAATTTCAGATTTTTAGGACTTCAGGAATTACCACAGACCACTTGAATACTAATAGACACGCCATTGGGAAGGAAACGTATCGCCGCGCATATCAGTAAACGTTCCTATCACTGTCAAAGGTGTTATATATTTGTAGATATATTATAATGTGAAAAAAATAGAAATAAGCCATATTGTACTATTTTATCGTACCGAATGAGATTACAAGGTTTAAAAATTACCCTAGAATTGACATTATTTCATCAATAAGAAGATTAACTCTCTGTTTCTCTGTGTAAATGCAAGCTACATTGACGATCTAAGAAATTGCATTGAAAGGCGTATTCATTTAATTCGTGGGAATTACCCTAAGAAATTTTGATGATCATCAGTGAGTGAGTCAGTGACGAAATCTGACGCTTAAAAGCTATTAAAACTTTAACTGTTTATCGTTTAATATATCTATTATTGATATTATATACCACACATTTTATTTTTCAGATAAAATGTGTGGTAAACCAAAACCCAAATAAAAAGGGTTCAAAAAAAAGGCCAGATACTTCGAGAAAATGTAGGTAGTAAGAGTTTCAGGAAAAGCGAATGAAGCGCAATTGGTGCTTCGTTCACTAGTCTTAACGGAAGCAGTATTATTATGCCTCCAGATATCCACGTATGTGTAATCACAAGTTACTCTAAAATCAAATCAAATAACTTTGATGCGTCTTAGCAGTATAAGAAACTCGAATGCTATTACGACCGCGATATAAACGCTCTCATATGCCATCATGCATTTTTTTTTATATCATAAGATAGCAAACAAGCAGATGGGTCTTCTGATGGAAAGAGTCAACCATCGCCTATAGACACCAAAGATGTTAATGGTGTGTTGCTATCTTGTGGCGAGGTCTAATGCCACATGCATAAGTTTACCGGCTACCTTACCCTCCAAACCGGAACACGACAGCGATAAGCACTGACGCTATTGCGGCAGGAATAGGTAAGGCGGTGTTACCAGACCCGGGCGAGACAATGCAGAGCTCTACCACCATACTTGACTTTTATACGTAGATGTGTTTATATTAATTTTATTCAATTAATATGTAGTCTGTGGGACAGCGCTCGTTTTTTTAAATGATCCATGCATACCTACTCGAAACTTTGTGACTAAGTTCTTTTGGCGAGTGTACCAAACTATCTCTATACATCTTTTTTCAAAAGTGTTGCGAAACATAACTTCGTATATTGTTATAGTTAACCTATCGATGAATTGGTGATAGTAAAGCAACAGGTAATTTATTGGATAACATTTACCACAATTCATCAAAAGTAAACTGTGTTCTTACTGATGCCTGTCACGTTCGCGATGATCAACTAGCTCATGGGGCAGAATTTTTGTCGCAAAAAAGTTTTTTTTTTCTAATTGCTTGTATAAATGTGTTGAAACTAAGTACATATTTATCAAAAAGTAATTATTACTTTAAAACAAATACTTATGATGATTTCACATATCGAGAAAAATATGCTAAAAATTACGAAAACTTGTTTTTTTTACACTATATATTTTTTAATTTATTTCTTACGTACATATCGCATTAAAATTTTGAAAGAATGTCAATTAAGATTCAAAAGATAAAATAAAACGTATACAATAAGACATATAGATGCATGGCAGACATTCTCTAATAGACTTGGAACCCTTTGGGTACGGTATCCTAACTAGATTGAAAAATATTTTAGATAAGTATTATTACAAAATCAATATAAATTCATTAAAAAACTAATATTTTGTAATATAGTAATGGGGGCTTTAAGAAACAAAGACTTCAAAACAAAATTTGATCTGGGTGTAGTAAAGTTTAAGGCTCAATTCACACTGAAGTTAGCAGCGGACGGCAGCAAACGGTTATATCCTTATATAGCAGCCAAAACGTACATGTGCCATGACTTCTCCCTTCATAATTATTCAAAACACTGCACTAAACCGAGATCCGGTCACACGGGAGATAACTCTAAGTGAGGGTTTTAGTAGCACAATTTAAAGTTAAACGGCTGCTCTATCCCAGTTTCCCTATTCAGTCCTTCAAGCGACCAATTAGTTATTTCGAAAATCAATAGCGCAACGTTATTAAGCCGAGTGTTATGCCGTTAAGCTGCAGGACTCATGATATTTTGCTTACTTGAAATTGATCTGCGCAGTGCAGAAGACTGCTAAAAAGTATGACAGTGATATAACACTCATGACTTCGGTTTCATTAATAATATTTAACTCTTTCAAATTGTGCGTTTTAATAATAAACAAATAAGTCAAAATAAATGACACTAAACCATACGAGAATATGTTCTTCTTTTGCTTTGCATAGTTGATTAAAATTATTAGGGCATATCAATCTTACAATTAATAGAAATCCAATTACAAGTCGTATTTTAAATTATGTTGAATTATTCTTTTTTATTTCGCGATTTGGGATACATAATCATTATGTAATGCATAGGCCTTACCATATCTCAATATTTTTCATTGGAACACTGATAAAATGACATTGTTATTATTAGTCAAACACTATCAAAAAATACGCGCGGCAGTTTATTGAAACACGTGTAGACGCTATACACGTATAGTAAAAAATTCATACATACGTTCGAAAATATAACCATATTTATGGTGCAGTCAGTTTTTTTTATAAAATGATATGACTACTCTGTTATAACTGCAAGATGGCTTCCAATAGTTATTTAGTCCCTTTCGAGTGTAAGACCATTACATGAGTAGTATGCACAGCTAAATAGATAAATGAATAGATATCGTTGGAAAACTAACGCGATTTGTTCTAACCTCAAATTATTTGCTTGCCATATCGGTGCTAATTAACAATACCATTACAAAGAAATAAATATATAAATCTATACTTAAAATTATAAATGCGAAAGTCTTTTTGTCTGTTACGCTTTCACTGTTAAACCGCTAAACCAATGTTAATGAAATTTGGCTTGTAGATAATAGAAGATCTGGGGTTAAGTATAGGCTAACTTTTTTTAATCATCCATTACAGGGCTAAGTAAAGGTTAAAGTTTGTATTACATGTTAACCTACACTTGAGAGAAGCTTTACGGGTCAGCTATTACTAAATATATATAAAATAAACACCTAAATCCAGAAATATAAATATAGCATACATATGCTCAGCACACATATTTAAGTCCCTGTTGGGAATCGAACCCGAGCCAAATCCATCACGTATTCAGTGTCGCTAACTACTCTACAACTGTGGTTATTTTTATAATTAAATTATTTTTGTAATAATTATGAGTTTATAAGAGAAAAAGACAAAACACAAATAAAATGACAATTTAGGTTTTAAAAGTGTTAGTGGTTTTCCTGCCGACCGCTGTCACTGTTGATGTGATTTGAGCCTTAGGCTACAGACAGGTCCGACTTGTAAAGCTATTGCTTTATGAGTTTCTAAAATAAACCTCCTTTTAATAGACGAATTAACTTCATTAATTGAAGACCGAGCATCGTTTCTCGTTTAAAACTGTTCTCCGAGTTATTTGATCGCTAAACATCTTTCATTAAAACTTTAATATAAATTAAAGATGTGCTTAAGACTTTTATTTAAGTAATACCCTGTTTGTAAAAGTTTCTTTAACTTTAAGCGTTGAGAGATTTTTGAAAACACTTTTGCATTACCATGGTTATCATCACTATGGAAACACTTTACGTCCTAAATTATATTTGTTAATGATATAGAGTAGAAAACAAAAAGAGTGTTAATATTAGGAGATAACCATCGTGTTTGCCTACATACACAGCAATTTTACCAGTTGGTCTGGAGTACTTTGAAGACTAAACCATCTGCCGTTCTGATAGGTAATTGCTATACAAGTGAGATTGACTGAGAGAGATCGGCTACACGAGTTACTTGTTCTACTAGCTGTATCGTGGCTACTAGGTGGTAGAGTTCTGCATTGTCTCGCCCGGATCTCATACCACCGTTTTACTTAATCTTATAGCAATAACCTCATTACTTGTCACTGTTGTGTTTTGGTTAGGAGGGTAAGGTAGCTGATAAACTTATTCATGTGGCATTAAGATTTCGCCTCAAGGAAAGTAACGCAACATTATTCTCTCTGGTGTCTATAGGCGATGGTTATATCTATATTGTGTATGTGTTAATTCGTGGTAGTGCCATACTGCAATTGCAACTGAATAGGCCGGCACGCCTGAGGAAATGGGGAGATACCACTCTCTCACTTAACACCGACGTAAGTACCAGACCATGGATGCTCAGGCTGCTATGGGTATTCTGGAAGGGGGAGGGGGATGTGCGCTCAAAGACAATTCTGTCCGGGACAAACAGAGCTAAAAAGAAATGGCACCCCTTACCACACTCACTGTGGATTTCTGTAATATCATGTTTTCCCCGTGTTCGTTCCGGGCTTCTTTGAAGAATAGATCAACTGCCGTTCTGCCAGGCATGTCGTAAAAGGCGACCGATTGGCTATGCAAGTCACTAACATCGTGGCTACTAGGTTGTAGAGTTCTGCATTGTCTCGTCCGGGTCTGGTACCACCGCCTTACCTATTAGCGTCAGTGCTTGTCACTGTCGTGTTCCGGTTTGGAGGGAAAGGTAGCCGGTAAACTTATGCACGTGGCATAAGAGCTCGCCACAAGATAGCAACGCACCATTAACACCTTTGGTATCTATAGGCGAGGCGAAAAAAAAATATCACGGGGCTTCATTCCGACATGAACGCCGTCCATTACCATCTCGAGACGGCGAAGCCAACTTTGCTCTTCTTGACCGAGATACAGATATCTTCTCCGGCTGATCCTTCCTACCTCTCCTACCCGGAGTACAAACTGGAACATTCCTTTGCTCCGCGCGCTGGTGTGTGCGCATACGTCGGAGAAGATATCTGTTACCGGCGCCTCGGCAGACTTGAAGGTGAGGACCTATCCGTTCTCTGGTTACGCGTAGTTTGCGACGAGCATCCACGTAGCTACGCGTGCCTATACAGATCCCATGGCGGGAACACTGTGGTTGACCGGCTCGTTGAGCATTTACAAACGGCTATAGATTCCGTGTTAGAGCAGACACCCTCCACAGAGATTGTGATCTTGGGCGATTTTAATGCCCACCCCGCCAAATGGCTTTGTTCGCGCACTACCAATCATGCGGGGAGGTCTGTTCACGATTTTGCCTTGGCATATGGTCTTACACAACTAGTAACTTGGCCCACGCGAGTTCCCGATGTGGATGACCATACGCCTTTACTATTGGACCTTCTGCTGACCTCTCATCCGGACCATCATCAGGTATCTAAGGACGTCAAACTTGGTTCATCAGACCACTGCCTGACTCGGAGTAAAGTACCGGTTTTGCGCCTATCTCGGCCTCCTTTAGCAGGCTGTCGTCGCGTTTGGCACTCTAGGTCAGTAGATTGGGATGGGATGTGGTCTTTTTTTGTGTCCTACCCATGGGGGTGGTTGTACTTTTCGCTGGATGATCCGAGTGTCATCGCTGACTCTATTGCCGATGTGGTGCTGCAGGGCATGGAACTTTTCATTTCAATTTCTGTAGTACCAATTGGTGGTAAATCTCAGCCTTGGTTTGGTCGCTCCTGTAAAATGGCTTCACGCCGCAAGCAGGAGTGCTACCGGGCTTGGGCTGCAGCGTCCGCATCTTGTGATGAAAAAACCAGCTCATTACGTAAAGAGTACAATTCCGCCTCGAGGTACTTCAAAAGAGCTATCGTCAGGGCAAAATCTGAACACATAGGCAGAATTTGTGAGAAATTATCTCGGAGAGGGAACACGTCGAAGAGTGCCGATACAAGCTTGTGTCTGAAGTCGAGAATCGATTTACCGATGTTTCGGAATGGGGTCGTCAAAACCTAAAGAGCCTACTCATTCTTAAAAGGCTGGCAACGAAACTGCAAGACCTCTGGTATTGCGGATGTCCATGGGTGGCGGTGATCACTCACCACCAGGTGCACCTCTTGCTCGCTTGCCCCCTCTTCTATAAAAAAATATATCAGAAAAGGCATCTACTTGTTTCCTCACTTGTAATAAAAAAATACTCTCAAAAACAAAATAATTAAAAAGGCTTAAGTCCAATCGGTATAGTTTCCGATTAGTTTCGGATCTATGTGAAATGTGTGAATTCTGGAAGACATCTTCTACTTTGAAGACGGGGTTCTTAGGATTAGAAAAACTTGAACAAGCAACCATGTAAAAATTATGTTAAAATAGCTAAGCAAGAAATAAAATACTTTTTATATATTTATGATGCATTTGTCAGAGTGAGCTGAAGGAGTTTGCGGTTGCGTTCCATCTCGCACGATGCGCCTTAGCTTGGACGATATTGATTAAGCTGGAGGCGCCAGAAGTACCGGCGATGATGATGTACAGCAGCGATAGTATGTAGCGTAACCGATGACAATTTATTGGCCACGATTGATATTTCAGAGTAATCCTCAAAACTTATGCCGATCACGATTGATATTTCAGTGATTAAAATGTTTTAAATTATTCATAATCAAAATCCAAAAGGCACAAAAATTAATATTAAAACTAAATGGCACCTGAAGCCATTAACATATCCTAAGCTCTCAAATGCAGTTTAGTTCATGAAATAGTACGAATAAGTATGTAGCATACTGAAAAATGAGGAATTTTGTTCACAGTTCACTTCTAACATTCTAACAACTTGCTGAAGTAGTTGGTCAAGAAATGAGTAGTTGTTACAATTGACGTTTCGAAAATATTTTTAGTTGGTCTTAAGATGTTATACTTTTGTTAATTTTTTATTATATATTATCTTTATATTTAACTATTTCAAATGCTATAATGAAATTGACAATTGTCAAGTTGTTTCATATCTTGTGAGTTTTTCAATGTTGTTTATATTGTTTTTAAATGTGGTGTACTTATTTTAAATACTTAAATGTAATTAATGTCTAAAATCTTAAAACCCGATATTATAAATACGTGGCAACGGAGATCATTAAAATGTCGTTAACTCTCAAACGCAAGTTCATGAAATAGAACGAACATGTAGCGTACAGAAAAGTACCCAGGAATTTTGTTCACATTTCACTTCTTAACTTTTAACAACTTGCTGGAGTAGTCGGTCAGAAGTTGAGTGGTTGCTACAATTGAAGTTTTGAAAAATATTTCTCAAGCACTACACTCGGTTTCTAGATTGTCGACATTGTTCACAGTTACATTGTATTTACCTTTTTATGCGGATATTTTAGTTGTTATAATTAATTAATCAAGGTTTTTAATCTTTTATTTAAGTTGATATGAACTGTAAATTTTGGGCAACTCTTTTATATCAATCTAAACAATATTTTGAAACCAGATTTATTTCAAGATGCTTGACTTATTAATTAAAGTGCACTTTTTTATTCAGTTATTTTAGCTTCTTTATAATTATAATTCTAACTATATTTGTCAAGGTATTTATCTTTTTTGCCGATGCAAGTTTTTTTTAAGTTAGCTTAAGCGTTCTGCTCTCGTAAACATTTTCTATGTGTTGATAAAAGCTCTTTTAGAAGAACAGATAAACCATTTTATTATCGGTCATCTTTTTGAAGGCGATAAAAGGCTAAACCTGTGTTGGTCTAGCTTCGTGGGGGTACAGGCTAACTGCCGTTCTGCCAAGCAGGTCATAAAAGGCAATTGATTAGCTATGCGGGTCATTACCATCGTGGCTACTAGGTGATAGAGTTTTGCCTATCATTGGCCCGCTGGGTCTGATGCCTCCGCCTTATTTGTTCCCTTCATAATAGCGTTAGTGCTTGTGACGGCCGTGTTCCAGTTTGGAGGATAAGGTAGCCCGTAAATTTATGCATGTGGCATTAGACCTCGCCATAAGATAGCAACACACCGTTAACATTTTTGGTGTTTATAGGCGATAGTCGACTCTTTCCATCAGGAGACCCATCTGTTTATTTGTTAGCTTATGATATAAGAAAAACATACGCGATGATATATACACAACACACATATAATATTTATAATTTTTTTACACTAATGTTAATTGTCAAACCTAAAAGAGGTTTTATTGCTTAGTCTAGAGTCGAATTTGGACACAGGCGATAACTAGTTATTTCAATAATAATTAGTCCAATAAGACAGTTCGCATCAAGTGAACTACGTATTAGTTTGTTAACCCATCTAAGAAAAAGAGATTATCAGTTCTACTTGATTTTAAGATATGGATTTTAAGATAAGATATGGATTTTAAGATTTAAGATATGGACACATTTCTCGAAGGACATGCATGATGATTACATATAAATAGATAAGATGTTGGTTTATTTTTTACAAGTTACATGGTTTTAGTAATTCAATTCTCATGCATTTTTATTCGAGTTAGTTTTTAACGTTTAAGTTAACTTTAGGAAAAGTGGAAAATAAAGTTAAAAGGGGATTTATACTTATAAGGGGATACTTAATAAATAGGGGAAATAAAGTTAAAAGAAAAGACGAGTTAGGTAATCTGTAGAGACTAGATGATGCTGCAGTATTAGATCAAGTTACGATAAAAACCTCGGTAATTGGTTTATAGAGAGGTTACTGTATTAACAGAAGTAACAAAATATCTTTTACGTACACAAAAGAAAAAACCGACTTTTTATATCATAAGATAAGAAGCAAGCACATGGTTCTCCTCATGGAAAGAGACAACCATCGCCTATAGGCACTAAAGTGTTTATTAGTGCGTTACTGTTAACGGATTAAACTGGATAAGCCTTTTAAGGCAATTTTTGGAGTTATCAGTGTGGCTTTCATTTACATAGAGAAATACAGAGTTATAATACTTACTGATGAAATAAAATTACTGCAGAGGTATTCCTTAAGTCTTAGCATTTTATTCGATTCGATTAAATATAATTATAATAGAATAGAAAATATAATTTCTATTTTTTTACGATTTAATATATGTAAAAGAATTTGACATTTGCATACATTTGCTCATACGTGCGGCAACGTATCTTTGCGCCCAATATCGTATCTTATTAGTATTTGTGTGGCCTATAATACATCTACACAAACTTCATAATAGAAATTAAAAAACACATTTTACAGGTTTATGAAAAGAAAGAAAAGATTAACAAAGTAAAAATATATTGTCTTAAGCAACTTAAAGAAAGTGAAATTCCAGTAAAACCATTTTATGTAGTGTTGCCGGACGAGGTCATATGGCTCGCACGGACAAAAAGTTATGAGATCTCATATAGAGCCAAGTACTAGTAACTCTACACGCTCCAACTCTACATGCCATTTACAGGTGTAAAGTTTATGAATTTTGTACGGCTTGGCCCTTTTCGCTACCGTTATATTGGCATAAAGTGATACTTTTCTTCTATTCTATAGTATCTGCTTCTACTTTCTGTAGGAAGCAAATCTGCTATCCATTTATGTAACAAGGGTAGAACTTGCTACATTATTGGATAGTAGATTTAGATTTGAAACTTTACTTGATTTTTTAAACAAATGTTCAATAATTTTGTTGGGTTTCCGACTCCAAAAATTACAGGTGACCCTGCAATAAAAGATACTATATTATGGTACTTTAAACCGTCGTGTTAATTTGTACGGCTTTTTATTGATAGCTGTAGAATACCAATAGCGTTTGAATATATACATTTTGTGTGCGACACTATTACGCATGCAAATACCACAGAATACTTAGAGACTACCAGAATTCAATGTTACATACAAGTATTATACGAGCATAGCGCACATAGACATCTCTCACGGACGCGATATCTCCGACTGGTGCGGAACAAACTGTACCGAACCATTCCGAGATATCGCGTACGTGAAAGGTGTCTATGTGTGCGTTGCTTGAATGTCACATGCATGTAGATCGACTACTGTTAGTTTCCGGTATTCTGTGCAAATACTGAAGGCTACTTGTTAATAGTCTGTTGTGAAGTTTATATAACTCGTGTAATAAAGCGCGTAAAAAATCTAGACCGAGGCAAAAAATCTATCCTTTTTGCAAAGTTCATAGAGACACTGAAAGTTTGGGCTTTGTTTCATGAAATTTATAACGTTTTTTTGGAACGAAGTTCCTTAAGGCAGGCTTGGAAGGGATAGGGATTTTGCTGCGCGACCGAACTGAAAAAATTGTGATAGTAAAACCGTAAGAAAAAATGCGTGGAATAAAACCATTAAATGAGACGTGCGCAGGTGCGACAGTCGCATACACAAGCGAGTAGTGCCGTTTAGCCGAAGGAAGTTCGTTCCTACCTGGTGTCCCGCGACACCACATCATTTTTTTTATTTTAAAGCAATCCCATTCTAATCATTCTGTTTAAAGTTATGTTAAATAGCGTAAAAACAGATGGGGCTATTTCAAATTTTTGGTAATTTTGACAGAGATTCAATTTAAAACTCAACAAAAAAGTTTCGAAATTGTCAAAATGAGAGTTCAAAAGTTTAAAGCTCTTACTGTCCCTAATGTAAGCTAATCGTGTAGTTCTTCGAAATTAGAGGAGTGATGGTATTTATTTTACCTTATTTGGCAAATATATAAAGTAGATTGCAATTCTAATAATATTGTATCCCACCAAAACATTTTCATGAAAAATTTTGCCAGGATAAAATTATGCGGCTCGCTCTATCAAAAAGTTATCAGATCTCATTTAGGATCAAGCTTCTCACTCTACATGCCCTTCTCACAAACAAACTCTACGCCTTAGTCAAATATGTGGCTTGAACGTTTTATCAATTTATTGTGGACCATACTCTTATATGACGATATCGAATGGAAAAAGAAGAGTTTGTGGAGGTAGCGCTTATAGAGTAAGGGCATGTAGAGTTAGAAGCTTGGTTCTATATGAGATATGATAAGGTTTTCACAATGCGAGTCATATAGTCTTGCCGTGGTAACATTTGTCATGAAAATATTTATGGTGGGATTTCCCTTCTTTTTAACAATTTGTTATAAAATGTCTGTACTTCTATCATAATTATCATATCTCTAACAAAACCCATACAAACTTCCATCCGCTAATTCAAAATGGTCCCTCCTTACTACTACTTACTAAAAATCCTGAAATACGTACTTTATTCCTTCGTTAAAATTTCCCTATTAATGTCCCTATATCGATTGTCAGACCTATAGCATCAAAATTTACGGAAGTTTCATACAAAATTTCATTTCTTTGTTTAAGGGGCTGGATGGTAAAAGCTCCAAATTCTATAATTTTTTTTGTTATTTGTATACTAATACTAACTGAAATACCAAATTTTAGCTTTCTAGAACTTCAGGAAGTAGTTTATAACGAAATTCATGCATACGTATCAGGAAGTATCATTAGTGAATGAGTCAGTGACGAAATTGATTTCATGTCTAGATTTTTTTTATATTATGAGATAGCAAACAAGCAGATGGGTCTCCTGATGAAAAGAGTCAACCATCACCTATAGACACCAAAGGTGTTAATGGTGCGTTGCTATCTTATGGCGAGGTCTAATGCCACATGCATTAGTTTACCAGCTACCTTACCCTTCAAACTAGAATACGACAGCGACAAACACTGACGCTATTGCGGCAGGAATTGGTAAGGCGGTGGTACCAGACCCGGGCGAGATAATGCAAAACTCTACCAGCTAGTAGCAAATTTATCTAGTAAAATTAGATTACACTAGGGTTTAGACCCTAGCTATGAGGGTTTAAACAAACGATGAAGCGCTTTATAAAAAGGTAGGTAACCCTTGGGTTTCTCTTGGGTTTTTTGGACACCACAGTGCCCCAAGTACACCAACTCATTATTTTTCATTATTTTTCTATTCATGCTAACAGCATAGAAAAGTTTACAGGGATAATGCAGATAAATGAAAATATTTAAAATATATACATCTACGCACAATGCAACTACTTCAACTTAGTCGTATATTCAAACTATTTTAGGAGTGACATCCACTACTAACTACTAATATTATATAATGATAATTTTTAAATATTTGCACACCATATAATGGTAGAATATGTTAGTGAGTAACTAAATTAATTTTTAACAACTTGTAACACCCATATTCTTGCAAATAAATATTTTCTTTCTTTCTTTCTTCCTACAAAATATACTTAAATATGTAGTTCATGAGTATATAGTTGTTACTTTGGGTTTTGAAATTTTATGCCGATACGTCCTATTGAACTATAATTATGAGGCTAAGTTAATATTCTAGAACATTTAGTTATTTCATTTCTTTAAGAATGAAAACACACATTTTTCTACTTTCGTATAAAAGAATCGTACGATTCGCAGTAATTTTGTGTCAATCAAAACAAGTACCTTTGTCTTACTTATAGCATTTACACGAAATAATTTGCTTCGTTAGTCAGTTATACGTAATAACATTATATTGTAGAATTTGTATATGTTTTGTTCAACCAACATAATACCTCGCTTAAAACAATTTGTTTCACAATATCAAATGTACAATAATTTAGGGATAAAATATTTGTATACGCTTTGATGGTTATAAAGCATAGGTATTTAATTAACAATGTATTTATTTACATAGGTGGGTAAGTATTATTGAATTATATACTATTTATATTATGTTTTATAAAAATTAAAAGGAACTAAATATGTGTTTCAACTAGGATACGTATGTATATGCTCTATGACAGTGACAGCTCCTAGCACATGGTGTTCTTCAACAGTGTGGTTTAGTCGGAACTTTGTAGCTCACACTACCAAATTATGGAATGAATTTCCTACGTCAGTCTTCTCTGAGCTGGTGATGGTGGTTGGTGATTTTATTTGTCAGTTCAATACTTCTTATGTTGAAGATGTACATGGACATTGGTAATCGCTTCCCATTAGGTAGCTTTTTTGCTCGTCCACGAACTTATTTAAAAACATAACACATGAAATTTTTACGTTCATATTTCAAGACGCAACTAACTCAGATCGCGTTTTTACTGGGTCTATATTTAGTTGCAAAACAATTTTGTAATAATTTAAGTATGCATAACGTTTTTAGTAATAATAATATTTTATTATAACAACCAGCTGTTTTCACATAATTTTTACTAGCATAACCATTTATGGCATAATGATAACTTAGCATAATGTATAATAATACATATAAATAAAAAAAAACATAAATTTTACTTAATATGTTTTTTCTTGACACTATATTTTATTGTAAATTGTTAATACATTTTTTATCTTCATAATTGCAATGAAATACAACCTTTTCTTCTAACAAGTCGGGTAGGAGCAATTTCACGGAGCCCCGATACGCAGGGCTCCTAATTCTGGGCGGGTGATCTAAATAGAACCTAACTAACCTACTTCAAAAGTGGCGTTAGGTGTATCTCGTTCTGTGGCGGGGGCCCCCCGATTCCGCCATTATGGAGGCTCCACTCCCCTTCGCTCCCCTCCATGTTTTGCTCCCCATGTTTCTTTATATATTTTCAGTTATAACTTACCTAAACAGATAGAAATTTGAATTAAAAATGTTACCTTTCTTTGTACGTTACCTTATTAGTAATATTGAAAAAACCATGTAAATATTTAAATTGAGCTTAATTTTCATATAACATATGCCATGTGTTTTTTATGGAAAAATAAAATTATAAAAAATAAAAAATGCCTAAAGACTATTATGCGTCTCACAATAGTCAAATTGGATGTAAATACAACATTTAATGTTGTATTTACATCCAATTTGTTATGCTTAAAACACATTAAGTACGCCAAAAAACGCTTATCCAAAAGTTACATCATGACAAAAATTATGCGTTTTAAATGTAACTCGTTTTAACTTTGTTTTGTGCTGAACTTAGATCATTATTATACTAGCATAGTTCAAGAACCAATTGAGAGTATTTTGAAGCAAATTGGATTTATACAAACTATTAAACTTTGAATCTTTGCGAGATGATAAATTGAGTGACATTTTAAAAATATAAAGTTGTACTTACATGAGCGTTAATTTTATTCTTGTTACGAATGATGTTTTAATTTTTTATTTTTATTTCATAAGATGCAAACAAGTAGATGAGGCTCCTGATGGAAATAGTCAACCATCGCCTAAGGACACCAAAGATGTTAATGGTGCGTTGCTTTCTTGTAGCGAAATTTACTGCCACATGCATAAGTTTACCTGCTACCTACCCCTTCAAAACGGAATACGACAGTGAAAAACATTGACGCTATTGCGGCAGGAATAGGTAAGATGCTGATACCAGACTCAAGCAAAACAATGCAGAACTCTACAACCTAGTAACCACAATGGTATTAACTTGCATAGCCAATCGGTCACCTTTTACCGCCTGCTTGGCATAACGGCAGTTGACCTATTCTTCAAAAGAGCCCGGATTACCACAGGATATAAAATAGATTTGCGACTCAAAATAAACATTAATATTAGAATCTTTACATAAGTTCTTACTAAGATAAATAGCGTAGTTATGATATAATTATTATTCTACGTAAATTTGAAACTTGGAGCATTTTTCTAGGTCCTAATAAATTCAGAATCTACATACCTCCTAGTATCGTTTTGATAAAGTTTGCCATATTGGGCACCCGCTTAAATGGCACCTAAGAAAATGGCACCTGAGGTATTCCACATACGGCACCACTCGATACTTTTCGCAGGTGCCATAATAAATCGATTAAAATCAATACAGACTTTAATAACATGATAAAAATATAGCTTCTTTATGTTTTTAATCATTTTGTTACCCCAATCAGTTTCCTTATTTCGTCTTCATTTAGTAAACAAAGATTAAACGATGCCGCTCACCGCAGGCTTGAGGTATTCCTGCGCTAAAAATTTATGTATTATCTATTACTCCCTACCTCTTCGGGGATTTTTGAAAAATTATATATTTTAGAAACAATGATCAATTTTAATCTTTTGAAGGGCGTTTTTTGAGCTTTAAAATATTGCCTTAACTACAAAATCAATTCGTACTAAAGTGTCTGATAAATGATTATTTCGAAAACTTTCGTCATTGATATATATATATATATATATATATATATGTATATATATATATATATATATATATATATATATATATATATATATATATATATATATATATATATATATATATCCTGAACGAATTCAGGAATAGGGAAGATGGTGGTACCAGACCCGGGCGATACAATGCAAAACTGTACTACGTAATAGTCAGGATATTAGTGACACGTATAGCCAATTTGGCCTTATTTGAACTGCCTGACAGAGTGGCAGATGGTTTATTTTTCAAAGGGGTGCCCGGAGCAACACGTGGAAAATTATCTTCAAAAATTTCGTTAATGAATATATTTTGATGCAGTTTGAGACATTTTTTTATTCAACGAAAACAGCTGATTCGTTCCTATAATTAATCTGCAAGTTATTTGAAAAACACTATTTTACCAAAAATTTTTTGAGGTTTTTCCAAAATTTTTCAACATTCTCTTAAACTTCCTGAAAATCTGAACCGAATTTGTTCATTTTTTTTCAGGAAGTTTAATTTTGTGGGATTCAATTGAATGCCCTCTATCGCATTTCGTTCGGTTAAGGCACGATAATATTGTCTATACAGTATTCCTACTTCATACAAACGGACGAAGTGCCTATGCCAACGCGCCTCGATCTCGGGATTGCGTTCGGTATGCAGACAGTCGCGACTTTGCCGCAGTGACAAACGGACGGTGTGTTGTTATTTTAACAATAACCGCGCGATTTATTTTTTTATTCTTTAAACATAAACATGATTTTTTAATTAAATCTACCAATCAAAAAACAACACGCATTTTAATTGAACACTTCTTATTCAATTCACAAAGTATTTTACTTGTTTATATAAAAAAAGTATATTTACAATCACAAAACTAAATGAAAACACAAAGTAAGCAAATGTAATTAAAATGCTGGAGGCAGGCAGCCCTGTTTACGTTTATAAACGTTACGTTTGTATATTTACGCACTGTGCGGCTGTTTCAAAGATAGGGCAGAGTTACAATACTGTATATATAATATTACCGTGGTTAAGGTGTTCAAAAGTTATGAGAGGTTTACTTTACTTTATTGACCGCCCCGTTGGTCGAGTGGTTAGCGGACCTAACTACGAATCGATATGTTTTGTCTCCAACGGAAAACCATCCCGGTTTCCCGACGGAGACAAAACACATTTATGTGATAAGCATAAATGTTTGTATTTCTGGGTCTGGGTGTTTATTATCTATGTGAGAGTATTTATATATGTATAGTATGTATAAGTATCGCTGAATAACACCCACAACACAAGCAAATAATTTGCTTACTTTGGGGTTAGGTCGATTTGTGTAATTTTTCCAGCGATATTATTATTATTAGATAAACATACACGCACATACATACAGACATACTGACGCCACATTGAAAATAGTTGTAAATGGTTCTTAGGATATTAAAAGGCGAAGACGTGGTGAAAACTTGATTTTCGAAAATTGGGATGAATTCAGTTACTTTCTTTAGCGGGAAGTTATTGAAAAATATCCTAAGCTTGACTCCGAGTACTAATCTATATCCTTTCCTTTCATCAAAGTAAATACAACGCCATCTACTGGATGTCTACACAACCCAGATGTCAAACGCTGCTAGGGAAATATATCGATTAATAAGCTTATACCGCATTCTATTAGGAATCCCAGATGGATGTAGGTTGGTGGTTGTACGTTGATACATTACAACTTTAGAATTCAGATAGGTACAGAGACATTGATAGAAACGACAACATTATTAAAAATGTAAAGAGGTTGAATCCAGATAAAATGAAAGCTGCTTTTTTTATATATTTTTAATATATTTCAGCAGTTGTGGTAATTGAAACAAAAATTTGGTCGTTTGAAAAACTTTTCTGTACATATGGGGAAATATTTATTCGTTCCAGACGAGTTAGATACAACATTTTCTTTAATATGGCAAAAGTCAATATTGTACAACATAGAACCACGCTTAGAGCAGCTTGTTATAGCAGCTGGCAGGAACACATAAGCTTTGCCTTCAATAATGGTACACTCCTTCAATAAATAATTATTTATTGAAGAAATTCCCGGAAACTTCGCAGAGCTTTTATACAGTAACGTTTATATTATACTTATATATTTTTGAAACGACTGTATAGTAAATACGAAGTAAATATATAATTTATTATTAGGAGAATTACAGAGCGCGTGTTAAAATATAAGCAGCTGTAATAATTTTGAGTATCATTACATGTTTAAACTTTTTCTTTATTCGATACTAGCTGTTGCCAGCGACTGCGTCCGCGCGGACTTCGTTTACTCCGCACAGCTCCTCCCCCGTAGGTGATAGCTTGATAATATGTTACCTATATGTTGACCCGACCTGTTAGTAATATTCATGCAAAATTTGAAGAGAATCCTTGTAGTACTTTTTGAGTTTACCCCGGACATACATACAAACAGACAAACAGATAAACAAACAAACAGACAAAAATTCTAAAAACTATATTTTTGGCTTCGATATCAATTGTAGATCACGCCCCAATTAGTATTCTTTTAAAAAAATATTTAATGTACAGTTTTGACTTTCCTACGATTTTATTATATGTATACATAGATGATATTAAGATTCCAATAGCGTTAAAACATGACATCTTATTCCCAAAGTAATAGTATTTTTAGATGACCTGAAATCCATAATATTGATAATATTATAAATGCGATAGACTGTTTATCTGTTTGTTACGCTTTCGCGGCTAATTCATTAACCGATTTGGATAAAAATTTGGCAATTTTTTTTTTGTTGTAAAAAGTGTTTTTTTTTTTGACATAACTTCGAGATTGTTGAATCAATTACATGCTTATAATTTTAGCTCCTTTGAGCTTAAAAAAACACGATTTACCGGGAAGTATCAGGGATGGCCTGCGAGGTCAACTGGTTCATAGATTTTTAGATATTAAGTTCCATCTTCCAAGTATATTTGAAGGATATTATTATTCGCTTTCTACTTGATACTAAAGCCGAAGTACTCCAGCTGTACTATTACAAGAACAATTAATAACACATAAAATGAAACGGAAGTAACAATTACTCTTTATGTTATTTGTAGTCTTACCAATGAAGACGCAAAATTCATTCTACGCGTCAAATGTCAATTAACCCGATCGATCGCCCACACCAAGTAGGTATGTTGGTAATCCAAGCTAAGAATAAATATGCGAATAAACATTATTTTACGAACAAATTAGTGTTTCCTCAGTAACCAAATTTTATACATTTTTGGAATACAATATAATATACTTCCAAAACTATAATTGAAATCGATTCTACTAATGATTCTGAACAAACTAGTTTTGGCTTTCGTATCTAGTAAAAGACATCTTGTATATTTCTTTTAAACTCCTTTTTAGGGTTTCGTACTTAAAAATTAAAACGGGACTCTATTACTAAGCTCCGCTGTCTGTCTGTTCGTCTGTTTGTCACCAGGCTGTATCTCATAAACCGTGATAGCTAGAAAGCAGGCATTTTCACAAACTATGTATTTCCGTTGCCGCTATAATAACAAATACTAAAAATAAATAATAAAAATATTAAGGAGGACCGCATGCAATAAACGAGTTTTTTTTCGTATTTTTCATAAATGATGGTACGGAAACCTTCGTGCGCGAGTTCAACTCGCCCTTGATTGGTTTTCTTTTATGGTTATCCTTCCTCACCCCTGCCCCACCAAGAAGAATGTAACGGTTATACGAAATATCCTTTCGAAAATATAAGAAGTATAACCCTGATATGCAAAAATTACATAATTGTAATTGAAAACAAAATAATCATACAAATTTTAATATAAAAAGGATATATTAAGCTATCGGAGAACAGAAAGGCAAAGTAAGTATACACGATCCTTAAATTCTTGATTTCTATGTCAGAACCTTAATCCAGTTTTGTAGTGAGCTCTCAAATACTTTAATATTTAAATAATCGTGACCATCAGTTCAATGTTACTTTTAAAAGGAAGCCTTAACTACTTTTTAAATTTAACGAAAAAGAACATTTATTTAATGTTAAAAGTTAAAATATCATGATTAAAATACTGTGACATGGATTCGCCTAACGATGCGAAGCATTTTAGAACATCAAAAAGTTTCTAGAATTATTATCGTCCTGCGGCTATTCGAATAATCTCAGCGTGCATAAAAGCTGTCTGTGCAATATATTGCTACCGAAGTTCAAGCTATTAGGAGCTAAAGTATTAACTTCTTAGCAAACTAATGGCTGTTAAAGCATACCTTAACTATCTACGAACTGCTGTGTTGGTAATGCAGTTTTGTTACCTATTTAAATGACCCTGGATTTGTGTTCAGTAATTAGGTCAACGATACTATGAGATTAAGGAGTACTTTCTGTAATTATCACATTCTAAAATACTTAACGAAATAGGATGCACGAAACGTTATAGCCCGTAGTCCCAGGAACAAACTTTTTTTGATTAATAACAAGCTGAATTTTTGTGAACAGCTCTTCATCTTCTTTTCTATCTTCAAAAAATCTCGAATCGGGTAACTAATAAAGTTAGGGGGCTTCGAACATTTTAATTCGGTGAAGGAAAAATATTTTAAAATAACAATAATTTTATTATTTGATGAAAAACACGAAAAAACTGTTGTCCTACAAATTCAATGGTTTTTCTGAAGAGTCCTCCACTAAAGATCCGGAATTGTGAGATTTTTAAATTGATAGCAATCAAGCAACCTAATTTTTCACAACTGCTTGTTAAGTTTTGTCAATGTATATTGTGGAGGCAATTAAATTTATAAGAAAATATCATCCATTGTTTAAAAATCAAATGGATATTCCACGACGCTTCGAAAGTAGATTTAAGTATAATTTAGAATTGCCACAATCAAAATTAAAAATACATAGTTCCGGACCAAATATAATGTGTGTGAAAATATATAACAAATTACCAGATAAAATTAAATCAAAAGAATATTACCGTATATTCATAAAACTTGTGAAAAATCTCCTGTTAGAAAAATGTTACTACACTGTTTACGACTTCCTTAATGACAATCACATAAATCTTTCATGAAATGGATCGGTCCAGTCCATCATTGCAATACCCTAATAGATGTATATGTTCACTATCTACTAATTATTATAATACCTAAAATTATTTGTAACATATAATGCAATAAATGATTGAGTATTGAGTAATTATTATTATAACTCAGGAGTCAATTTGTCCAAGTAAAGTGGAAACTTTTCTTAGTCCGACATTCTCTTTATTGTGTATGTGACAGTATTTATATATTATGTATTTCTATGTATTAGTATCGTTGACTATCTTAATATAATATTTTTTTATATCATAAGATAGCAAACAAGCAGATGGGTTTCCTGATGGAAAAAGTCAACCATCGCCTATAGACACCAAAGATGTTAATGGTGCGTTGCTATCTTTTGGCGAGGTCTAATGTAAGTAAATGCATGCATGCATAATAAATAATAATATAATAATAGCAATAAACTAAACTTAAAAATTCTGTTTTATAAGTTTGACTATAAATAATCAGACTCGTTTAAATTAAACAAATTAATGCGACAAACACTATCGATGGATACAGAATATACAACCTGTTAGGTAAGTTGACCTAAACCTTGAAAGGGGTAATAAGGTATCTGATTCATATTCCAAATAAATTAAAAAGAAAATGGCAGTATTTACTTAACTACCTATTTATCTTTGCGCGTTACTTGCGCGAACGTATTGGTGCGTATGAATTATGAATTAATTGGATAATTAGGTTAAAATTTAAGAGTATATTTTTTTATTTATTTGAAACGAGAATTAGATACCCTATCACCTCCTTCAAGGTTTAGGTCGACTTACCTAACAGGCCGTACAAGGCACGGGTTCGATTGCCAATGTAATGAGCAAATATGTTTGTATTTTCGGGTTTCGGTGCTTATTATATACATGTTAGTACTCATATACGTATTTCTATGTATTAATGTCGCTAATTAATGTCCATTTCACAAACATACTCGTATTTAGGATTTAGGTGTAAAAATATGATTTATTCACATGTTGTTAAGTAAATGAAGCCTTTCTTCTAACCTTTTAGGGGTCATGGCTCTCTCCATCATTATATAAAATACCTTGAATATGATTTAGTATCATTATTCATAATTACTTAGATTAAGTAATTATGAATGATGATACTAAATCATATTCACATCAATATCTGTGGGTTTAGTATTCTCCGTTTTATATCTATCATAATTCATAATATCTGGGTCGACTGGTCAGTCCATTAGCTAATGCGATTCTCTTTTATTAACACTTTATGGTTTGTTCCTGCCATATTTGCCTTTTGTACCATTTTCATGTTGTGGTAACTAATTGATAGCAATTTACATTATGGTGACCTAATTTGAAAACGACTATAAAAGGAAAAGACTGAAGCTTACGTGGATTTTTGTGATGAAGTCCGCATAACTAAGACGAAATAACTTCAGTCATAATAGTAAATATCGACCGCCCCGTTGGTCGAGTGGTTAGCGACCCTGACTACGCAATCGATGGGGCTCGGGTTCGATCCCCGACAGGGACAATCATTTATGTGATGAGCATAAATGTTTGTATTTCCAGATTTGGGTGTTTATTAAATATATTCCAGTATTTATAAATGTATTTCTATGTATTAGTATCGTTGACTAACACCCATAACACAAGCAAAATAATTTGCTTATTTTGGGGTTAGATCAATAACTGTAATTTGTCCCGTGAATATTTTTTATTTATTTCACACTCAACAATAAATAATAATAGGTAGTATTTTAAAAAAAAATAAACCGAATTCAAATATCCATATCCATACTAATATTATAAATGCGAATATCTGTCTGTCCGTCTGTTACGCTTTCACGGCTAAACCGCTGGACCGATTTTCATGAAATTTGGCATGGATATAGTTAAAGATCCGGGGTCAAACATAGGCTAATTTTTTTTTCAAAAATCAAGTCCCTGGAGGGCTGAAATACGGGATGAAATTTTTATTAAAAGGTATTTTGATGACTTATTAATATACTTGCGCGAAGCTGCGCGGGTCAACTAGTCAATTATAATTATGTCACAAAAACTACTGAACCGATTTTACTTTGATGGTTCCATAAGTTAGAAAATACTGATTTAAATCAAGAAAAATTATCTCATAAGAATCAATTCGTGGACAAACATACATAAACCTAAATAGATCATCATACTTAAATATTATCCAATTCATACAATATTACACACATACATGTCAAACTAATAACCTCCGTCTTTTCGTCAGTTGGAGAGTCGTATTTTCCTTACTTACATATTTCTTCGCGATATCCCTTACAGGGTATGCCGATTAAATTATGCATCAAAAATCATGATCCATGCAAATATGCCTTACCATCTCTAGATTTATAACTTTCGTCATATAAAGACTAAAACTCCTGTTACTACATTCGGGCAGCAATAGAACAATCACATGATGGTTTGTCAGTCGTGACCTTCCGCAATGTACTTAGTTCCTTCACTTCATATTGTATACCTGTTTTGTAAACCTTTATCTACCATTTTTTGCAGAGCATGCCATTTCTCATTTTAAATAACAAAATATGCTTGCTTAGCCAGGTAGGTAAGTAATCTTTACAGCCACGTTTATCTAACCCTTATGAGATATTAGTGAGATTAATTAAAATGCACAATTAATTCAACTTTGATTTTTAATATACTAATAGCCGCCCAGCAAACGTTGTTTAGTCATACATTTCTTGTATATTTTGGTTGAGCACTTGAGAAGGAGTTATTTGAGATAAAAACTCTATTATCTTTTAAGTTGGACCTAACAGATATATACAAATTTGAAATTGAAATAGTTTCGGTAGTTTTGGAGTCCATCGCGGATATACAAGCTGACTCGTATATATATTTAGATTTACACTTTTAAATTTAATTTCGTAGGTGCACTGGTTGAACCTCTGCCTACCTCATCGGGGATACGGGCGTGAGTATACTTTTTTAATTATTTACATAGTAGTGTATAAAGTAGGTTTCCCCGTGTTGGTCCTGGCCCCCTTTGGAGCATAGGCTATCTGTAATTCTCCCAGCTGTTTGTGAAAGTTTAAGTATTGGCTACACAATTTACTATTATCGTAGCAGTAATACAGTTCTGCACACTCTCATCTAGTCTGGTACCACTGCTTTGCATATTCCTGCCACAATAGCATCGGTGCATATTACTCTCGTTGTTTGAAGGGTAAGGTAGCTGGTAAACTTATTCAAATGACACTACCACCATCCTGCCACACGAATAGCAACGCTGCATTTACATCTTTGGTATCTATAAGCGATGATTGTCTATTTCCATCAGAAGAACCATCTACTTATTTGCTACCTTATGATATAAAAAAGCTCAATTTATTTTATTACGAAACGTAATACAAATCTGAGGAAAATCGCTAGATAACTCATTGAGGACAATTTTTCGTTACGATTGTATACTTGGCAAAGTGAATTGAAGCATTAAATTGGCATTGAACCACACGCAAATGAAGCAATTATTAAAGCCAGAAGCTATCGGCTATAAATTTGGAAAAAATGTTCATTTCAATGAAATGTATTCGAATGAACGCATTGATTTTTTGGTCGTGATAAATCTTTTCTTGATTAAAAGCATTCACAACCACAAATGTTGATTATTATATTTATTCATATGGTCCTCTTTTAATGAATCGAGGTTTACTTTCTGCGTTTCCTCGTCAGGGACGTGACCTTTGTCCATTCCTGTTCTCAGAACATCTGAATTCTTGTTCTTCTCATCTTAGAGTAGCCGATAAGCTTATTGAAGTGGTCGTAATTTACCATCACATTGAATCATTTCCCCCGTGTTGGCCCCGGGCTCCTTTGAAGAATAGGCCAACTGCTGTTCTGCCAGGCAGGTCGTAAAAGGCGACCGATTGGCTATGCGAGTCACTAACATCGTGGCTACTAGGTGGTAGAGTTCTGCATTGTCTCGCCCGGGTCTGGTACCACCGCTTTACCTATTCCTGCTGCAATAGCGTCAGTGCTTGTCGCTGTCGTGTTCCGGTTTGGAGGGTAAGGTAGCCGGTAAACTTATGCATGTGGCATAAGACCTCGCCACAAGATAGCAACGCACCATTAACACCTTTGGTGTCTATAGACGATGGTTGACTCTTTCCATCAGGAGACCCACCTGCTTGTTTGCTATCTTATACTATAAAAAAATATCTTACCATTAGGATAATTATCTACATTTACCATCTAGAGAAAAGGTATCTTTACGCCCAGTTCTTTTAAGGGGTAGGCAGAGTAAACCGAATGTCTATAGTCTTTCCAGTTCACCACAATTCACCAGTTTGTCGGTTGGCGAGCTGAGTGGTGATCCATATCGCCGCATTTTTATCGACCTGATAACGGTTATCGACTTTCTAGCGATAACTGGGACTTGCAGCTTTATGTGCTCATTTGGGGCACGGGAGTTGCAACACACGACGTGCAAGAATTCAAGTTGTTACTGACATTCTAGATTTTTGAGAAAACCTTTTTATATATACAGACTGACTGGTGAATTATCTTCGATACTTCGATACGATTCTCGTTAAAATTAAATAATAAAATTAGGGGCTTAATTTTTGACCAATATTTCTCTAAAAATAAGTGAAATGTGGATATTATACTTTCTAAGCACGCCGCGCTGTTTGTTTTTCACCTACCTATGTATTCTGTGTCGAAAGCGCGCTGCGCGGCACGTGCGTCCGCGCGGTGTCCAAGCATGACGCAGGTAAATATAGGATTATTGGTGTACTGTTTACTAAGTTTACTAAGAAGTATTTTAATATTTATTTTTAATGTTATTTTTTCTCATCATATATGATCGCCAACTATCACGTCCTGAAATATTAAAGGTCAGTCTGTATATAAGGCAATTCCGTAATAGGTGAAAATATTTTAACACAGTACTCGGTAAGATATTCGGCTAAAAACAAATGTCATTCAAAGGTTTAAAACTTTTTGATTTGTATGAAATTTTATTCGTATACGAAATTTTATTCGTACAAATCAAAAAGTTTTACACCCTTGAATGACATCTGCTTTTAGCTGGATATATTTGATTAGACGTACCGAGTGCTGTAATAAAATATTTTCACCTACTATGTAATGACCTTATATATATCATTAGCTAGCAAACTGATAGCAAAAAAAGCTGATAGCTCTCCTGATAGAAAGAGAAACTATCACCTATAGACACCAAAGATGTTAATAGTGCGTTGCAATCTGTGTGGCGGGAAGGCAGTGCCCATGCATAAATTTTACCGGCTACCTTACCCTTACGAGCTTTTGTTCGTTACTTCGTAATAAATATCATTCATATTAAACCGTGTTTATTTACCACACAAATGTACGATACACCACGATACAACACGTACACATGCACTAACACTAATAGCACCGTCACTATATACGCACTAGAACTAACCGACTAATTCAAATCACTATGTCAAAACGCTTTCCGTATGCAGACTCTTCACTCTACCACTTTTATCGCACTCTTCTATATTGCTTCACACTGATCATCTGAACTATCGCTTCCGAATCGCTTTACAAAACTAACTCCTTTCCGTCGACAGTCTTTGTTTATACACAAGGTAAAATTCGATAATGTTCTCGAAATTTAGGCAATAATATAAACAACAAGTTGTAAACAAGTCATAGTACACGATAATTTCATCCTTATGTCTTACGCGAGAAGGTCTATTATGTCATAGCTGTTAATGTAACGGCAGCTATTGTTTATCGATAGAAGCAACTGTCTCTTTCTTTATTTCTAGATTTTTCCAGTACTCTCACTCTTTACTTTTTCTTGAATATTTGAACTATATTCATATTTACGTAGTAAAACGATGACATTTTATTTTTTTATTTTATGGAATAGGGGCCAACAATCAGACGACTTACCTGATGGAAAGTGATAACCTCACCGATGATAAGCAACTACGATACCAGAAGTCTTACTGTTACGTTGCGGTTTTTTGGATTCAATTATCTTTAAGTCCAATCCATTCAGAAAAACTCCCGCCAAACATTAAAAACTCACTAACAATTAAACACGATTAGCATCTATGGTAAAAAAACAGTCAAGTGCGAGTTGGAGTTGCATACTGAGGGTCCGATAAACGGTTATATCTTTTGACCGCGTTTTTTTTTTGATATAACTAAAAGTTAATGGTTTTCGGTATGTTTTTACGTGTACTGTAAGACATATTGCCAAATTTTATAATTCTAGGTCAACGGGAATCACGTTTTGATTACCTTTTGAAATCGCAAAAAATCGTGAAATATGCGACATAAATCTTCATATCTTTTGATCTCGTTAGCTCATAAGTTTGATTTTTTCAGAGCTGATAGAAGTAGTCTCGAGGTCTTGGTAGATGGACTGACTGACTACAAAGTAATAGGATCACTTACGTCCCGTTTTTCCTTTTCAGGTTCGGAACCCTAAAAATCTTATTATAGTTTTGCAGTTTTGCTATTAAAAATAAGTTTCTCTCAAATTATTAATATTATTTTCTACCAAAGAGTATACAATCATTTTTTTATGCCAGCTATGTGTGTGTCATCCAATAGGACGTCAATATTGTAAAAAAATATTTTTATATACCTTAAGATAATAAACAAAGAGACGAACAAAATATAAATTTTCATTAGAAAAATTCAAACACTGATATTTTATCTCAGATGTTAAGGAAAACAATATTCAATAGAAAACAATACAATGATATAGCTGGGAGTTTGCTTTTAAGAATGAACGAAAATTCAAAATCATATTTGCGGTTTTTTATCGATTACTAAACAAAAATATTGTTTATGTTTTATTTTTAAAATGCTAATGATTTTTAGAGTACATAGCGCAAAAAACAAGAATTTTATTTTTAAATAATAATAAAAAAAAACCGTTGATGCCATGAATAGTTCCTAATTGCCATCTATGCCATCTATGCCAGCTATGCCATCCTAATTTTCACCGAGTTTTCATCAGATCTCATGGTTTTGTAGTCCTAGAAAACATTATTATTTTTACGATGACGTTTATACGTCAGTATTTATATGTTTGCATGTATCCTTCTCATAACTTTTGAACGGCTTGACCGATAGAAATGCGGTTGATGGCATTTGATTGGGTTCCACCCAACTTAGACTTTCTGAAAATTTTAACCATTTCTACTGAATAGATTTTGAGAAATTTTTTAAAAAGCTTCTGTAAGATTTTTAAAAATAACTTTCAGACTAATGTGCCGATTGATTCCAAAATTAAACGTTTTAACTTCATCAAAAGTTCAATCGGCCTGCAGGGTCAACCAGCTTACAAATATTTTAATTTTTTGTTAATTTTGCTTTATAACATGTGAAAAAAATAATGTGTTCTAAAACTCATTGAATTTAAGGAAAACGGAAATTCCACAACAATCGATTAGAATTCACACTCGAACGAAATTTTTAAATCAATTTTGTTCACGTTTCATACTTAATAAATTAGTGAAATGTTAATAAAAAAATTATTTAGTTTGAAAATTATATTGCTAATGTCCTACATCTATACATATAATAAAATCGTAGGAAAGTCAAAACTGTACATTAAATATATTTTTTAAAAGAATACTTGGGGCGTGATCTACAATCGATATCGAAGCCAAAAATATAGTTTTTAGAATTTTTGTCTGTTTGTCTGTTTGTCTGTTTGTCTGTTTGTCTGTTTGACGGTTTGTCTGTTTGTCGGTTTGTCTGATTGTCTGTTTGACTGTATGTCTGTATGTATGTCCGGGGTAAATTCAAAATGTACTGCATGGATTTACTTCAAATTTTGCATGAATATTACTAATAGGTCGGGTCAACATATAGGCAATCACGCTATCACCTACGGGGGAGGTGCTGTGCGGAATAAACGAAGTCCGCGCGGACGAAGTCGTGGGCAACAGCTAGTTAAGAATAAAACTATTCACTGCTAAACGAAATTTATTATTTTTTCCTGAAAACAAATGTGTTTCTGATTATCTTCAAAAGGTGAGACGTAAACGAAGTCCGCGCGGACGAAGTCGTGGGCAACAGCTAGTTAAGAATAAAACTATTCACTGCTAAACGAAATTTATTATTTTTTCCTGAAAATAAATGTGTTTCTGATTATCTTCAAAATGTGAGACGTATATAATAAAATTGGTATAAATTTCTCCTTCTTTAATACATAATTATATGAAAAAAGGAAGCACAATTCAGGTGGTGTTTCGGATTATTTATATATTATTAAATATCAAGACAGCACAAAGCTCTCTTATGGTAATCTGTAACCACTGCCAAAGATGTTCGTGTTGATCCGGGCTCTTTCGAAGAATAGGCCAACTGCCGTTCTGCCAGGCAGGTCAAAAAAGGCGACCGATTACCTATGCGAGTAACTAGCATCGTGGCTACTAGTTGGTAGAGTTCTGCAATCTGCACTGTCTCGCCCGGGTCTGGTACTACCGACTTACCTATTCCTGCGGCAGTAGCGTCAGTGCTTGTCATTAGCGTGTTCCGGTTTAGAGGTTAAGATAGTCGGTAAACTTATGCATGTGGCTTTCACCTCGCCACAAGACTGCAACGCACCATTATCATCTTTGGCGTCTACAAGCGATGGTTGTTTCATTCCATCAGGAGGGCCATCTACTTATTTGCTACCTCATGTTATAAAAAAATTATATTAAGTTTAACGGTCTAAATGGATAGCTTAAGCAAGGGTTCCTTGCTAGACATTGCAAAACTCTACCACCTGGTAATATAGCAACGACATGTAATGAATTTCTGCCAAGCAGTTTGTAAAGGCTGAACAATTGTTCAGACTTTTGCTACCTTATGTTATAAAAAAAATTATATTAAGTTTAACGGTCTAAATGGACAGCTTAAGCAAGGGTTCCTTGCTAGACATTGCAAAACTCTGCCACCTGGTAATATAGCAATGACATCTAATGAATTTCTGCCAAGCAGTTTGTAAAGGCTGAACAATTGTTCAGCCTTTACAAACTGCTTGGCCGGAAAACAGATGGTTTATTCTTCAAATGAGATCAGAATAATACGAGAACTCCAGTTTAATTTTAAAAAGAAGATCAATTTATAGGTGATTTTAAATAAAACTATTATTAAAGTAATCAAGCGTCTCTCAGTCTACGAGTCAATTTATTTCACGTTGAAATGAGGAAATTAAACTTATCAATAGCGGAAACTGTTTCTAGTTTTAATCAGTAACTGACCTATTTGTTTCAAATATGAGAAAATGAAACCTACTGATATTTTGATCATAATGTAATTGAAATATGAACTAAAATTCAATTTGTGAACTGTATTAATTTGGCTTCCAATGTTAAATCATGCATTTAATTTAAAAGACATGCAGTCTTATTGATAAAGAAGTGTGATTGTTTGCGTAAGCGTTATTCGTTCATTATCACGTATTTCTACGTCGTAGTCAATGCGACAAAATGAGCGCTAACCTATATGGATACTAAAGTAGATTTGTTAAATAGCACGAATAACCTACGGAATGTTGTCATTGTTTGAAATATCCGGATCCCTTATGAAGGATAAATTGACTGGTTTAAGCGGAGATATTAAAATGATGAATAAGAACAAAAATGATTTTATTGCTTTTTTGGTATTAAACAAATCAATCTCTAACTTATCCGATTTTTGTAGAAATTTTTTTCCCTACCCTATTAAACTGGTTTGGCAGTTTCTCTTCTTCTCTTTTCTTCAAATTAGAATAGAAGAACACAAATTTTGATGTTTAGTTTATTATCTCATATTTTAGAAAAATTTAAAAATGATACAAATATTTTGAGGATGGCATAGTAACAGTGGAGCTAATAATACAAGTGCCACACTTAAATTCGATCTGTTACTGATCAAAATACCTTCAAGTGGTAAAACATTTTACTTATATTTTACACATCAATTTCATAACAAAAAAGGAAAAGATTAAAAAAATTTTACTTACTAGTTATATATCGCCAGACCGATGGATTATTATTTGTTTAATGTCCAATAACCAGTAAAGTCTAATTTTGTTTGTATCATGGATCACCACATTTTTTACGGTTCTCGCTTAGACTAGACTGTCTCTTTTTACTAGGCATTGAAATATTAAGAACTTAGTAATCTAAGTAAATATCCTGCAATACTGAGCTATGCTTTCCGCCGGGACACTTAAATACTTTTCAATGCCGCCTGTTTAATAATAATAATAATTTCTTTATTTGCAGAAAATAGGATACATAATTAGATCTTATTTTACAATATGTTGTTCTTTATTCCTATTTTGCCCTTTTTGTGGCGTGCAAAAAGGGCAAAATAGGAATAAAGTACAATTTTGTTTATTATCATTACAGTTTATAATTTAATCTTATTTTATTATGCATAATATAATAGTTATAATTTTAGTCACTGAGACTGCAGAATTGGAGTGATAATATTTTACTCTCGCTAAGATAGAAGAAATACTCTAGAAGCTATTAATCTAGTGGCTACCCAACATCATATAGTTATGATGTTGGGTAGCCACTAGGTTAATACCAGGTCCAATTAAAACATCTACTACTATACTGGATTATTTTTAAATACGATAACATTTTTAATTAATTTTATTGATTAATATTAGTTCTAACAAGCCATTACCAATTTTATATTTACTTAATTCCTCCTCTCAAATTTACGAAGTAATAATCAAAAAATACTTATGTCATTTATATTGTAACGTACTCGGGTTCGTTATTGTAAGAAAACACCACTTATATTAAATCCGTGTATTTACACAACACAACATAACGTAATACTTAAATACACTTTACGCCCTAGTCACTCGCTATACTATCACTAAACTTAGAACTACACAATAAAAGACTTCTCGCTTCGCACTGGTCACTTGATGTATCGCTCTGGATCGCTTTATAAAAACTGCCTTGTGTTTGTCAACACTTCTCTATTTATAGGCAGTGTAAAGTCCTAGCTGGATCGAGAAAAATCTAAATGTATCGGGAAACAAAGAATCATTTCTTAACGTAAACACGTTATGAGTCATAAATCCTAGTACACGCTACTTTCAACCTTATGCCATAACCCACAAAGTCCATAATGGCTTAGCCCAGGTCAACTATTTGTTTGTCAATAGGAGTAGCTATCTCTTTCTTTTATTTCTAGATAGTTATCGCGCGCGCGCTCCAACTCTACACGCTTCTAGATTATTCGTAACAATATACTCAAATTGAAATTAAATAGTTATAAATGTCTAAGATTATAAAATTGATGCAAGAGTACATACCTAACTAATATAATTATATTTAAAAACGTCAAAATATTGTTTATTGAGAATTTAATATTAATAATAGATGCATATACCAAAATGTCATAATATTCATGTCATGTGAATAATACTAAAATGTCACATAATAAGAATCATATAATTAATATTTTTAATGAATACAAAAGTAAAAACTATTTATAATTACATTATATAAAACATATTTTATTAATATGTCTTGGAGCTATTGTATAATTCTGTCATTTCTTCTGTAATTTCTGACACTTTTAGGTAACAAAAGTTAGAATGTACTTATGTCAGATTATAAAAAACTTTATTCTATTATAACATTTACCAGGATTTTACTTATCCCATAACTAGTTTCGCTCTCAACTCTATAGTAGCGTTCTGCTACGACTCGCACTGGTTTGGTACCGCCACCTTACCTTTTCCTTCTGCAACACCGTCAAATCGCTCTCGTACCCCAGTGCGACGGCTAGATGGCCAGTAAATTAAAATCTATGATGTAAATTATGGTTTACGATTTAAGACATTTATTTCTGTAAAAAAATAATTACATTCACTTACAAGAGAAACACAGATTGTCATACATGCACGGTACTTACTTGTAGTAAATTACAATAATGACATGTTCACGTAAATTGTCACATTTTACACTAAGGGCGGCTTGCACCAAAATGCTGAAATCATTTTAAGTCACTAAATACGTTTAAAGTGACAGCATTTAAGGCGATTTGACATTTGCTAAACATGTTTAAGGGACTTAAGCCACCCTATGTTTGCCAACTAACAATGTTTTTGTGTTTAACTTATACTGAGTCCATAGTTGTTTCTTACAGTACACTTTCTTACAGCTTTTGTATGTCTTGCAATGGTCTTGCATTAAACTTTTTTTTATATCATAAGATAGCAAACAAGCAGATGGGCCTCCTGATGGAAAGAGTTAACCATCGCCTATAGACACCAAAGATGTTAATGGTGCGTTGCTATCTCGTGGCGAGGACTTATGCGACATGCATAAGTTTACCGGCTACCTTACCCTCCAAACCGGAACACGACAGTAACTAGCACTGACGGTATTGCGGCAGCAATAAGTAAGGCGGTGGTACCAGACCCGGTCGAGCCGATGCAGAACTCTACCACCTAGTAGTCACGTTGGTAGTGACGCGCATAGCCACTTGGTCGCCTTTTACGACCTGCCTCGCAGAACGGCAGTCGACCTATTCTTCAAAGGAGCCCGGGCCAACACGGGGGACCAAACTGAAGACTAATTGCTTGTATCATATTCATGTCATGATTTAAAAATCATGCTTTCTTATTTATATTATTATCTATACTAGATAGAATATTTAAAAAAAACAAGTAATACAAATTTGAACTTAGCATTAAACCTTAAAACATTCTTGGTTGTTTATTATTACGTATAATTTGATAAAAACGGTGCAAAAGCTTACCTTTTCCTCTTGAGCAGTAAATACTGGTAACGGTGCGGAGAGCTCTTTACGTGTAATTTAAATATCGTACCGCAGACATTTCTTGGATATATTATTTCCTTTGAGAAGTATTTTCTTTTTGATTGTTTTTTGAGATCACTTAATTTTTATTCATTTTATTTTTATACAAGGAATATCTATGTAGGTTTTTTTTATTATTTGCTTATGGTATAGATGTTAGTCAACTATAATTCGTAGAAATACATAACTAAATACTATATATGGGTGATTCCGTTCTAACTGTGATATTCAATGTCCTGTATTGTTTGTTCTCACAGGTCGTTAATTAATAATTAATTTATGAAATTTTTGTACTTATTGGAAAATAATAAACATATTTCAACATTATTTTCATATAATATAACTTGCCACTTACAGAAAACTTACAATATATCACTTAAATGTCAATACCGTGTCATGTCCATTTCTAGAATTTATTTATAAATTGTTAGTTTTTTTGTCGTAATAAATGATTTAAACTAATTACCTCATAAATTCTAATGTTTACGACAAAAAAAAACTAACAATTTATAAATAAATTCTAAAAATAGACATGACACGGTACTGACATTATATCACAGTTAGAACGGAATCACCCATAGAGCGATATATTTAAAATACACAAAAAATTATAATTACGTGCTCATCACACGAACAAATGTTCCTATCTGGAATCGAACCTAAACTCCATTGATTGCGCAAGCAGATCGCTAGCCATTTGACAAACGAGGTGTTTATTTGTATAACATTATATTAGTATATATTATTCATAATACATAACCATAATACCCCGTTGGTCGAGTGGTTAGCGACCCTGACTGTGCAATCAACGGGGCTCGGGTTCGATCCCCGACGGGGACAAGCATTTGTGTGATGAGCATCAATGTTTGTATTTCCGGGTTTGGGTGTTTATTATGTATGTAAAAGTATTTATATATGTATTTCTATGTATTAGTATCGTTGACTAACACCCATAATACAAGCAAATAATTTGCTTACTTTGGGGTTAGATCAATAAGTGTAATTTGTTCCGTGAATATTTATTTATTTTATTTGTTTAAATACATACGACAAATCCTTTACGGCGTATGTGTCAATAGATACCTCTTTCCATCAGAAGAGCAATCAGCTAGTGTATTATGTCTATGACATAAATCATGCAGTTATTATCACTAACTGTAATACTAAAAACACAGACCACATGAATACTAATAGACACGCCATTAGGAAGGAAACATGTCGCCTCGCATATGAGGAAACGCTCCTATCACTGTCAAAAATGTCATACATTTGTAGAAATATAATATCGTGAAAAAATAGAAATAAACCATTTTGTACGGTTTTATCGTAAATCGAAATGACAAGGTTAAAAATTTACCTCTGAATTGATTTTAATTCATCAAAAAGTAGATTAACTCTCTGTTTCTCTGCGTGAATGCAAGCTACACTGACAATCTAAGAAATTGCTTTGAAACGCCATTTAATCCGTCACTTAAAATATTAATCGTATATATATTCTACACTTTTTATCGTCGTCACTTGGTGAAACTCCATTTTAACACAATATTTGCTAGCTGATCACACTTGTACCGTTTCACAATAAGACGATTATATTTAATTTCCGACCGGTTTCTCTTACACAAGCATCCTCAGGGTATTTACAATAATTCAGGGTATTTATTGTAAATACCCTGAGGATGCTTGTGTAAGCGAAACCGGTCGGAAATTAAATATAATTATCTTATTGTGAAACAGTACAAGTGTGATGAGCTAGCAAATATTGTGTTAATCGTATATATTCCTCCATGTTGGGCCGGTTCCCCTTTGAAGAATAGAACCATCTCCCATACTGCCAGGCAGTTCATAAAAGGCGAACAATTAGCTACCTGTATCAGTACGATCATGACTACCAGGTGGACGAGTTCTGCAAAGTTTTTGGAGAATACGGTAGCCGGTAAACTTGTGCATGTGGCATCAGCATCACCAACCCTCGACAAGGATAGCAATGCACCAGCAACATCTTTAGTATCTAGAGACGATGGTTGTCTTCATCTACTTCTCTGATAAACTTATAAGTTTAGCGTTTTGAATACTATATATGCTTATGACTCACGTAGGTCCCAACCTCTTGAGAAAATCGGAAAATAATATAAGCTATGTCACCTCAAGAATAATGTAGCTTGTACTAGCTATCTAGCTTGTGTAGATTTTCAAAATCGTTTCAGTACTTCACACAATTAAAGTCACCAACCAGAAACTATCTCTTTATTTATTAAAATTTATAAAAAATAAATATTATAAATTTAAATATAGATTTTTAATAATTTCTTTCGTTATGAATTTTGCACACAAATCTGTAAGATTTACAATTTCAATAAAATAATGACTTTTCATTTTCTTTGTCAAACACGTCAAAGGGTGGGAGGGGGAAAGGTCAAAGGGCCCGATCCACGATTTCATTTCCCCCCGCGCAGGACGTGTTTATAAGTCCAAACCATGAAGGTGTATTATATAGAAGTGTTGCCTCCAGCAACACTTCTAATATCTACTTGACATCAAATTTTAAATACTCCTGTCATCTTCTGATGTCTTACCCTCTCTTTCTAACCCATCTATACAGAAAGAGATGGCGAGACTTCATAGATAGAGATATAATGTAAATATTTATTTCAATTGATTAATACGAGTGCTAGCTCCACCAATACCTACTACTTCATGGTCCAAACTCGGCCCTTATTAATTTTTTTTTTGTTTGACATACAGGCGAATCCGGCGTAAGAGGTTAGCTGTGTTGAGTCAGATGAAGACACATTTTAATCAAATAGTATTTAACAGTTACGAATTTTGTTATAATTTTACTTATAAATTAGAATCTAGAGCAAGAAGTACATTTTTTTTATAATTTTAGTATTGTAACAATTTCAGATTTAAAAAAAGTAAATGTGTAATAGTATTTAAAAAGTAAAGTATTACCTTGTCCTTATTCTTGGGATATTAAATATTAATTTTACAAAAAAAAAATGCTAGAATATTTACTGCTGTGAACCCGATTCATTCCGCTGACCACGTGGTGCTGCGGCATGCTTCCGAAAACTGCAGGGTGATGTTTCTACCCCTGTGTTTCCAGGAACTAATGGCGGCACGTTACAACTCACGGCAGTGAAGCCATAGAAAAGGTGACTAGGTCCCGAATACTTCTCCGACCTGACCAGTCGTCCTTCAATCCAGCCGAATCAGCCGCCGGCCACTAAAATTTAAGTCGACGACCCGCCAGTTCAGCGCTGTCGGTCTTCAATTGTTCCTCTTGCTAGTTTTTTATTTTCACACGAAATTTCGTTAAAACTAATTTTATAAAAAAATAACAAAATGAAATTTCTAGTCAAGTGTGATAAATAATATATAAATCTTTTACCTAAGTGCAGTTTTTTTTAAACCTACGACGTCATAAATATTAAAGCTTATATAAAATGCACGGTTCTATATACGGAAATACGCCGCGCATAAAATGAAATTTCTGCGCCATTACCTGTAAAATTCATTCATAAAGCCGCAAATGAACAGAAGAAGAATTCTAAGCGACCCACATAATTATCTTCAATTTGTTTGTTGGCTTGGAGAATAGCAAATTCCCCCTAGATACGAATACAAAGCAACTTTAATTAAAACTTATCTCCGAGATTATGTGATAATCTGTTACATAAAAAAAAGAAAACGTCAAAATTTATGTGGTTACTTTGTTGCGACACAGCGACGTGTTTGTTAAATGAATAAAAAAGATACCTTTTTGTAGCATGAAATTTGTTGAAATTTTGATTTAAATTATACATTTACCCCGGCGCAAAAATAAGGATGTTAAGTTTAAGACGCGTATCTCTACCTGTGTATCTGTCCGTCTTATTGCAGCTCCAAAACAGATGATACTAAAGTCCAGCCTGTTCGTTTCAAGATACTCAGCTCTTTTTGTCTTAAAAGGATTAAGTAAATTGTACAGACCTGATCGATATAAAATTTAGTATTTTGTCGCATCAACGATATTGTAGTGACATGGTTACCTTGACCTGATGCTCTGAGAAGAATATCAACCCTATTCATGTTGAATTCTGCAAATAATTCACGTGAAGCAGAAAGTTAATCTGACGACAAAATGTACCAGCGTTTTTCATTTTTTTTATTTAGAGAAATTAATAGTAATATGTGTATGTCGAAGGCAATATGTATATGTACAATATTCACTCATATACAAGTATATCTATATTTATATGTTGTAGCGATCAAACAATATACAAGTTTCAACCCTTCTCAGATGGATTTCGTCTGGCTGGGGAGTTCCCTGTGCGATGTCATAAACCTTTGTGAAGTCACGATCGAGTTGACCTCGACCAAAGCAAAAGTTGACGATGATAAACATCACCCCTAAAACGTAAAGTGTGACTTTCACCCCTTTAGGTTCTAAAGTAAACTAGGAACCCTTATAGTTTCGCTATGTCCGTCCGTCCGTCCACACGATAGCTCAGAGATCCTTATTACTAGAAAGCTGTAATTTGGCACGAATATACATATTAGTAACTTCAACAAATTGGTAACATAAAATGTTGAATTTTTTTTCAGGGTAGCTCCCCTACACGTAAAATGGAGATGCTATTTTTTTTCTCACTTCTCATTGTATGTGGTATCGTTGGATAGGTTTTTAAAAAATATTGTAGGTTAGTGAAAATAAGTTTTCGAGTCATTTAGACTCGTTTGTAAAATATTAAGCTTTTAAGTGCTAATTTTTGTTAGAATCAAGGTCCCCCCTCTGCAGGTTAAACGTTTGGTATTGGGGGTAGGAAATATAATTAAGTTAAAAGGAAAACTATCACGGTTTGAAAGGCTTTACAAGTTTTTGAGTAATTGTCGATCAACTTGTAAAATGTACTTTGAACACTGAATATCGTCGGCACTTGGTAAAACTCCATGTTAACTTATATTTATATCGTATTAAAAGCACTTGTACTGTTTTACTTGATTTTACTTAATAACTTTTGCCCTGATGATGCGTTAAAACGCGAAACCGGTTGGTTTTAATAATTAAAAAGTCAAGTAAAACAGTACAAGTGCTTTTAATACGATATAAATATAAGTTGTAAAATGTACTTAGGGTAGATTTTTATAGGCGGTGAAACTGTGGTGCGGATATATTCATCATTGACGTTAAACAGCTTAAATGTTAAAAACATAAAATCCGTCTTCTTAGTCGGCATTGTTGTGATGGGCAGTTTCGGAACCCTACATTGCGCGTGGTCCGACACGCACTTTACCAATTCCTAAATTTAATGTAGGATTTATTCATCGCATCGTAACCATCGATAAAATTGACTTTCCCGACTACGTTTCGTATCATCCTTAGGTTATGTAGCGGAAGTAAGTAGCCCAATATAAAAAGTGTTAAAAAGTCAATACGTTAGTTAAGACACATTTTCAAAAAATGCTTTCCTATAGGTACAATAAATACACTCATATGAGATGGATCTCTTTGATCTTAAAGTTAAGAGTTCCAAAATTGGACGTAGCAAAAAAAAATTGGTAGGAACAAATGGAATCTAGCACAAAAGCAATCTTAGCGAAATCAACATATTATGATTCCTGTGAATGAAGTCGAGGACACCCTCAAATCGAAGAATCAGACATTTAATAAGAATAAAACATATAAAAAGCAGGATTTTTAAAATATTAATCAGTTCGCTATTTGTAGATTAACTAAGCAAAAGACTACGCAGAGAATATTAGTTAGTATGTAGAATTTATTCATCGAATTCATTCATTTATTCATCGATCAGACATACAGCAATATTAATTCAATTGCAAAGCCTTGGACGGCTAAGTTTCAAATCAAAGCTTAACTTAAACTTTGTTAAAACTTTGTATTCCATCTATATTTGATAATACGATTATGCTTTATCGGTCAAGTGGTTAGCCAATCTAATTACGAATCGACTTTAAACTTTGTTAAAACTTTGTATTCCATCTATATTTGATAATACGATTATGCTTTATCGGTCAAGTGGTTAGCCAATCTAATTACGAATCGATGGGGCTTGGGTCCGAATCCCGACAATGAAAGGGACAAATGGTAATAATAATAATATTGCTGGACAAATCACACAAATATATCTAACCCCAAAGTAAGCAAATTATTTGTTTGTGACATGGATGTGAACTATACTAATGCATAGAAACACACAAAGGAGAGGGGGATTTTTGGGCCCAAATGTAAAGGGTTGAAGTATGGTTCAAAAAAATGATACTATTTTTATATTTCAAAGTTCAAAATATGAGCTTAATCCGCTTTCTGAGAAAAAAGAAATCACGAAAATAAGTTTGTGGTACTATAATTGTATAATCGATAAAACTATAATCGATTTATGTAAATAATTTTAATCGAAATATAAGCTCGTAAGTATATGTAAAAGTGTATTTTTGATTAATATTTAGTATAATCAACAGTAAGTACCATCATTATTTTACAAACCATTTATAATATAAAAAGAAAAAAATATAATCCATACAATTTATATAATCGATTGATTACGTTACTTCAAACTTAATACGATTTAGTGTCTGTGGATTTAATATAGCTAAAATTGACAATTATAACTGACATCACTGACGGCTCGCAAGAGCATAGTATTGTATACTCTTTGCGCAAGAGTCGCACTCACAAGTCGCGGACTTCACTCTTCGCTATTTTACGTACCTACCTACAGAGAGGCATCCTTTAATTTGTGTTTTCCAAAAATCTGTGTTTTAGTATTGTGTCAATTTATAAACATGAACCATAGTTGCCTGTATTACAAGTATGTTTATATAATAGTAAACGGTTACAATGAGTTAAACTATACCATAGTACCGTAACCTTACTTCTAGTGAATATCTTATATCTCTGTTCTCAGATTACTAAAATCTGTAAAATTTTCAGTATTTATATAACGTTAAACTAGCTATTAATTAACATAATATTCATCTTATTACAAGGGGGCCCAAGTTTGCATGCAACGGTATCAGTCTCCTTTATTTTTAGCCGACACAAAAAACATTTGAACTTGTTAGACAGAAATAAAACCATTTTTAAATATTCAGCGTTGGAATGCATGCTATTTTATAATTTTGATTGCTTGTGGAAATTAATTTCAAGTCCTTATCTTCTCTTGTCGAAGATACTATAGATAGATAGAATAAAATACTTAAGTATAGTTAAAAAACACCAAAATTCGGAAAAACCAACATCTACGATCATGTTCACACGAATGCCCCATTGAATATGTAGCCAAGGTCGCTAATCACTCAAAAAACGGTTGGGAATTTAAAAAATAAAAATGTAATTGTAAAGTAAAGTTTTTGACAAATCTCCAAGAGTAATTTATTTTTCCAAAATAGAAAGTATCCTATGTGCTATTTCATGTTACCGTCTACCTGTGTACCAAATTTCATCGTAATTGGTTCAACCATTTTGGCGTGATTGAATCCAAATATTTTAATACTCAAACATATAAACTTTCACATATGTAATATGTATGGTATTTCATAGAGTTTGTGCAAACAAACTTTGCCTACAAAAGTGACTGCCGCAGGTCACTCCTTTACGACAACATCGACATTCCTCAAAAAAAAACAATTCACAGGAGAGTCATTAATGCTACAAATTACCAAAACAAAAGATACAATACATAATGACGTAACTATGAAATTATTTTCTCTGACACCCCAATTAAATCACGTTCGTACGGTAAACAAAGGACTATTTTTTCTAAACGAATGTATCATTAACTAAAAATCATCAATTTTGAGATACGCCAATCTTGTAGCAAATGAGCGATGTTTTTCTAATACAAACGATTTTTATGAAAAATAATGAAATAAACGAAAATTTATGGAAAATACTCGCACATATGCATACATTGTTTCCATTAATATATCTATTTTCGTGTTTTTTCAAATAGTACCTAATTACAAAAAATCTTGATGTAGAACATTCAAAACAAATCATTAACTTATTTTAAGTATCGAGTCAAATCTTTTCAGTATTTTCATGCAGGTATATTAATATTATGGCGATTAACCTAATTTTCATACATTTCACACGTCTGTCGTTTTGAAATTGTGTTTAGTGCTCAGGCAGCTGTGAGTTCTTACAAATTAAGTTTCATACGAACACGGCGAGTAAATGTAGGTAATATAAATGTAAATTCACCGAAAGAAAGTGCCTCTGTTCAGTTTAGACAACTCGGAATGCAAAGCAAAGAGTTTGTGCTGTAAATTATTCTTCATCTACGTGACATTATGAGACTTGTATACTAAATTTCTTTTGCATTTACTTAGGCACTAATATTTCTAAGATATTTCATTATATGAGCAACAGATTAGTTGTTTAACTTGCTTTTTCTTGACGTTATCTGCAAAGTTTTCCGTGTTACGTATAGTTCAGGTTCGGTCACCTATTTTTTTATATATCATGAGATAGCAAATAAGCAGATGGCTCTTCTGATGGAAAGAGTACAACTATCGTCTATAGACACCAAAGATGTTACTGATGCGTTGCTGTCGTTGTGGAGGGGTCTTCGTGCCACATGCATAAGTTTAAGTTGCATTCCGCATGCTATTTTATAATTTTGATTGCTTGTGGAAATTAATTTCAAGTCCTTATCTTCTCTTGTCGAAGATACTATAGATAGATAGAATAAAATACTTAAGTATAGTTAAAAAACACCAAAATTCGGAAAAACCAACATCTACGATCATGTTCACACGAATGCCCCATTGAATATGTAGCCAAGGTCGCTAATCACTCAAAAAACGGTTGGGAATTTAAAAAATAAAAATGTAATTGTAAAGTAAAGTTTTTGACAAATCTCCAAGAGTAATTTATTTTTCCAAAATAGAAAGTATCCTATGTGCTATTTCATGTTACCGTCTACCTGTGTACCAAATTTCATCGTAATTGGTTCAACCATTTTGGCGTGATTGAATCCAAATATTTTAATACTCAAACATATAAACTTTCACATATGTAATATGTATGGTATTTCATAGAGTTTGTGCAAACAAACTTTGCCTACAAAAGTGACTGCCGCAGGTCACTCCTTTACGACAACATCGACATTCCTCAAACAAAATCAATTCACAGGAGAGTCATTAATGCTACAAATTACCAAAACAAAAGATACAATACATAATGACGTAACTATGAAATTATTTTCTCTGACACCCCAATTAAATCACGTTCGTACGGTAAACAAAGGACTATTTTTTCTAAACGAATGTATCATTAACTAAAAATCATCAATTTTGAGATACGCCAATCTTGTAGCAAATGAGCGATGTTTTTCTAATACAAACGATTTTTATGAAAAATAATGAAATAAACGAAAATTTATGGAAAATACTCGCACATATGCATACATTGTTTCCATTAATATATCTATTTTCGTGTTTTTTCAAATAGTACCTAATTACAAAAAATCTTGATGTAGAACATTCAAAACAAATCATTAACTTATTTTAAGTATCGAGTCAAATCTTTTCAGTATTTTCATGCAGGTATATTAATATTATGGCGATTAACCTAATTTTCATACATTTCACACGTCTGTCGTTTTGAAATTGTGTTTAGTGCTCAGGCAGCTGTGAGTTCTTACAAATTAAGTTTCATACGAACACGGCGAGTAAATGTAGGTAATATAAATGTAAATTCACCGAAAGAAAGTGCCTCTGTTCAGTTTAGACAACTCGGAATGCAAAGCAAAGAGTTTGTGCTGTAAATTATTCTTCATCTACGTGACATTATGAGACTTGTATACTAAATTTCTTTTGCATTTACTTAGGCACTAATATTTCTAAGATATTTCATTATATGAGCAACAGATTAGTTGTTTAACTTGCTTTTTCTTGACGTTATCTGCAAAGTTTTCCGTGTTACGTATAGTTCAGGTTCGGTCACCTATTTTTTTATATATCATGAGATAGCAAATAAGCAGATGGCTCTTCTGATGGAAAGAGTACAACTATCGTCTATAGACACCAAAGATGTTACTGATGCGTTGCTGTCGTTGTGGAGGGGTCTTCGTGCCACATGCATAAGTTTAAGTTGCATTCCGCATGCTATTTTATAATTTTGATTGCTTGTGGAAATTAATTTCAAGTCCTTATCTTCTCTTGTCGAAGATACTATAGATAGATAGAATAAAATACTTAAGTATAGTTAAAAAACACCAAAATTCGGAAAAACCAACATCTACGATCATGTTCACACGAATGCCCCATTGAATATGTAGCCAAGGTCGCTAATCACTCAAAAAACGGTTGGGAATTTAAAAAATAAAAATGTAATTGTAAAGTAAAGTTTTTGACAAATCTCCAAGAGTAATTTATTTTTCCAAAATAGAAAGTATCCTATGTGCTATTTCATGTTACCGTCTACCTGTGTACCAAATTTCATCGTAATTGGTTCAACCATTTTGGCGTGATTGAATCCAAATATTTTAATACTCAAACATATAAACTTTCACATATGTAATATGTATGGTATTTCATAGAGTTTGTGCAAACAAACTTTGCCTACAAAAGTGACTGCCGCAGGTCACTCCTTTACGACAACATCGACATTCCTCAAACAAAATCAATTCACAGGAGAGTCATTAATGCTACAAATTACCAAAACAAAAGATACAATACATAATGACGTAACTATGAAATTATTTTCTCTGACACCCCAATTAAATCACGTTCGTACGGTAAACAAAGGACTATTTTTTCTAAACGAATGTATCATTAACTAAAAATCATCAATTTTGAGATACGCCAATCTTGTAGCAAATGAGCGATGTTTTTCTAATACAAACGATTTTTATGAAAAATAATGAAATAAACGAAAATTTATGGAAAATACTCGCACATATGCATACATTGTTTCCATTAATATATCTATTTTCGTGTTTTTTCAAATAGTACCTAATTACAAAAAATCTTGATGTAGAACATTCAAAACAAATCATTAACTTATTTTAAGTATCGAGTCAAATCTTTTCAGTATTTTCATGCAGGTATATTAATATTATGGCGATTAACCTAATTTTCATACATTTCACACGTCTGTCGTTTTGAAATTGTGTTTAGTGCTCAGGCAGCTGTGAGTTCTTACAAATTAAGTTTCATACGAACACGGCGAGTAAATGTAGGTAATATAAATGTAAATTCACCGAAAGAAAGTGCCTCTGTTCAGTTTAGACAACTCGGAATGCAAAGCAAAGAGTTTGTGCTGTAAATTATTCTTCATCTACGTGACATTATGAGACTTGTATACTAAATTTCTTTTGCATTTACTTAGGCACTAATATTTCTAAGATATTTCATTATATGAGCAACAGATTAGTTGTTTAACTTGCTTTTTCTTGACGTTATCTGCAAAGTTTTCCGTGTTACGTATAGTTCAGGTTCGGTCACCTATTTTTTTATATATCATGAGATAGCAAATAAGCAGATGGCTCTTCTGATGGAAAGAGTACAACTATCGTCTATAGACACCAAAGATGTTACTGATGCGTTGCTGTCGTTGTGGAGGGGTCTTCGTGCCACATGCATAAGTTTAAGTTGCATTCCGCATGCTATTTTATAATTTTGATTGCTTGTGGAAATTAATTTCAAGTCCTTATCTTCTCTTGTCGAAGATACTATAGATAGATAGAATAAAATACTTAAGTATAGTTAAAAAACACCAAAATTCGGAAAAACCAACATCTACGATCATGTTCACACGAATGCCCCATTGAATATGTAGCCAAGGTCGCTAATCACTCAAAAAACGGTTGGGAATTTAAAAAATAAAAATGTAATTGTAAAGTAAAGTTTTTGACAAATCTCCAAGAGTAATTTATTTTTCCAAAATAGAAAGTATCCTATGTGCTATTTCATGTTACCGTCTACCTGTGTACCAAATTTCATCGTAATTGGTTCAACCATTTTGGCGTGATTGAATCCAAATATTTTAATACTCAAACATATAAACTTTCACATATGTAATATGTATGGTATTTCATAGAGTTTGTGCAAACAAACTTTGCCTACAAAAGTGACTGCCGCAGGTCACTCCTTTACGACAACATCGACATTCCTCAAACAAAATCAATTCACAGGAGAGTCATTAATGCTACAAATTACCAAAACAAAAGATACAATACATAATGACGTAACTATGAAATTATTTTCTCTGACACCCCAATTAAATCACGTTCGTACGGTAAACAAAGGACTATTTTTTCTAAACGAATGTATCATTAACTAAAAATCATCAATTTTGAGATACGCCAATCTTGTAGCAAATGAGCGATGTTTTTCTAATACAAACGATTTTTATGAAAAATAATGAAATAAACGAAAATTTATGGAAAATACTCGCACATATGCATACATTGTTTCCATTAATATATCTATTTTCGTGTTTTTTCAAATAGTACCTAATTACAAAAAATCTTGATGTAGAACATTCAAAACAAATCATTAACTTATTTTAAGTATCGAGTCAAATCTTTTCAGTATTTTCATGCAGGTATATTAATATTATGGCGATTAACCTAATTTTCATACATTTCACACGTCTGTCGTTTTGAAATTGTGTTTAGTGCTCAGGCAGCTGTGAGTTCTTACAAATTAAGTTTCATACGAACACGGCGAGTAAATGTAGGTAATATAAATGTAAATTCACCGAAAGAAAGTGCCTCTGTTCAGTTTAGACAACTCGGAATGCAAAGCAAAGAGTTTGTGCTGTAAATTATTCTTCATCTACGTGACATTATGAGACTTGTATACTAAATTTCTTTTGCATTTACTTAGGCACTAATATTTCTAAGATATTTCATTATATGAGCAACAGATTAGTTGTTTAACTTGCTTTTTCTTGACGTTATCTGCAAAGTTTTCCGTGTTACGTATAGTTCAGGTTCGGTCACCTATTTTTTTATATATCATGAGATAGCAAATAAGCAGATGGCTCTTCTGATGGAAAGAGTACAATCATCGTCTATAGACACCAAAGATATTACTGATGCGTTGCTGTCGTTGTGGAGGGGTCTTCGTGCCACATGCATAAGTTTACCGGCTACGTTACTCTCCAAATCGAAACACGACAGTAACAAGCACTGACACTAGTTCAGCAGGAATAGGTAAGGCAGTGGTACTAAACCTGGGCGAGGCAATGTAAAACTCTACCACATAGTAGCCACAATGGTAGTGACTCGCATACGATTGCTAGGTGATAGACATCCTCAACGTCTTGTCCGGATCAGTCCCGATGTTTTACGTTTAGTCCATGTTTATCTCCGTCTACCAGGAACGCTATCAGATTTAATAGCATAAGGTAGTAGATAAGCTGATAGCTTTCCATGGAAAATCATAAAATCATTTTTAAAACTAAAATCAGATAAAACACGTATATAGTTTAAAACTCGAAAGTACAGATCAATATTTTAGGTTGATCTCTCGATCAGTTACGAGATGTTCAAATTTAAAAAATGATAATTTAATCATTTTACTACATCTTCACTATTTATTTGAAATGAAAAAAGTATATATTTTTCTATTTCAAATTTGGTTTGACCGAACAACTAAGTTTACATTTATTACAATCAACGTCGTAAGACTTTGCTCCCGAAAACAGTTATAAGATGTTTCTGTGAATTAAAAATGGGTAAAACTAACCTTGTACATGACCACAGAAGCGGTCGTCCGCAAACAGCAGTAACTTAAGAAACATGCACACTACTGAAATCCCAAGAATTACTTAAACGAACACCGAGAATATCCTAATTGTCAGTTGAGAGAGCATTAATATCATTCTACATTAATATCTTGGAGTGAGGAAGATCAGTTATGCAGGTTTGCTCTCCGAAACAGAAAAATGGACTCGTGTAGATTGGTGTCGTCAAAAGATGTACGAACGCGTTTTATTGCGTTTATATTATTTTATTAATGTTACTAGCTGTGCCCACGTCTTCATCAGCGTGGAAAATTTTCTAAAATAAAAGTAGCCTATATTACTTCTTATTACATCAGCTATCTGCCAGTGAAAGTCTCGTCAAAATTGATTCATCCGTTTCAGAAATTATCCGAAGTAAACAGAAAGGTAAACAAAAATTGTAAAAAATATTATTTTGGTATATATACTGTGTGTAAATCTATCTTATTATTATGTATTTAGTAGAAAGCGGTAATTTTAATATTACATACAGATTTGTATAAATGTATAGATTACTAACGGAAATTAGCTTACACATGTAATATTTCAATGTTATTATCATAAATATGAAATATACACCAATTTTTGTTCATAATATACCATTATCCCGTAAGATTAACCTGACGGGACGTTTGACAGTGTTTCCCTTTGATAAACTGACTACATATCAGAAAAGCCGGGATAATCGTTCGCTTCGTAATCCAGGTTCGAACTACAGCTTATGGTGTTAAATGTCTATAGAAAATTCTCTTCTGTCAATTCAATTTATTGTAGTGAAAATAAATTACAACAAACATTTGCTACAAAATATAACGTTAAATAAACTAAACAGTTTGTAGTTGCAAAACGATATGAAATGAAATATTTTATAATATTTTTTAATAGTTAGTATTATTATTTTATTTATATTTAGTATTATTATTATTTTTAGTCTCTTAAATCATGTCGTTAAAAATTTAAAAACAACAAAGAAAAATATCGACACACAGGGATTGAACCTGCGATCTTCCTAAAGTCACGTAGCAAAGAAGAATTTCACCACGTCAAACCTGTCGACAGTTTTCTGCCTGTCGCTCAGTGGTAGAGCGCCCCGGCTTTAGAGAGACGGTCGCAGGTTCAATCCATGCGTGTCGATACTTTTCTTTGTTGTTTTAAAGTTTTTAAATTTTTTCATGTTTTCCCAAGCACGGGGTGGGTGCTATAGCACAAAAATAATTTAAAAGTATAAAGTTTCAACATTACAACATTGCTGTTATTTTTATAATTATCTAGCTACACAAAAAGTAAATTAACCTGCGCAAAATAACAAATTTTAAAGAAAAAGTTTAATACTGCTTAAAATTTGAAACGATAAAATTTTATACGAAGTAATAACTACTCCGTACTGAATAAAAGCATGGTTATCTTCTCTTTATAAAATTTCTGTAGACAATGTAATTATCATGTCGCGATACGACTATTTTTATTACGTAGTTGCATGAAATGAAAGTTAATTAATAATTTTTAATATGTTTCTTTTACAAACAGGATAATGGTATTGTGTAGTTATGTATTTTATAACGATTTTACTTTTTTGTCATAGTAAGTTTGCTTTGGATATTTTAAATGAAAAAAGTATCTTCACGCCCGTATCCCCGAAGCGGTAGGCAGAGGTAAAACAAGTGCACCCACGATTAGCCGATGATACTTTAGTCCCACAATGTGATAGGCGGCAAGCCCATCGCCAACAGGGCACTTTTCCAATCCCGGGTAATGTTGTTTTTGTCAGAAAACTGAAAAACAAATTTTTCAATTGCCTGACCCCAGAATCGACCCCGGGACCTCATGTAGTCAACTCCGATACCGGACCACTAGACCACAGAGGTGATTTTAAAGGTAAAGTTTAAGTGATTGGTTTGATAATAAGAGCGTTTGTGCACCGCAAGGAATTTTATAATCTGGCAGTCTGATTTTTTACGGTCGATAAAATTGAAAAAACCGGCCAAGTGCGAGTCGGATTCGCGTACGAAGGGTTCCGTACCATCATCTTTAAAAATACGAAAAACGCGTTTGTTGTATGGGGTACCCATAAAAGGGGAGGGAGGGGAACAAAGGGGTAAGTGCATATATTTCATCTTTTTACTTTTAGTATTTTTTATTATAGCGACAAAATACATAATTTGTGAAAATTTCAGCTTTCTAGCTATCATGGTTTATGAGGTACAGCCAGGTGATAGACAGATAGACCGACAGACAGACAGCTGAGGTTTAGTAATAGGGTCCCATTTTACATTTTAGGCACGGAACCCTAAAATTGTTAATGTGGTCGATAAAATACGAAAATCCACAATGCTTACTCATCCATAGTATCCATAGTATACTTTTAAAGAATGCAAATCGTCTAAATAATGTGGTCACCACCGTTTCCAAAGGCTGATTTTACTACACCGACAGTTGCAATTTTCAATTACTATAAAAATACATATAAGGATTTATATAAAGCTAATAAATGTAAAAATGAGCGCTTGCTACGTTTAGGTTATATAAATAAAAATAAATGTTATTCAATACAATTTCTTAATTTTCTCTAAAAAAAACATGATTTACTTGTAAACAAATACTTTAATTAGGATCTAAGAAAAGGAAACAACACTGATATCATATCTTAACGTTAATAGTATTATATATTTATGTATAAATCTAAACGATTACTAAATTTAGTAACCATTTCTAATTATTTATATTAAATTTGTTCTACCTTCTGAGGTTGCGGATTGGAACTTATGTTAGATGAATTTGAATTATTTTCACATGTTGAGTCTTAATTTGACCTAAAACCCTCATTGATAAGAGACTGTCTTTCTATTTTGTGTGCCTGTGTCTTTTGCTCTTTAAAGAACATGCAGTGTTTGAATGATTTATAAATAGTGAGATATCATGATGGTAGCATTTTGTACCGTATCACTCGTTTTCACATTTTTTCTCGTATTAGTTCTGGTAACTTTGTAGAATATCTTAACATGATAAACGACTGGCCAAACGTGTTACTGGCTCCTGGCTACGAGTTGATAGAGTTTTGCAAAATCTCGTCCTGATTTGATATAATAGGAGTGACGGAACAAAAAGTGATAAGTATCTTCACGCCCATATCCCCGAAGGGGTAGGCAGAGGTACAACAAGTGCACCCACGATTAGCCGAAGATACTTGGTCCCACAAATGTGATAGGTGGCAAGCCTATCGCCAACCGGGCACTTTCCAATCCCGGGCAACTTTGTGTTTCTCAGAAAATTGAAAAAACACTATTCTTATGTGCCCGACCCGGGAATCGAACCCGGGACCTCATGTGGTCGACGCCAACGCTGGACCACTAGACCACATGGGGCTTTTAAATAAAACCTATTTTATTTAAAAGTCCCTATTTTTGACATAAAAAACTATAAAATATTATGAAATAATATATGTATATTTATAAATAACATGTATATTAATTTTACCATTGTTTATTTAATAGCACTATTTTTTTTAATTCTATGTACAAAATCTAAGGAAATCCAGATTTTGGAGCTTTTGTGAAAGCTTGGACATTATGGAATTATCATGTTTTGTTCCGTCACTCCTTTAATTATTATACTTGTTAATTGCTACGTTTACCAAGTATCTACATAGCAATTAACAAGTATATTAGGATACATCTGTATCAAATCAGGTACTTTTAAATTACTGGTACTTCTTAATTACTACGATTTAAATTTTAATACATTTAAGACTACATAATAATATAATAATCAATGATATTATGTCATTGAATTGATAATAATAATAATATAATGTCACTGGAAAAAATACACAAATCGATCTAACCCAAAAGTAAGCAAATTATTTGCTTATGTTATGGGTCAACCTTACTAATACGTAGAAATTAGGTTCACTAGCCACTTGACCAACGCAGTGATAATGTATTTTTTTAACATTGCCGCAACACGGAAAGCAGTGCATAATAATAACTTTTATGTATGTGGCCTGTAGTTGCCTTTTTCTGCTAGGAGCACTATCTACTTATTTTCCTTTGATACAAAAAATCTATTTTTTGTTGACTTTGATCATGCTATTTCACCATCTCACGTGTTTTTGCTCAAAAACTAATAAATATGACTAATAAACTTTAACGCTAAAACAAAATGCTATGCAAATGCTTCTGAATCACAAAATGCGTTTTAAAACAAAATAAATTATAAAATTTTAACGACTTCGCCCATCTATAGTCATGTCACACAAAACTATCAAAAAAAGAAAAAAATGTCGATCATCGTTATCAAACTTCACAGTACCACCACTCACCGGATTTATCTGAAAAATGCTTGAAAATTTTATCAAAATTACCGCTGCCTTATTATAATCCCTAGGTATTATATATTAAAATATATCATTAATAGATATAGACAAACAAATCGACTAGGTATCATCTTAAATTCAAAAAAAGACGTGTGGCACTCGGAGACTGCCGCTGTAAAGCTATTGCATAGCATTTTTTATCAACTTATGCAATTACAATTATATATTTATTTTATTTTTGCAGTATTTTTTTTCTTTGTTTTTTTTCTTTGATATTAATTATTCAAGTTACACTTTGAGCGTGATGACCGATAAAAAAACAAATATTTTTCTTTTATTAAATAAATGAGATGTTAATATTGTTCAAAATATTTTTATTATCTTTCAATACATGTCGGTTCTTCAGGAATATTTAATAAATGCACTTTGTTTATTCATATTTAAAACACTTTGTACACAAATTATACGAGTACAGATATTCACTGTTGTACGTAGATGATAAATACCTATACACCTATATACTTTCTCACAAACAGCTGATTACGGTAGTTTTCCAATACAACCAATGCCATCTAAAGGCGGGTTGCTGAACTAAAGAGACAAGCGTGATATTTCAAAAAGTCATTAAAAGTTCTGGTATTTATCGATAGATGGAAAAACTAAAAAGTATCACCACTGTGCCGGTCGGAGTGGGGGGGTTAGGTTTTTTCGTTACGGAATTTCTGGATTCGGTCTCCACGCTCAAGGCCCGCGATAGAAGCTATGCAATAGCTTAAAAAATTTATTATTATATATTTAAAAATTTGCGATTACATATTTAAATATGTAATCACAAAGACGTTTCTACAAATTTGTAATGTGTTATGTTGCGTAACATTAATCAAAAATTATTGTGTCTCATGTCTCATTCTCTAAACGAACAATAATAAAAAAGCATCAATACACATACGTATGTACCGCAATAGCAAACAGTAAGAAGGCTTCTTATTACATTTACAGACACCACAATAAAGATTATTAGAAACGTGCTAGCTGTTATGCGGGTTTCCCAATTTGTAGAAATTTCTGGTTTTGAGTCCTCATAATATTACAATTTACTACCAGAGGCAATCTGGCAATATTAAATTATAATATTATAATTTAATATTGCCAGAGGGAGTAAACGGAGGAGAAGAATTTAATAATTTCATAAATGTATTTTTCACTATAATATATTATATATATATATTATATATTATTATATTATATTTGGGGTTCTATCACTGGCATGACAGGTAACTTGCAAACGCATTTAACCAAGTAGGTCGTCTAACTTTTTTTATTAAACAAACAAGCAATATATAGATTAGGAATAAATACGATTATCGCCTATAGACAATGAAGTAATATGTGGTGTATTGCTATCCGTGTGGCGGGATAGTAATGCCACGTGCATAAGTTTACCGGCTACCTTATTTTCCAAACCAGAACAAGACAATAATAAACACTGACGTTGTTGCGACAGGAATAGGTAAGGCAGTGGTACCGTATTCGGGAGAGATGTTGGAACTATACCTCTTAGTGGTAGATTATTATTTATAATCATAATTGTTACCCGCGAAAATTATTATAAAATGAGGATATTTAAGATATTCGAATAGGCATATTAATAACTTCATATTCGCCTACGAATATTGCCAGATTCTAGCTAAGCAGTCTAAGAATGCTGGATAGTCATCATTTTATCAGTCCGTATAAAATCAAATACCAGCAAATGTGCGAAAAATATTATGTACCATTAATTCGAATTGACTTTGAAAAAGATAGCGTTTGATTTATTCACCCTAAAGCTATACCTACAGTTTATACAAGCAAATCTCAATTAAGGGAGATCGAAAGAACGATGTTATCCTTAATTATTTTGGCATGTGCTTCAACGGTCCATAAAATGCAAAGCGACACTGTAGACAACACATTTGTGTGTTTAGGATTGACATGTTTGAGGAAAAAGCGCACATGGGACTGAGTCTAATGAAGTCATTGAAAGGATTAATTCATATTTTTTATTATTATTGAAGTGTTAGATTGCAACAGACTTACAGGATAAAGAAATTCTGGATCTAACAAAACGTCAATCGATTCATATCGCTTAAGGTTCTTACATATATCGCAATACGTCATTTCATGTTACGACGCAGCATAATATGTAAGAAAATGTACAAAAGCCCTAAACTCTTCGACTCGATTGGCGTTTTATTACGTGAATAGAGCCCCTTGTAATATTTATAGACTGGGAGATGATAATACAAAATATTAGATGATTTGTACCTGTATGGCGGTTCAGGACTCTAATTACGTAATGACAAAAAGGAAAATAATGGTCATAGAGTTGGTACCGGCGACCCAACCGCTTGGCCGTTAATCGAACGTGTCGGATAAATTACGAGTCTCAAACGATTTGTTCCACAAAAATTCTTGTATTTTCCAGTTATTATTTTCCATTTTGTTATTAAGTAATTAGACCCCTGAAGAACCGCCACACTAGTACAAATCATATAATATTTTGTGTCATCATCTCCCGGTCTATAAGCGTTATATGAACTAAATAGAACTAAAAATAAATTAGTTTAAAACAACGTGACATTAATATATTTTTTAATTTAAACGGTTTTACTTTAGAGATACTGGTGCCAATATTGTACTTGAAGTTAAAAAGTAATGGGGAGGCACCAAATAATATAACTCCACTCTTCATATTAATTGATCGGATTAAAATAATAATGTAGGGAACTTTGAATTTCGGTTATCTACTCTTAACCGCAATAATATGCTTTGAATGCGTCAACTAACCACCCAAATACAGGATGTAAAATTTTCCAGATTGTGTTGAATTATCGCATGAATACTATCAAATTTCTAACTTTATAAACTAATAAATCACTTTATCTACACAGAGACGGGTAATTATTATTTTTATTTATTTTACGCTTTTTTATATACCATACTTAAGCAAAATTTCCATAAAACTATTTAAATAAGAGAAAAATAGTTGATACAGAATATAAGCAAAAAAATATAGTGCACAAATAAATGTGGGCGATAATTGTCTCGTTTTATTTTAAAAAATATTCTCAAATTTTCCAATATTTACTTACTTTTCGACGAAAACCTAGCCTAGTGCGAAAACCAAAAAAATCAGGACACTAATATAATAATACTCTGAAATTACCTTGAAGATTGATACATCGAAGTATTTGAAAGAAAAATATTTTTGCATTCAGTTTTCACATCTGATAGCTAAGCTAGTTTACATCTAAAAACCTGCAAACAAATTGAACTATATAGAAAAAAATCAAATAAAGATTGTCCGATTTCTTGGAAATGGATTTTGTAGGGCGCTTAAGTGTCTTTAGGTTTGCGATTGTGAACGATACGCAAATCCCACATTCGTTTTCCAGCAATATAAATCGGATGTAATACGAATAAATTGGATGTGATCGCAGGATGTGTTGTCTATATTGCTTTAGTAAAACGACGACTATAAACACCCATCATCAACAAAAATATTATTCAATATTTATAAGTAAACTAGCTGTGATGCCCGGCTTCGCTCGGGAGTTGATATGAGATTACGTGGTTGTTGAAATATAAGAAATGTAATTTAAAACTATTGAAATTTGAATTTTAAATTTCGCGCCATTACTACACATGCTGCCATTGCTCGCAGCGCCTTTCGAAATGCAACCCAAATAATTGTTGTTCTGAATGAAGTTCAAATACTCGACAACAGATGGCGCCACCACACATAATTTCCAAGTTGAAGGGTTGGAAAAGCCCTTATATCTTTAAAAACACGCCCTTTAGGTTAAAATGGGAACTTTCTTGTTCGAGGGGTATAAGGGGCTATCACACTATATAAGTCTCTTTATCGTGCCGGAACTCCTTTTTAAGTTTTATCGGCACGCACATTTTATCAACTTAGTTTTATTATATATAATGATAATAAATATCGCTGGAAAAATTACACGAATCAATCTAGCCCCTAAGCAATCAAATTATTTGCTTGTGATATGGGTGTGGATTAACGATAATAATACGGAGAAATACATTTTTTAATATCATAAGATAGAAAACAAGCAGATGGGTCTCCTTATGGAAAGAGTCAACCATCGCCTATAGACACCAAAGATGTTACTGGTCAGTTGCTATCTTGTGGCGAGGTCTAATGCCACATGCATAAGTTTACCGGCTACTTTACCCTCCAAAGCGAAACACGATGCGAAGCGAAACAAGCACTGACGCTAGGAACTGACGATTGCGGCAGGAATCGGTAAGGCAGGAAGGAAGGAAGTGGTAACAGACCCAGGCGAGGCAATGCAGAACTCTACCACCCAGTAGCCACGATAGTAGTGACTCGCGTAGCCAATCGGTCGCCTTTTACGACCTGCCTGGCAGAACGGCAGCTGGTCTATTCTTCAAAGGAGCCCGGATCCAACACGGGGGACACATATATAAATACTGAATTATATTTGATAGACACTCAAATTCAGAAATACAAATATTTGTGCTCATCACAGGAATACTCCATCCGCCAAATCCGTACCGTGTTATAAGAAACTTTGTTTGAAAACTTAAAAGTTGCATGCCGTTCATTCGGAAAAATTGAAGGAACTATGTTTACGTAATCTTAAATTAAATACATGAAACCGACCCAATATCTGCAAAAAGTGGTTAATTAAGTGATCGTTAAGAGAGAAATATACCCTAAAGTTTAGAATGACGATGGTAGGATAGTTTAGGGCCTAAACTGTCCTACCATCGTGGTCCTTAGAAAGCCTGTGAACTCTCAGTTGAGTAGATTTTGCCTCTCTATTTTTATACCGCTTGTTCATCAGTCTTAATTCTATCCCAATTTACAGAGTAGACAGTCTGCCCCCCAATTCACGTAATTGAATCAATGCGCTTAGGGCTCTCACACATATAAACACGACAGAATCTGGAGACGTGCTACGACGCGGCATAATATGTAAGAAAATGTGTAATAGTCTTAAACGCTTCGACTTAAACTTTACTATCTGCAACGTATATACAAGATGCTACTTACTTGATACAATAGCCGAGACTAGTTCAGCCGAAAGCAGCATCGATTAATCGTTTATAAAGTATGTTATGTTTTATTCCCAAATTCCATAAAATTTTGTTTATGTGGATTCACTATTAAACACGAAAGGCGTACGGATAAATGGGAGATTAAGAATAGTTTCGTGCATACGAGCGATCAGATTCATTAACACGTAGGGTAAAATAAATATGCAAGGTCATTTATATAACTAAATCTGCAGGAACTCAAAGAGAATTTGTTATTTCCCTTTTATTTAATATTGTATTAATTGTTCATGTAATTTTATAGACTTGGGGTATTTTGGCTATTGTATCAAGTAAGAAGCTCCTTGTATTATAATAAAAGTCCAAAAGACTATGTCAATAGTTTTTTGAACTTTTATTATAAAACAAACTGATAACTTTTCTCGCAAAAATCAAATCCACTGCATTATAAACTTTCTGAAGCATGAGGTTATCAATATACAGCAACAAAAATCATTATTTAGTCCAAACGGAAATAAATCTTGACTTAAGGACCATTGGACTTAAGGTCCCGTTAATATTAATTTTATGATATTATGTAAACTCTATAAAGTATAAATATCAACTAGTTAGTTTAATATTGAAGACTTAGAAATACCCTTTTCCAGTAAAATGAAACAAGTCTGAAAAATCTGCAACAAATCCAAACCATCCCACAAAATCACATGGTGATACAGATTTCGTTTTGTTACCTTTGATTTGACCAATACAAATAAAACATTTGCTCTTTTCGTTAAGGCTTGAAACCACTTCTAGAATTAAGCTATGATATGTATATAGTTAGCGATTATCGTATCCTTGTGCATATAACGATTTTTGATTGGTCGTCAAATTGGAAACAAATAGCTGTAAAAAATAATCACAATCCTTCACACTAAAATACACAAGAAATCTTGCCAACCAACATCAAGATAAATATTCACGGGACAAATTACACTTACTGATCTAACCCCAAAATATGCAAATTATTTGATTGTGTTATGGGTGTTAGTCAATGATACTAATACATAGAAATACATATATAAATACTAGAATAAATTTAATAAACACAAAGACCCGGAAATACAAACATTTATGCTCATCACACAAATGCTTGTCCCCGAAGCGGATCGAACCCAAGCCCCGTCGATTGCGTAGTCAGGGTCGCTAACCACTCGACCAACGGGACGGTCAAGATAAACGAAATGTTTGGTTCGCTCTGCCTTTTTTACTTACTATCGTATTAATAGGAGACCGATGTTTATACTTTGATATGAATTGACTCACCAACACTACTTAAAATTATCAAAAAGGCAAAAAACTGAGACTTTTAGTAAATGAAACCGTAATGAAATATTTTTTTCTCCTGAGAAACTCGATTTTCGGATCAATATCAATTTTCATTGGTAAAAATTAGAATGGGTTTTTAAAAATCAATTAGCAGCTTATTACATTATAAACATATACATATATTCACATAGTCAAATTGCTTACGTTGTAGACAGAGTAAATTTAGTGCCATACATCAAGATCCAGATAGAGTTGCCTTGCTGTCTCCACATCCATTACTCTTTTCATGTTAACACTTCTGTTTTGTTGACTTTTGATATCACTTTCCGCCAGCTCCCGATCAATTTGAAGTATAGTACGTCAGTCTTGCCCCGGTACCTACATCCATCCACATTTGCATTGTATATCCATTTTATTAATCATTCATGTGTCATTCTTTCAACATGTTTAAATCATCGGAACACGCTTTTTCTCATTTTTACAACAGTGTCTTTCAATCCCAACCTCTGGCTTTTCAATGTAACAAACACGCTCTATGAGCAATACACTAAAGATTTTCATTACGCTTTCATAACGTATTCGTTTCAGCCCCGTTAATTCTATTTTAGAATTTGGAGCTTACATGAATAGCTTTGAACCGCATTGAAAGTACAACATCATCTGTATAAAGCAGATGGTTTATCACATGATCACTCATTCGCGTTCCCACATTCATAATTCTCACTTTTTGGGGACACTTATCCAGATACAGGATTGACAGACGATCAGGCTACTCACAAACCTGCTTAGCATAAACATTGACATCAAACTAGGGTGACATGTTGCCATTTACCCGCAAATATGCTTTGCAGCCCTAGTATATGAACTGAATAACTTCAAGAAAAGAGCTTACTCATTCTTAAAAGGCCGGCAACGCAACTGCAAGATCTCTGGTATTGTGGATGTCCATGGACGGCGGTGATCACTTACCATCAGGTACACCTCCTACTCGGTTGCTCCTCTTCTTTAATAAAAAAAAAGACAGCACGCAGCAGGGAGAGGTCCTTGTACCTACCGCATTTACCGTCTTGTGACAAATATCGCTTGTTTTCTGCAATTATTGGTATCGATAGATTTGCGTGCTAATTCAAGACACGAAGATGTTATAATACCACAGATAGACTCCAAGCTACTACTGATTTTACTCGTATTCCTCAATATTAATTTTAAATTATTTTTTGGTTTCCCCAGGAATTAATCTCGAAAATTTCATCGTCTGAGTCGAATAGGTTAAGTTATGGTCTAGTGGAGACCACGAAATAATTATAAAATTTAATAGTAATAGTTTGTTAGCATTGGTATTGTAAAGGAAAACAATCCCCATCAAATTGCCACTGCTTGTAAGGTTGCAACGCAAACAGCGTATATCGAAAGTTTTATTGCCACTGGTTTATGACGGCTATAAATTGGGGCCCACGTCGGTACTTGACAATAGAGCTGTATTCGCTAGCCGTCTTAAAAATGGTAATGCAATTACATTAAACTGAAGGATTAGAATTTTTGTTTCATCGGTATATATGTGTGTAAAAGAAAATGGCGATCGACTGTTTAATAAAAATATGTCTTGGATTGACCAGAAATTCGACTTACCGTTAACTGTTACATAGATATACGCTAAAATTTCAGAAAATTTAAACCTGTAGGTAGACTTATGCATGTACCATTAACATCCTACATATATGCATTATTAACATATTTTTGGTATAGGCGATGGTTTTCTCTATCCGATAAAACTATTCATCTGTGACTGCCCATTAATGATTTTCACAAAATGGTCTACGGGATATTACACTAATTTTTAAATGATGAATACATACTAGAACTTGAAACTTTGTAAGTGGATTCTTTTGGGCGCGACTTTCAAACTTTCTATCTACAACTTTTTTCGAAAGCACCACGTTTCTTCAAATGGTATGTTCATTGATTTTGACATCGTAGTTACATGTAAAAAATTGGTACTTAAATTTTAAACGTTTTTCCAATAAAATTGTTTAGCATGAACAGCCGCGCATGGCGCTTAGAAATTCATTGGTTACAAACAGTGATTTACCGAATTACCAACTAGACGTTAGTACATCGTGCGATGACCGTACTTTTTGAATATCGCCTTACATTAGGAATAGCCCTCCCAAATTGTCTTTTAAACGTTCTCTCTTTAAACATTTGGCAGAATAATGGTATAACGCGCTCTTGTAGTGTATGTATGTATATATGTATTTATATAACTATATATAAATATATATTTTCATATATCTATGTATTTATGTAGGTATATGTATAAAGAATTATATATGTAACATATTACTTGTATCTAAATATGTTGTAATATCGTTTTATGTTTTTTGTTTAATTTTAATTTAATAATAACGTAGAAAGTATGTCTTTAGTAAACGATTGTTATAAGTTTTTGTGTACACCCTTATCGTAAATACCGTTCATATTTGTTTAAGGTTGACTGGTAGAGAATATTATGTAGCATTAAATCCACCTCTGTATATGTTATTGCATAAATTTTAAATAAATAAGTAAAATATCTTTTCATTAATTGTTTAGGATGATACTACTCGCAACTATAGCTTTTATTTTATAATTACATAAGAGAGAAAACAAGCAGATGGGTGTAGTAATGGTAAGAGTCTATCATCGCCTGTAAGCAATAAATATGATAATGGTGCGTTGCTATTTCGTGGCGAGGTGTAATGCCACATGCATAAGTTTACCAGCTACCTTAACCTCCAAACCGGAACACCACAGTGACAAGCACGGACGCTATTTTGGCAGGAATAATGGCGGTGGTACCAGATTCGGGCGAGACGATACAGAACTCTACTACCTAGTAGCCACGATGATAGTGACTCTAATAGCCAATCGGTCGCCTTTTAACGACCTGCCTGGCAGAACGGCCTATTCTTCAAAGGAACCCGGGACCAACACGAGGAAAACACAAGCTTGTTTATTTAGCCTTCTATGTTGCAATTTTCGACTATAGTAATAAATATTTTCATTTCTGTTGCATTTTATAATAGTATATAATAATAGTTTGTTTAATATTTTGCGTCTCACTTACCCAAACATTTTCTAATTTGTTTGATAGCTGAAAAAGAGAGTGTTAACCTTAAAAAATAAGAAAAGCGTACAAGTTTGATTATTTTCATGACTTATTTACGTTATATTAAAAAGTGCCCGTTAAATTCTAATATGGACTTGTTGTACATTAAATTAATTTAATGATTTCGGCTGACGCTATATTTTTGTAGCACTTTGAGGTTGATCTCATTAACTTGTTTGCTATATTCCACAAACTATTTTATGTTACTTACGTGATGCCATTGAAAAGTAAGACCGTGGTTAATTAAATGGAAAAAACTCACCACCGATACGGACAAAAAAGAAGACCCCAATGGCACAATTATCCACCTATATCCACCTTACTTTCACTTATATCAGCATCATACAAAAAAAGCATACAATTTACGCACTCAACACACGTTTCAATTCGAAACCAAAACATCTTCAAGAGAAACAAACACTACCTTACTCAACGCGGGTGTAAGTAATAATATGTATAAAAATTACATATTTAAGTATAGTAATACTAATTATATAATTTACTTATTTAAGTATAATAATACTAAGTATAAGTAACAGCTTACCTTATCCTAAAAACCTGAACATGACAGCGACAAGTACCGATGCTGTTGCGCTACGAATAGGAAAGATGGCAGTACCAAACCAAGCCGTGACAAGACAACTTGCACAAGTCTATTACCAATTTCTTTTTGGACATTGAGTCGAATACAAATATACAAAATACCAATTTTCTGTCTACACAATATCAGTGCGATTACTACAGAGTACAGTATAGATTGACTGATAAAAGAGTGTGCAATGTCCATATATAGTGAAGGATTGAATGGTCATAATATGTAAGCAGCAAAAATATAGTAAAAAGAAAATAGTACTTAACTACACTGTACAGTGTACACCTCAACGAAATTAATACGAGTATAATGATATTCAACAAGCTTATTCACCGCGCGGGCAATGGCGGTGAACTAGCGACTCTAGTCACGCAGTTAAGCAAATCACGGTTTAAAAAAGCTAATCCATACTATCCATACTTCCATACTAATATTATAAAGTCTGTCTATCTGTCTGTTACGCTTTTCATGCTAAACTAACTAAACTACTGGACCGATTTTCATAATATTTGGCATGGATGTAGTTGAAAATCCATGGTCAAACAAAGGCTATTTTTTTTTCAAAAATCAGTCGATGGAGGGCTGAAATAGGGGATGACATTTTTATTAAAAGCTATTTGGACGACTTATTAATAAACTCGCGGGCGAAGCTGTGCGGGTCAGCCAGTAATATATATATGCGCCGGTATCCGAATATAAACAATTTTATTGGATATTTAGGTCAAAATTTAAGTATCAGAATCGAATATTGAACACTACTTCGGTATAATATACAGTACTTTATCTGTGAACCGGTTTTACTAGTGAACATTTCTAATTTTTGTTAGTCTAAATACATTTGTTGAGTAACTTGTTTTTACTGCTATATTTTAGCCAAAACACTTTAACGTAACAATATTTATCTAAAGGAACTCAAAAGACATTATTTTCACGATGGGTCCATTTACCCAACACAAGGGTTATTATATAAAGGAATATGCCTGAAGCCCTCGATACATCATTCGACATCCGGCGTTTGAGAGAACACGTTTATGACCTTAGACAGGAGCGATATCCACGTCGGCAACAAAATAGCCAGCTCACTAACCCTTGTCAACTTTAAATATAACACTCGGCGAGAAGCTTCAAAAAAACTAACTTGAATATTATTTTTTAACTAAATAACAGATATCTTACTGCTTGCCGCTAATACTGATATTCCTATAATAAACCTAATAATCAACGATCCGTCATTCGTAGCAGTAACCATTAGCAACCAATTTATTAATAACAAGGTGTTTCACAAATTGTTTGGACATTTAGTTATTTGACGTTTATCAGAACGTTTTCGTAAACGTTAACGTAAGGCACCTCATGCACTAAACGACTACGTCCTGCGTTGCGCGTTGCGCGTTGCGCGTCCTTTATTTTATGTGAAAAACGACAGTAATACTTTTAACTTAACTTTTAGGTTTTGTGTAATAAAGTGTCATTTTGTAGACACTTTATTACACAAAACCTAAAAGTTTTCTGTTCCATTAGTTAAGCTTCGAAAGAATCGTAATAATTTTTGTACAAATATTTGATTGGTAATCTTAAAAAAGAAAAACATAGGTATGTAAGTTATATGTACACCAACGAATTAAAAAATGTAGTTCAATAGCTACAGGCTACTATATATCTAACCAAAGATAATTAATCAATTTATTTATGTATAAGACAGTTAATGCGAAAATTAACATATTTCATTTGCAAACGCGACTTCGTTGTTGAATTATTGATTCCCTAAATACTTTTTAAATTAAAATTGTATAAATATAATGTTGTATAATTACTTACAAAGAACAAATTAAAAGTCTAAAAGGTAACGTAAAAGTAACATTTTGAACCGTTTAACATGGGAGTAACATGACAGGGTCAAAAGTAACGTAAAATGTTACAAAAGTAACGCTGCAATATATATGTTGCGCACTTGGCCGCAACGGCCAACTAACCGCACACTGGGCCGACACTACTGGTCTTTGCGACCAACTTACGTATAGTTTGCTATGAGCGGTCGCGCACTTATAGATTTGCGGACGAAGAAGCGGCCCGGGCGCGACCATCCGGACCGTTGACCGCTCCGTTCCCGTTCGCACTAGACGATCACGACCAGTTGTGGTCGTGATCGTCTAGTGCGCGAGGTGCCTTAAGAGTTTTAGCTTGCGCCTCGTAGAAAATGTTGAACTCGTAACGGATCGTTGATTATACGAACCTGACATAAAATTAGTCGTTTACTCATATAGGGATTGAACATAAGTTGAGGTATTTTTATATTTCTCAAATTTAACTTGACTGAATCATTTTGTACAAAATCTAAGTTCAGTGGAACCCAACCAAATGCCGTGTTTAAATCGATCAAGCGGCAAGCCGTACGAAAGCTATGAGCCTTGATTAACTCACACGTTAATAAATACATATATATGTATTTACATTTTTGTGTGAACAATATACATGCTGACAACATGGTAAAAATAGAACAGTTCCCTCGGTACCTCAAAACCTTAAGATCAGATGAAAACTCGATTTTTAGGGTTCCAAAGTAAAGTAGGAACCCTTATGGTTTCGCTATGTCCGTCCGTCCATCCGTCCGTCCGTCCGTCCGTCCGTCCTTCCGTCCGTCCACACGATAGCTCAGAGATCCTTATTATTAGAAAGCTGTAATTTGGCACGAATATACATATAAGTCACGTCAACGGAGTCATAACATAAAATCTTGAAAAATATGTTTTTCGGGGTAGCTCCCCTACATGTAAAATGGGTTGTGCAACGGGGTACGTTGCGCAACCCACTACCCTACGCACCTACGTAACGATACCCTACACAACGGGGTTCCCCGTTGTGTAGGAAACGAAATTCTCGGAAATAAAGGACATATCTATGTAGTTTTTTTTTCATTTTTGATGTGGCAAACCTCAATTTGGTATATTTTTACTTAGGGAACAGTCAAAGTTTAATCAAAATCGGTTTAAGTTTTGTTACGGTTTCGTTTACTCTTCAACCCCGTAAAGGTCCGTCCAACTGTATGATTAGGTATAACCTTATTCGTAAAATATTTGATCCTTGTACCTAATCCAATATTAATGCCTAGCCTTCTACTAAGCATACTTGGATAAGTTGACGTTAAATAGGTTTTATGTTCATAGAATAAGGCAGTAAAATCCATCCTCTTCTTCATTCACACTCCACATTATTGATTATTAACTTCAAAACCCTACATTGCGCGTGCCTCGACACGCACTGTATCAATTTTTAAAAATCGTAGTGAAACCAACAACTTTCCAATTTTGTAAAATTTTCAATATTTCAAGTTGGAAGTAGAATTTAAAGAAATATCTTTTAGTGCAGCAATAAATATTTATAAAACCGAGATCCTGTACGCCTGAGTCATATTTATCCATGACGCTATAGGAAAAGCCTGTGATGGATAAACGTTTTAGTTTGCCAGAGTTTGGCTATCAATTAAAATTTCATCCTCAGAGGAATAGACGAGCTGAACGAATACGCCACACATTTACTAATCGGTTTATAGCTCGGCTGGTCTAACAGCTAGCTTTAACATTTTAAAATGCAAGTTTTTTTCATTTCTTCCTTAAATATTCAAATTTAATAATCCGCACTAAAAAAATCAACGTAGTTTTAACAACCTAGTGCTCAGTAAATTTACTGGGTAAATCTGTATGATATGTATGGTAAAAGTTATGATAAAAAATATTTACATATACATAAATTCTTATTTTTTTTTTACTATTAAAGTACAATAGATAATGTCCTTTGGCATTCTCAACCAATAAACCATTTTGTAATTTTTGTTTAATTCTTACTTATGCATAGTCCAAACAAAGAAATCGTGTGTCTTATAGATATTTTTAAATATATGTCTTATAGTATCTTAAAGATATTTTGCAAAAGATAATCTAAAAGGCGTTTTTTAAAGGATAGCAAAAACGAGGATGACTGTCCTGATGTACATGAAACACATTCATCGCCTATAACCAAGGATGTTGATGATGTGTGCGTTGCATGTATATGAACTATTTTTCCGTCTGTATATGTCTCTGTTTGTTCCATTGGAACTCGAGAACAGCTCGACTGATATTGATGAAAATCGTTAGTGAAGCTTAGTTTGAGAAATGCGCAATGTGTATCCTACACATTATTTAACGCAGTTAACATATGCATTTTCTATTTTGGACATTCTATTCATAGTGTAATTAGCGAAGCACAAAAGATCTTAATATAATATTACATACATGGCTAATTCAAAACTTATTAAAAATATTGCAAAAACTTCATACATTATTTTCTCTGCCTAAAATAAAAAGATTACTGATTTTACTCCATTAACTATAAGTAATAAAATAATTCATAAATCTAATCATGAAAAACATTTAGGATTAATATTAGACAGTAGATTAATTTTTAAAGTACATATAGATTACTTACGATCTTCGATTATTCCTCTGACTGGAGCGCTAGACAACGTAAAAAATATGTCAACTATATATACGTTATACAATATACTTAACATAGATATATTGATATACTCAAACATAATTAATATAATGTTCTTGCTAAGCCACATCTAGAGTACATGATACAATTGTGGGGCAAAGCAACCAAAACTAGTCTGAAAAATGTGTACATTTACACAGAACAAATTGATAAGAATATTTTTTTAATTTTAACTACCTAACATCTACGAACACATATTTTTAAAATTAAATGATTAAATATACAATAATTATACACTTATAGTATATGTTTATTAATAAGAAAAAAATTAACACATAACATAACATACATTCGCAAATTACTTTGTAGAAAGAAAACACATAAATATTTCACTAGACCAAAAGATAATTTAGAACTACCTAAAATTAATTTATGGTAAATATCTACTTAAATATATTAAAAATAGCCATAATTTAAACAATTTTATATTAAAACGAAAATCACAAATCAACTTTACATGTTCTTAACTTAAATTTCTCTGTTAAGTGAATAATTGTAATGATCTTTTCAAAAATAAAATTCTTTAAAGTGAAAAAAAAAATATTTCTTAAAAGATTATTACATTTGAGGTCGGCCGACAGTAATTCGTTTTAAATTTTAAGCCAAATTACTGTCTGCCGAGTAACTGCCTGAAATGTCGCCAAATAGTTCGCTATAGCACGCACACAAAACTTTATTGCGACGACGTAATTTGCGTTTCGCCTGTGTTGGTTCAGGCTCCATTGAAGAATAGATCAACTGCTGTTTTGCCAGGCAAGTCGTAAAAGGTGACCGATTGACTACACGTCTCACTACCATCATGGCTACCAGATGGTAGAGTTCCGCAACGTCTCGCCCTTGTATGGTCAATGCTTGTCATTGCTGTGTTCCGGTTTGAAGGGTAAGATAGCCGGTAAACTTACACATGTAGCATACCTATCCCACTACATGGATATCAACGTATCATTAACAACTCTGGTGCTATAGGCAATGGTTTCTCATTCCATCAGGAAAACCATCTATTTGTTTGCTATCTAATGATATATTAAAATCAATTCTTTGCCCCACAATGTAGCCCTGCAGTAATTAAAACATTTTTCACTGCAATGAAATTCTCAAAATATAAGAAGATACTTTACAAGAAAAAATTTCATCTTGCAATAAACACGGCTAATGAATCATTTTGAACGCGAGGATTCCTGTCCTTAGGTTTAAAAGAGCTCTTTTCAGTTAAAAGAGCTCTTCTTAATTAAAAGAGCACTTTAACTACCGTAGACTTCATATTTGAGTGAATTACTTTAAAACTTGAACAACTTTGAGTTTAATAGGTATTCAACCGTTCTATTGTGTACCGATTTGATGGTCGTTAGTAATTCCGACTGTAATGAAAGTTTGAAATTGATTTCAGGAATCAGAATATTTATTTACGTGATCAAATATAATTTCAGTTTTTATTTTAATTTGTTTTGACAAATTATATGAGTTGTTCTAACCACAAAGTAAGCAAACTATTTGCTTGTGATATGATATGAGTTTTAGTTCACATTGTTGTTGTTATTTATATATGTACTATTTCCATGACTAATGGAAATTCATATATAAATAAAAAAACTTGAGAGGTGTCAAGGACCCGGATGGAACGAAGTTCCTTTCGATTTATTAGTGAAGGAATTGTAATAATTTTTTTTTTTTAAGTTATAATAATATTTTTTTTTATTATTAACAAATATAATGTAATATAAACTTAATCAGTAGGCTCAATTTTCGTAATAATAATAGAAATCAAAATATCTGGCTTGCTTTCTATAAGAGAGAGAGAGAGAGAGAGAGAGAGAGAGAAACATGCGCACGCCGCACAGCTTACAATAGCTTATTATAGCAAAAAGTGTCGTGACAACTTTTCGTAAGAATTTTTTCCGTCTAGCCTCCTTTCACAACGCGCGATAAGGAACTTCGTTTCAATAAATACTGGACTAATGGAAATTCATATATAAATAAATATTAGATATTTAACGAACCCACAAACTATTTCGTCATGTTGGTAAACATTTATGTTTATCACACAAAGCTTACTCATACTTAAAAGGCCAGCAACGGAACTGCAAGACCTCTGGTATTGTGGATGTCCATGGACGGCAGTGATCACTTACCATCAGGTGTACCACTCTTCAATATGAAAAACAAAGTTTGTCCTTGTCGGGAATCGAAACCAAAACAATCATAAATCCTTAAAACAGTTTATTATCTACTTATTTTCTTTGATTCTAATAATTATAATCGCTCCACACAGTTTTTATTTATTTAACATTTTATTGTACATAAAATACAATTCTGTAGAAAATTGGTATAAAACATGTACAGAGGGCGAAAGGGAGGCAAAGGGAGGGGTATTTTTCAGAGATAGGTTCGCTATAGTTATTTGTGCATCGGGTCGTTTCTCGGGTCTACCAGCAGACCCGAGAAACGACCCGATGCACAAATATAAGTAAAACACAGTGCACAACTGCGAAATATGTTACACACATACACAACTTTGAAGTGCCAAAGAAAACATTTGCCGTATAAAAAAAATTAGTATTATAAGTATTCTATTCATTCTGACGCAATATTCCGTCATCGTCGCAGTCGATGCGATAACATGAATATTAATTTACGCGCATAGTTACTATGGTTTATTAAGAACACCATTAAAGACAAATTCAGGAATTTCTAAGATCTGAAAATAATAATACACAATTAGTCGACTAGTCAATAGGTGCCTTTTAAGTCGAACTTTTTTATTGCTTCCGAAAAATATGAAAGAGGTACTTGCAAAAATTGCAAAATTTATAAACAATTAACTAGAAAAAATGGGTATTTTATTGATTCAAGCGTTATTTTGCATAATCCATAATTAAAAAGACACTTTTTAACAAAAATGGGATTTACTGCGTAGAAAATATCTCAAAAACTATTTGAATTTTTTTTAATTTGTAAAGAAGTTCAAAAAAAGAAACTTGGAAAAGAACTTTCCGAACTGCACGACAAATATTTATAATTTTCTCATGGGGTTAAGAATACGCATGAAAACGGGTACTTTGGCCTACACAAGCTACGTCACTTTGACCTTCAATGAATAATTATTATTGTATAAACTCATAAAATATAAATATCAAGAATTGAAAAAAATCAGACTCCTACTGTGGATGTATAAAAGATCAATAATTTGCGGTAAAAAATGTTTTATCGTATTAATTGTGAAATAGTTAATGGGCAATATTTTCCTACGTGAACATCAACATTGCAAGTGTATTATTTGTTTAATAACAAGTCTGGTATTTTTTCCGTTTTTGGGGCTATTATGTAGATCTTGGAAAAGATTCTCGTTAGAAAAGTAAAATAAATTCACTTTTTTATCAACAATTACTTTCAATTATTATTACAAAAATAGTTTCAAAAAAAATCTCACTTATTATTTAACAATTGTCTTACAATGTTCATGTTCAAGTAGAAAAATATTAATTAACTACAAATAGTAACAATAAATAGAAAAATCGTATTTTTTTTGACAGCGGATTATTGTTCATTCGTCTATCCAGTAGTTGCTTGAATTTTTTTAATTCTTAATTTTATATTCAATAAGTTTAAATAGTATTTATTCATTAAAATTCCAAAGAGGCCGCGGCTTATGTAAGCCAGGGCACCCGTTTTCGGGCCAATTGTAAATATTGGTCCTAAAGTTTCGAAAGGTAAAATTTTTAAAAAGACTTAATTGTTTATAGCTTTTGCATTTTCCGCAAGCTGCTCTTAATTTTTTTCAAAAAACACTTACAATATATCACATTTATTATTACGAATCAATTGACACCTCGTTATCGTATATAAAAAGACGGATAAAAAAAGTTTGACTCACAAGGCACTTATTTACTGAATTAAATGAGCAGTCGTTGATCGATTGTTTGTGTATAAACCTAACGCCGGCAATCGAAACAAGATTCGGGTATGATTCCCGAAATATGCAGGCATTTGTGTACCCAACATAGATTAGTATTCCTAGGTCTGGATTATTAAATAAATTTTAAGTTACATGTCTTTATTTCCTGTTTTCTTATGTAGTAGTACCGTAGCCTAACACCCTCATAAACAAACTTGGTATTTACTTACTTTCACCAGTCATATACAACGAGTGATCTTGAGTGTAAGTTAACGCGCATTTTGTCATGTCATTCACTTTCATATTTATTTACGTCATAATGGATGCGCAAATTGGGCGCTTATTTACACGTACGGTTAAATTAGTTTATCAATAGCACCATTGTCAGATCAATTCGCGTTATTTGTCCAGTAACATTATTATTACAATTTAAAAAACCGCAAACCAATGTCAAATATAATTGTTTTTTATGTTAAATACGTAAAAACATTCTATACTTTGTTTAAGCTCACAATCTTTTGTAAGCGAAAGCTCCTGAATAACCACCAAGGTTCGTATTTTTATACGGCTTGAAGTTTTAAAATTAGGTTAAATACAAGTGTACTATGCTCATTCCTGACCTGAATTTCAAAGGTATCCTCTGTACCTGCTCGATTCGCCTTTATATTTTGGTATTTTGTATCCCATTAGTGACCCACCACTCAGTCCGCTATGTGATTAAGTTTTTTGGGCAACCTACCGAAACAAGATATTTGATTAAATAAAAGGGTATAAAAGTTAGCCTTTAGGTTGTTTAAAAAAAGGCAACTTACACACACATTTACAGTTAAATCGCAACAATTTAAGTTCTAGTCCTGATGATGCAGTATATAGAAAATCGGTTGGCTATTTAAGTAATAACAAATAATATAGGTTAAGTGATAAAAGATTTTACATATTGAAGGATACGATAGTTAATTATTATAAATTAAATAAATTATCTTCGTGCCCGTATCCCCAAAGAGGTAGACAGAAGCACAATAAATGCACACACGATTAGCCGAAGATATTTACGACCGGTTTTCGAAACGTAAATTAATTTTAATTAGCAATTAATGTGTGCTTGACATAATTTATACAAGCAAAAGATCTGTTAGACAAATATTAATTGCTTGTTAAAATTAATTCACGTTTTGGAAACCGGCCGTTAGTCCTACAATATGATAGATGGAAAGCCTATCGCCAACCGTGCATTTATCTAGTTCCGGGCGACGTTGTTTTTATTAGAAAATTGAAAAATACATTTTGAATTTCCCGACCCGGGAATCGACCCCTGTATCTTATATGGTCAACACCGACACAGGACCACTAGACCACAGAGTGTAAACAATGAACTTCTATGCGAAATACGCAGGTCCGCACTAAACATTTGTATTTTTTAGGTCAGAATTTAAGGATTTATTTTGTGTGTTATGTGTGTTAATTGTAAAATAATACAAGTATTCAAATTTAAAATAATCACTAGCTAGATCTTAAAAATATTTAAAATATATTCGCTAGGATCTAACTCGAACCAATTTTCGGTAAAATATATTTTCTTCTGCTGTGAAACTAGAAAGTTAATTTTAAAATAGAATTTTGCTATAGAGAAGTGTTCGCAACAAGCATAAATAGAATAAACGCGCTAACGAAGCATCTTGTACGCAGGGCTTCGTAAACTACTATGCCATTTAGTGCTACTTTCAATTAGAGCAAGCTCTACGGCTCTTTTAGTTCCATAAGTACGTTTAACTAGGATAAGTTGTTTGTTACTCATCTATTTTTGACATTAGAACTATTCACACGGAAAATTATAACTTTAACTAGCAAAAAGTAAATAATTTATCTATATAGTAATTTGAAGGAAACCCTTAAGTGTTGTTTTTTTTATATCATAAGATAGCAAACAAGCTGATGGGTCTCCTAATGGAAGGAGTCGACCATCGCCTATAGACACCAAAAATTTTAATGGTGCGTTGCTATCTGGTGGCGAGGTTTAATGCCACATGCATAAGTTTACCGGCTACCTTATCCTCCAAACTGGAACACGACAGTGACTAGCACTGACGTTATTGCGACAGGAATAGGTAAGGCGGTGGTACCAGACCCGGTCGAGCCGATGCAGAACTCTACCACCTAGTAATCACGATGGTAGTGACACACATAGCCACTCGGTCATCTTTTACGACCTGCCTGGCAGAACGGCAGTTGGCCTATTCTTCAAAGGAGCCCGGGACCAACACGGGGGAAAAACCGTTGTTTTGTTGTAAACAGATAGCCTATCGAAGAAAACTAGTTATTTTCTTCTGTACAATAGATTTCCACAAAGTAACCCCGGAATCTATAAAATAACAGAGAGTCTATATTTCACCCCGGATTTTCAACTATCTCCATGTCAAATTCTAATCAAAAGCAGTTAGGCGGTTTAATTGTGAAAGCATCAAAAACAAACTAACTTTCACGTTTTTTAATACAAGCTGCGCCCTGCAGCCCGCTGCATTTTTTTTTATATAGAAGAGGGGACAAACGAGCAAGAGGTGCACCTGATGGTAAGTAATCACCGCCGCCCATCTGCAATACCAGAGGTCTTGCAGTTGCGTGTCCGGCCTTTTAAGAATGAGTAAGCTCTTTTCTTGAAGGTCCCTATGCCGTATCCGTTTGGAAATACGCCTGACGGTAATTGGTTCCACAACAGAGTATTGCGAGGTAAAAAGTGTCGGAAGAATCGCACAGTTGTGGGTTTCCAGACATCGAGATGAAGAGGATGGAACTTCAAATTTTGACGCGATGTCCGATGGTGGAATTCGGCGGCAGGAATTAATCCAAACAACTCGTCGGAACACTCTCCATGATATATACGACAAAAGACACAGAGAGAACCTACATTTCTGCGCAATGCCAAAGAGTCAAGCTGTTTTGAAATAGCCTGGTCGTCAACGATTCGAACCGCTCTACGCTGATTGCGATCAAGAGGAAGAAGTTGGTACTGGGGAGCTCCGGCCCAGAGATGCGAACAGTACTCTATATGAGGCCGAACCTGTGCCTTATAAAGTTGAAGGCGATGGACCGGCAAAAAGTACTGTTTCGCTCTGCTGAGCACACCGAGCTTTTTGGAGGCTAGTTTAGCCTTTCCTTCCAAATGACCGCGAAACTGAACGTAATTCGATATGTCAACTCCCAGGATTCCAACACTAGCTGAGGCTGTCAGGAGAGTATCCTCAAATGGAAGTGATACGACTAAGGGCGTCTTTTTTGCGGTGAACACGCAAAGCTGTGTCTTCTTGGGGTTAAAAGTAACCAGGTTTTGCCGACCCCATTCCGAGACATCGGTAAGGTTTTAGTGTATCCCACGGGAAAAACTTATTTTCCGAAATAAAGAGTGTGTTATTCCAGGTCATTATCTATACGTGTGCCAAATTTCATTCAAATCTATTAAGCCGGTTTGCGCAGAAGAATAACAAACAAACATCCATCCATCCATAAAAACTTTCACATTTATAAAATTAGTAGGATAGGATTAGTGAAAATGGCTAAAACTAATAAACAATAGTAATAAACAAAAATATATGTATATTTTCATAATTAATTTCAATGATGCGTAGATAATAGCCTGAAATAACGGTGAATTCTAATGGATTGTTTGTTTGAAATTACCTGTTTAAAAACAAACTGCCCGCTAGACATCGCTCAAAAGATAAAAATAGATTATGTATTATAAGTACAGTCATATTTTATAAAAAAAGTACAATTTTGTAAGAATAAATTATGCTAATGACTGCCTTCTAGGCAATTCAACATAGACTTAAGAATAAAATATTCAGTAATGAAAAGTTTTCTGATCTCTTTTTCTACCTTTTTGATCCTTCTTACACATATATTTGAATGGATATAGGAGTAAATAAATAAAAAATAAATATTCACGAGACAAACTACACCGACTGATCTAACCCCAAAGTAAGCAAATTATTTGCTTGTTTTATGGGTGTTAGTCAACGATATTAATACATAGAAATAAATATATAAATACTGGAATATATTTAGTAAACACCCAAACTCGGAAATACAAACATTTATGCTCATCAAACAAATGTTTGTCCCTGTGGGAGATCGAACCGTCGTTTGCGTAGTCAGGGTCGCTAACCTCTCATCCAACGGGGCGGTCAAATATATTTACCGGTATGTCAAGCATACCACCTATAGTAAGTTTATTACAATATCCTTATAACCTTTTTGCAAGTACAAGCAATAAGTTTACAAAGTTTCATCCCAATTAGATTATTGGTATGGCAATGCTTTAAATAGGAACAATTATTGTTTTTTATACAACACACTAGTTGTTATTCGTGACTTCGTTGGCGTAACTTAAATCATAACTTTCTTATGCTCATTTAGGTAAAAGAGTAGTCTTTTCTGCTCTGGGATAGTTTATCTTTGTAATGCTAAAAGAATTTTTAAAATAAGTCCAGTAGTTTTTTAGTTTATTCGCTACAAATATACAAATTAATAAATAAGATGCTATTTTTTGAAAAAAAAGTCTATGTTCAACTCTGAATCTTCAGCTATCTCCTTTCCAAATTTTATAAAAATCGATGTAATAATTAAGCCTAATAGTAAGTGATGTAGTAAAGTTATAGGAGAACAAACACACAGAAAAACAGTTTTACAGACTTCCACATCTACACAAATAAATACAATTGGAGTGTCTGTTTGTAATATTAAGATAACTGCTTTTTACTAAATGCATGTGGATGTATGCACGGTACATGTACCAAAATACTATTTGTATTTTTTTGTCTGTTTGTATGTTCGTCTGTCTGTCTGTTTGTTCCGGCTAATCTCCGAAACGGCTGATCTGATTTTGAAGGGATTTCCACCTGCAGATAGCTGATAAGGAGTAGCTTTGGCTACTTTTATTTAAAATAAATCCACGCGGGCGTAGTCACGTGCACAGCTAGTTTATTATATTAGTATGGATCAGATATTATAAATTTCGTGTTCGGTCCTTTTTTTATATCATAAGATAGCAAACAAGGAGATGGCTATCCTGATGGAAAGAGTCATCCATCGCCTATAGACACCAAGGTGTTAATGGTGCGTTGCAATCTAGTGGCGAGATCTAATACCACATGCATAAGTTTACTGGCAACCGTACCAAAGGTGTTAATGGTGCGTTGCTATCTAGTGGCGAGATCTAATGCCACATGCATAAGTTTACCGGCTATTTTACCCTCCAAACCGGAACACGACAGTGACAAGCACTGACGCTATTGCGGCAGGAATAGGTAAGGCGGTGGTACTACTCTACCAATAAAGGCCCTTTTCAGTAATGCCATTTTTAGACATCTATTTAGGTCCAATGTCTCGTTTTCAATAATTGCAGTGTGTGGCCATATATTTAATCAGTAAGCTAGACAAAATTCCCTGTAATATGCTTTACCCAATGTGTTACTTCAATGAAAAAAAGTTATTTCTTTAGTTTTGTCTGACTGGTCTGCTAATATTTTGCTGCACAATTGAATCGTCTTGAACTTGAAATTATTACAAAACTACCAACATTTATTTTTAGAATATAAATTATTTCTTTTTTTTTATGTCATAAGATAGCAAACAAGCAGATGGGTCTCCTGATGGAAAGAGTCAACCATCGTCTATAGACACCGAAGATGTCAATGGTGCGTTGCTATCTTGTGGCGAGATCTAATGCCATATGCATAAGTTTACCGGCTACCTTACCCTCCAAACCGGAACACGACAGTGACAAGCACTGACGCTATTGCGGCAGGAATAGGTAAGGCGGTGGTACCAGACCCGGGCGAGACACTACCTAGTAGCCACGATGGTAGTGACTCGATAGCCAATCGGTCGCCTTTTAAGACCTGCCTGGCAGAACGGCAGTTGGCCTATTCCACAAAGGACGTCGGGACAAACACGGCGAATTTCACATTTTGTTCTAAATCCTAACTTATAATATTATCTATTAGCAAATCTTAGTATATTTGATGACTCGTGTGCTCGTCGAGACAATTTATTGTTACTTTAGTTGGATTGTAAGTATTTCTCATATAAGTAGTGTAAGTGTAGTAAGTGAATTGTAAATTCTTACGAGAATAAAGTTTCTTAAACCCATATTATATAAAATTCAAAACTCAAACTCTTAATCTACGAAGTATCTGTTGATTAAGGCCACGATATTATTAAAATAATCATAAAAGCAATTATTTAACGCTATTCTGATTTCATCTATATTGGCATAGTAATGTTTTAATTATATTATTATAACGTTAATTGGCAAATGTTATGCTTGGTTTATCAGTTTGATTAGGCAATCAGTATGCTGATTTTAGTCAAAGTGCAGCAAGTAGATTGAATTATTTAATTATACACATTGTTAATACCTACATGACCTAAATGCCTATAACGCAATTTATTATTATCTTAAAGCTATAACAATTATAAATAAATTCTAACTATATACCTAATTATTATGCATTATTATTAATTAAAATATTATATTATTATAATTCTGATTAAATTAGTTTATGATTTTTGTTACAAATTTTATTTTTTAATAATTCATTTGTTTAATTGTTAGTCTATTCGGCTTTGAATAGCAGGTGAAGAGTTCGATCTATGGGTTGAGAAAAGTATTATTGAGTTTTTATAAATAAAATGCTTTTAGTTCTAAGCGTAAATACAATAGATAGTGCTTAATATACCGTCTTGGAAAAGTACTTACGTAATCGCAAATGTAATACAAATTATCATTACAATTTTGCAGTTATCGCCACTTTAGCTGCTTTAAGGCGAGGCGTCAGGACAAATGGAAAAAAACTGGTTTGCTAAATTACGTTTTTTGTATTCATTGTTAAATAACAGTTTTACAAAAATTACACGATATACCTAAAGATATTATCTAAGGAATGTGCTAACTTATTACATGATAGAATGTACTTTACTCGATCATATAAACTTCCGAAAACAGGCTAAAAAAATCTCTAAAACAAGTACTTTGTTAATAATATTTCTAATCTTTCACATGATTTTTATATGGTGATATTTATTTTTAAATACAAAAAAGAATGTACTAAATTTGGTTTTCAGCTGAAGTCCTATATTTATTTATCGGAAAATTAACATTTTTCTCAGTGGTTTTAGAACATGCCGCACCGCCCATTTCATATAGAACTGACGTGCATCAAAATACCTGGCCTTAAGGATTACTTTAAAGTGGCAAAAGCAGTAATGGGGAACACTACCCATTTCACCGGTTGACGTATTCGTAACTGATGCACAATTTAAGCGCCTATTTGCGTTCGGTTCCTTACTATCTCGTAGAGAAACTGGTGACTTGAACCCATAGGGATGGGAACCCATAGAATATTTTCTTTCAAGGACTAAAAAATCTGTATGTAAGATAAAAAGTTTTACGAGCAGTATAATAGAAGATATAAATCTCAGCAAAACAATAAAAGTTCCAATCAATTTCCTCTACAGAAGATTCGATTGTCAAGAACACAAGCGATCCTCACAATGTGAAGAGGATCCGTTATCTGAAATCTCCCGACAAAGCCAGTCAGAAAGTTCCACTATTTCCACGCATTGTAACCACTGCAACCGAGAGATAATGAAACGGTACTCGACTCGCTTATGTGTTCAATTTTCCAACATGTGCAACATTAATGCTTTGAAATAGGTGTCAACTTCTAGCTACGCGACGCTTGTAAACTAATTTGCGTTACATTTACATATGTTTATATGTTTTTTTGCATTTAAACTTTTATTACAGCACGAGTTTTGTCCGTGAGTAAATTAAAATTTTGCCGATATAATTTTTCATTAAAACTTACATATCCTATTTCAACCCCTTAGAGATCGATTTTAGATAAAACCTCACCCTATGCTTGACCTCGAATCTTCAATTTTCTTTACGCCAAATTTGATTTCGATTCATCGTCTTAGCCGTAAAAGCGTAACATACATACAGAATTTCGGATTTATTATGTTAAGTATGGATATGGATTATTCGCATTTATAATATAAGCATTACAGTTACGATAGCCAAAAACAAAATCCGATATGTTAAGCTAATATGATAGCTATTATATGCTAAGTTTGGTTCAAAATTCCATTGATAGTTTGCACTGTGCGTTACCTAATAGAGCAGTCAGTCAGTCTGTTCTTTTTACGAGTATCCATCCATATATTCAAACTTTTTTATACTAATATTATTAATGCAACAGTACGTTTTCTGTCTATCTATTTTTCTGTCTGTCTATATGTCTGTTGCGCTTTCACGTCTAAATCTCTAAACCGATTTTTGAAATCGAGGTGTTTGAAAATCCGAGGTCAAATAAAAGCTGTTTTAAAAAATAAATCCTTAAGAGCCTAAATTAGGGGATAAAACTTTATATGATTAACTATATCGAGAAGATAATCGCGAGATAGCGATGCAAATATTATAAATGCGAAAGTAACTCTGTCTGTCTGTCTGTTTGTTCTTCATGCCTAAACCACTGAACCGATTAAAATGAAATGTGGTGCAAAATAGTATAAGACCCGAGAAAGAATATGGATAGTTTTCATCTCTCGGGAACGGGAACAATGCGGGTAAGACCCTAGAACTGTTTATCTCTTAAACCACGGTAATATGTAACTGTAAATATAAACAGCCCACTTATATTACGAAAGTTTGAATGTTTGGGTGGATGTTTGTAACTCAATCACGCAAAAAACTACTGAACCGATTTTAATGAAATTTGGCACACAGGTATATGACTACCTGGAAAAGCATATAAGCTACTTTTTATCCCGGAAAAATTATGTGATCCTGCGGGATTCACCTAAACTTATATAATGCAGCGGACTACACGCTGCAGCTATTATTTTAGATTTTTTTACGCGGACGAAGTCGCGGACACTATTAGTTTTTATATAAACTAGTTTTGATTTACGACTTTAACGCGTTTGCCCTGCTAGCTGCTACTAGATTTACAGTGAATTTTATTATACAGGATTACTTTTAAAGGTCGATATGTACGATTTATGTAATTTAAAAAAAAAACAAAATTTCATTTTTATCCGACATAAAAAACAAAACGCATGGATATAATTTCCATTATTCAAAATTCGAACTTAAATATTTTAGTTAAAAGTGATCGGGAAAAATGTATTTAGAGTGACAGATTAAACTAGAGAGTTATAGGGATCGTGCACGAACTATAGAGGCAGCACTGTTGCCGAAAGTAGTGCGCTCTGGTGTCAGATAAAGGAACTTTTGTGATATAAACATTGTAATATAATAACACCAATATTGGAAAAACATGCAAAAAATAATAAAATTTGGTTTTTTACCTATAAAAAAACGACCGGATTATGGGTCAGAATCATACTAAAGGCAAAAAGTTTTGTATTAAATGTAATTGAAACTGAATAAGAAGTAAATAGAAATAAACAATCTACTATTACCCATCTATTACCTGTTCAGATGTCACGCAAACCAGTATTTCAAATACTTATAATATCACAATTATCATAAGTGTTAAAATAACTTTAATTAAATTTAAAAAAAATTAACTTAATTGTATGATATTGAAAATAGCAAAATCAAGCAACATTTAAGCTTTTTAAAGAATATATTTTAAGATTTTGTGGAATTTAACAGAAAAAAATAGAAAAAAAATAGCAGAAATATTTAAAAATATCGAAGTACATCTACTAGTTTGTTGTAATTACTTTTTTTTGAGAAAAAACATCTAATTCTTTGTTGTGTGGTGTACAGTGCCGCTGGAGTCTTCTTTGATTCTTTGTTAATCTACTTATATTAGTCCTAATTGATTTTTCAAATGCATTTAACACCGTTGATCATGATATTCTTCTTGCAGCTCTTGATCACCTAGGTTTTTCCAAGACTGCGCGAGATTGGTTTTCGTCTTACCTTCGGGATAGATATCAGGCCGTTCGCGTCAAAGGTGAGCTCTCTGGTTGGCGTTTGCAGGAGGCTGGTGTTCCACAAGGTGGTATTCTTTCCCCACTGTTATTTTCATTTTTCATTAATTTCATAGTACCTTTTTTAAGTTGCTCTTACCATTTATACGCCGACGACTTACAATTATATACACAAACTGATGTTGAGAATCTAGAAAGTGCTGTCGACAGTCTCAATCTAAACCTAAAGAATGTGTTAGATTGGTCCACTAAGTTTGGTGTGACTGTTAATCCATCTAAGTGCCAAGCTATCGTCTTTGGTAGTTCAAGACGAATGGCTACAATCGCTTGGGAAAATATTTCTGCCATCACTTTTAATAACTTAGTAATATCCTTCCAGTCATCTGTTAAAAATCTTGGTCTTACTTTAGACACATCTCTTTCTTGGTCTCCACACATTACTGAAATTTGTCGAAAAGTCAATGCTATCTTGCACACTCTCTATAGACACAAAAATTTTCTCCCTGTGAGTACAAAACTCTTATTAATACAAGCCCTTGTGCTTCCTATTATAGATTATGCTGATGTATGCTATTCAGACCTCACTCAGTATCTACTCAATAGATTAGAGATTCTCTTTAATAACTGCATACGTTTTATTTTTAATTTACGCAAATTTAATCATATTTCGTTCTTTCGTTCAAAAATTAAATGGCTACCCTTAGCTAAACGTAGAGAAGTTAGGATGCTGCGCATGTTATATTCCATTGTTAATGACCCAAATATTCCCACTTACCCTAGATCTAAATTCTGCTTTCAGTGTAGCACTCATGATCGTTCCCTCCGTTCTGATAATGATCTTTCTCTTTACATCCCTTTCTCTCGAACGGATTTTCTTTATAAATCTTTCTTTATTCAAGCAGTTAAGCTCTGGAATTCTCTTCCACTTGACGTTAGGAGGTCCTCTTCTAAGTGGTCTTTCAAGCGTGCTTTGACGACCCATTATTTAACATTTAGCTTTCGGCGTTATCAACAAAATATCTAAGAGAAATTGAAATTATCTACAGACAGACATTATTGATTACTTTTGTTATACTTACTTGCTTAGTTAAATATTTTGTTAATTATATATGCCATGTATATATATATATATATGTATAGTCTATTATGTGTTTATTAATATATGTTTATGTAAATATGTTATATGTATCTATTTATATTTTCTATTTCCCAGTAATTATTATATTTTTGTTCCGCTTAGCCCATCATACTGTTTCCTATTTCCATTTAAAATATTTATTTGCACCCCCTATTGAAATTTTTCTGCTCCACTTGCTGGTTGAGTGGCAGAGAATGCCTTTATGGCATTAAGTTTAACCATTGTACAATTTTAGTGCATAAAAGTAAATAAATAAATAAATAAATAATATTAAAGTTGTTTATTTTTTTCCTTTCGTCCCAAAGGGGCAAGCTAAGACCAGAGGTCATGCTGCCTTATCAGTTGTTACTCGTTACCTATCGTATTTCGTGATTAACAGAGATAATAATTATTAATTTTTTCCATGGATAAATGTTTTTAGATTATTTTTTTCATATTTTTTAAACAAAATATAAACAGATATATTTACAATTTCCCTACCGTATCTGTATCTGTACATATAATAAAATCGTAGGAAAGTCAAAACTGTACATTGAATATTTTTTGAAGTGAAAACTTCTTTAGGCGCGTTGAGCGTTTTGGTAGAGGGTAAAATCCTCGGTTCGCGTCACCGACATGCTAATGATAATAGTATATCTATAGCTATGTTTTGCATATAGTTTTAATTACTCTCAACTTAATAGTTCCGTTTTCACTTCTATCGGCAGTCCCACGACTGCAACTGTTTTTTTTTTTTTAAAAGAACACTTGGCGCGTGATCTACAATCAATATCGAAGCCAAAAATATAATTTTTAGAATTTTTGTCTGTTTGTCTGTATGTATGTCCGGGGTAAACTCAAAAAGTACTGTATGGATTTACTTCAAATTTTGCATGAATATTACTAATAGGCCGGGTCAACATATAATCTACATATTATCACGCTATCACCTACGGGGGAGGAGCTGTGCGTAGTAAACGAAGTCCGCGCGGACGAAGTCGCGGGCAACAGCTAGTTAATAACATTTTTTTACAAAGACACATATGTACAATTATTAACAAGAAAATGAGTGGTCGATCGCAGAACCAAATTGGGACTACCATAAATGTCGATTAGCTCATCCAACAACACAATATGTTATTAACATCAGAATATGGTAGTAAGATATCATCGAAAGTTTTGAAAGAAAGAGATGAAGTGTTGACAATTTTGGCGAGGTAATCTTCATTTCCAAGAACACCTTTGTGAGATGGAACCTACATAAAGCTAACTATAATGTTGTCAATATTGTAAAGTTTATGCCAAATTTCTTTAATTTGGTAAATTACGTAATTATACTAGCAGGTAGTTTGTTGTTTTTTAATTTGACATCATACTCTTGCTATTATTAATAATGAGCCACTTTTTTGAGTCCCTGATTTTTATTTTTGACATGTTTAAGCAGCTAAAATGGCAATAGCTTCTACCGTGAAAACACTGAAATTTTTATTTAATCTGTAACGTACACCTTTGTTTATAGAACTGTCAAAGGTTGCAAATGAAACGCTCTTAGCGTCGTTACTTCCACCAGTATAAACACAATGATGGGTTGATGACCATTCCAATTGTTCTAGAGTTCATTATGTACTTCCTCTTTGAACGACAATTTTTTGTCCATAAGTATATTCATCTGAAATTTGCTTTCATAATAGGCCTGCCCTTCGTAATAGGGTAAAATAGAGGACGTTTGAATCTGTAATTTCTTAAGAAGTTCAATGAAGTTGATTAAATTATTAAAATTCATATCTTGGTTTGGAAAATTTAAATAATTCTTATTTATTAAGACCTTATACTCTCCAAGAACTGTTTTCTCTGTTTTCTCTAGAAAGGACACTGCTTTTGGGTTAGATGGTATTTCTTACAAAATTATTAATAACAAATGAAAATTGCATGTTGATATTTTTAAATTTATTGAACAATCTTTGTATAAATAATAAAATTCCTATTTCCTGGAAAACTGACTGTTTGGTGCCAATTTTAAAACCTGGAAAACCTAGACTTCATAAAGATTCTTATCGTCCAATTACTCTTACTTCTTGTATTGGCAAGATTTATTAAAGCAAAATTCCATATAAAAAACAATATTTTACCTTCAAATTAGCTCTCTGTTTCTATTTTCTAAATCTGTTTATATTTTGGTTTAAATATTTATAATTTTAAAAAAAATCTAAAAGCACTTATCCACGGATAAAGTTAATAATTATCTCTATTACTCACGAAATAAGGTAACGACTGATAAGGCTGCATGACTTCTGGTCTTAGCCTGTCCCTTTGGGACAAAGGGAAAGATAAGACGACTAATATTTTTCCGCCTTTATTTATTTTTATTAATAGGCACGAAAAATTACTATAAATCAAAGTTATCAATAAAAATATTTTACTTACACGTAATTTTTCAATGCATTTTCCATTTTTTGCGTTTGAAGATTATCGTCGCAGCGTTTAAAGAACTTTCCGGGAAACGCTAAAATTTAATCTCCGTATTGTTTTCATATGGCATATGTGAACACTCACGAATACAACAAGTAATTTTTGATGAGGACATGACGAAAATTAATTTTAGTTTAAAAAAAAGGTAACAATTGATAATACTTTTATTTATTTAAATAATACAAAATATTCAACAAACTGTTTACATCACATTAGTTCTGATTTTTCCCACCAGATGGCATCATAATCATCTTGCTCAATCCCTATCTACTATAGGTAGTAATTATATGTAGTAAAGCATGTAGCGGTATAGTAGTAATTATAGGTAAATGTAAAATAACACACTGCCAGCATTACAAAGTTCATTCAAAAGACTCATTGCAAAAAAACTGCATTCAATTCATGAATTTGGTGGTACATTTTTCAACGAATATTTTTGTTTTATTTTGTAATAATTTTACAATCTATATTAATTATTTCGTTAAGGGTTACGGTAAATTCAATCGGAACCTTACCTAAATTATAAAGCGTAAAAAAATAATAATTTTGAGTCGACAACATATATCCGCAAAATTTGGATTGTCGAGTATTATGTTAAAAAAGTGATTAAAAATTCTAACGGTGCTGACAGCCAAATCGACCATGTTCTTAAAAGGTTACAAATATGTGGTGTAGATGGCGTGAGCATTTATCAAAGTATCGTAGACCGGAGCGCAGATTATCGTGAAGCTCATTTTCTCTTCGTTCATTTTTTCCCCGTGTTGGTTCCGGGCTCCTTTGAAGAATAGACCAATTGCCGTTCTTTCAGGCAGGTTTTAAAAGGCGACCGATTGGCTATGCGAGTCACTACCATCGTGACTACTAGGTGGTAGAGTTCTGTATTCTCTCGCCCGGGTACCACCGCCTTACCTATTCCTGCCGCAATAGCGTCAGTGCTTGCCACTGTCGTGTTCCGATTTGGAGGGTAAGGTAGCCGGTAAAATTATGCATGTGGCATTAGACCTCGCCACAAGATAGCAACGCACCATAGCCGATGGTTGACTCGTACCATCAGGAGACCCATCTGCTTGTTTGCTATCTTATGATATAAAAAAAATCATAAAAGAGTAGAAATTAAAAAATAGCAACACTATAGTTTTGTCTTTATTCAACCAACTTAATAGTTGAAAGAAGACGTCACTACAGTGTTGCTACTTTTTAATGTCTACTATTTGAGTTAGTTATAAGATTGCGTATTATGAGACTTCCGAGCGAAGCCGGGTTTTCATCTAGTAATAATTAAAACACACTTCAATCCAATATTTCGTTTCTAATTTTAAAATTTGGCTGGACCTTTAAAAGTAACCGCATATATTGACTATTACATTATACAGTATATAGTTAGAACTTTAATTAGCAATTATAGAGGTACCTCTTAATAACAAACTATACATCTATATTGAGTTAAATTACTTAATTCACGTTACATATCCCTATTTAATCTTAGTCCCAATTCCATTACATATCTCCATTTAATATTAGTCCCGATTCCATTTAATATTGTTCCCCAAAATAAATAAAATTAATTTTATTTGAAACTTTTATGGTTTTAATAAGTCATATCGTTATCGCTGACAAGCTATTGTATAAGAGAGTTGTTTTCTTGTAGCTATCAAAACAAAGGAATACTAAAGGTGACTAAATTATAATTCTCCTCTAACTATAAAACGCCCGCATTTTAAAACATAACGACGCTAAACGAGAAACATCAAATATTTTAGGATCTGGAATTATGTACCCACTAAAAATATTCGTGATATTTTATTATAATGGTATGATAAATGAAATATCCCTGTACTCATTAGTTTTAGGGTTTATATATCAAAAGAAAGTACCGCAATAAAACTTCAGGCACCGAATTTCATTTCATTTTTATTTTCATAACTTGCTATAAAATTTTCATTAACGTAAATAAGTCTGGGTATGTATTAAATAAAAAATTGTAATCCGGTAGACCTTACAGGCCATCTTTGCAACATTTTAAGCCCAAATGAACAGAAACCATACCTAAGCATAGATTTGTGAGCTCAAAAAATTCAAAAATCTAAATTTTGTTGAAAATAACAGCACTTCAATTTTTGAAATGCTATATGTTTTCAAAATTAATTTCGATCGATTTTGATCTGTCGGATGGCATTAAACACATTTTTTGAGCTCTAAAATGTTCTAGCTTTAAAATAGATTAGCTGAAAATTGGCGAAGTAATTTAAAAAACCCATTTCCAAAATTTTTTGTCGTCAATGAATTCGAAACAAATAAAAAAAAAAATCTTTTTTATAGTATTTGACGTAGTTTTTTAAGAAAAGTTTAAATTAAAATTAAATTTAAAATTAACATTAAAAAAAGAACTATTAGATTTTAATATCGATTGATATAGTTAGTTGTTAGTAAATAACATAAATTTAATATTTAAAACCTGTAACTTTTGGAAACTTGATTTAATTTTAATTTTTGGCATTTGACGTGGTTCTTTATTGAGTGAGGTTAAAATGAATTAGTTAAAACACCTCGAAGATATGTCGAGAAAACATTTTTTCGTCAACGATAACTTTCGAGCGGATAAACTGATTTTGATGAAATTTGCGACATTAGATGTTATTTTTTTAACAAAAGTAGGTGATTAGATTTTATAATCAATCGTTCTTTCAATCTGCAGGTTATTTAAAAAAACATTGTTCCATCAATAATTTTTGTATTTTTTTCTCAAAAATGTTCCTGGGCTGAATTGGTCAAGATTTTTAGAAAACTAAACTAGGTACGTTTCTACCAATCAAGCTGTTCAAAAATGTTAAAAGATTTACTTGCACACATACACAGACACATAGACATAGACACATGCACGCACGCATCCACCCAAGCACACCTCACGCACATACGCACGCACTCACATAGAAAAATCTAGATTACTCATAGTTACTAGACAATCTGCCATTCTGCCAAGCAGTTCATACAAATGTGAACGATTGGCTGTATTAGTCACTAACATGGTGACTACTAGATGATAGAGTTTCGCAACGTCTCGCTCTGGTATTTAGTACCACTGCCTAACCTATTCCTGCTAGAATTGCGTCAGTGCTTGTCACTTTCGTGTTCGGGTTTGGAGGGTAAGGTGGCCGGTAAACTTTGCATGATGCATATAACCTCGCCACAAGATAGCAACGCACCATTAACACCTTTAGTGCCTATAGGTGATGGTTCACTCTTTAGTTTGGAGGGTAAGGTAGCCGGTAAACTTATACATATACATAGACATAAGACCTCGCCATAAGATAGCAACGCACCATTAACACCTTTGGTGTCTATAGGTGATGGTTGACTCTTTAGTTTGGAGGGTAAGGTAGCCGGTGAACGTATGCATGTGGCATAAGACCTCGCCACAAGATAGCAACGCACCATTAACATCTTTGGTGTCTATAGGCGATGGTTGCCTCTTTCCATCAGGAGGCCCATCTGCTTGATTGTTATCTTATAATATAAAAAAATGCTTATTATTGCCGTGTTCCGGTTTGGAGGGTATGGTCACTTGTAAACTTGCATGTGGTAATCCAACGCCGCCACACTAGTAACGCACTATTTACACAGTATACTGGAGACTAGTAGTAGTCAATCTACATACATGTAATATTCGAGCAACGCACACATAGACCCCTCTCACGGACGCGATATCTCGGAATGGTTCGGGACAGTTTGTTCCGCACCAGTCCGAGATATCGCGTCCGTGAGAGGTGTCTATGTGTGCTAGATCGAATATTACTTGTATGCATCGAGTGTGTAACCAGAAGAGTGGCTATGTTGTTTGTTTTGTCAGAAAACAAATTCCGCCAAAACACTACGCCAGTTATGATTGGCCGACTCAAGGTTAATGTGATAATGACACAGCAATAGTAAACGCGTATTGAATAAAATGAGATAGTTGTATATAGGTTACACCTAGGCAAGAGCAGGACGCTTGTTGTGCGTGGACAGTTGTTTATAAGTGTCCACGTGTTTCGTGTTATCTGTCCAGTTTAATTTAAGCCATATTATATGAAAGTAAATTAAAATAAAATCAACGTTTATTGATGCCGATGAGACGTAATTCCGTCTATTTTATAATTCGACGTTTTCCTGCTTTTCCCCCACCATCTAATAGAACAACACGACATTATGCGGTATAATATACAAACTTTGAATATTTTCGAGAGTATCGAGGTCGTACACACAGATCACTTGTTGGTGCGGTACTGCTTTAGTGCGGGCGTGAATTGCTATTTATCAGTGGCAAAACACTGATCAGTTTCGGAATTAGATGGCCCATATTGCTACTCTATTAGGTTACAAGCTCGATGCTTGTATGTAACATTGACTTCTGTTAGTCTCTAAGTATTCTACGCTATTTGTATTTTTGATGTCTATAGGCGATGGTTATTTCTATCTCTTTCTATTAGAAGAACAATCTGATTGTATGAACAAAAAAACTTTACTAAGCCCTCGTCGCAGTCATATAATGAAACACTTACTTTTTCAATGTTAACACTTTTTTAACCAACTTTTAAAAAGAAGGTTATCAGTTTGACCTTAGTCTATGTAATATTGTTGGAATAAAATTGGTAAAATAATAAAATATTGGATAATGATTGAGTATGATGATCTATTTAAGTTTTTAAGAACGTGTGCTAAATTTCGTATGTGTATATATGTTTGTATGTTTATATATTTGTATGCTAGAGATTTCTTGAAAACTAAAATGCATATAGAGATTATACCTTTTTGATTTAATTTAGATATATTCCATCTAAGGAAACAATCTATGTTTCATCAGAATTAATTCAGTAGTTTTTGACTTATGTATATCCAATATATGACACATGTTGAAATCGATTTTTTTTAATTTACTTTTATTAATAACTAGCTTTTTCCCGCAGCTTTGCTCGCGTAAAGTAAGAGACAAAAAGTAGCCTATGTCTTCTACTACTCCCCGTCCCTTCAACTATCGTCTCTTAAAAAATCACGTCAATTCGACGCTCCGTTTTGCCGTGAAAGACGGACAAACAAACACACACGTACACATTCCTTTTTATAATATTACTAGCAACCTGCTCGCGGTTTCACCCGCGTGGCTTTTGTTCCCGTGGGAATATTAAAAGGTTTATATACTAAAACCTTCCTCAAGAATAAATCTATCTATTAAAAATTAAAAAAAAAACATCAAAATCCGTTGCGTAGTTTTAAAGATTTAAGCATACATAGGGACATATGGACAGACAGAGAAAGCGACTTTGTTTTATACTATGTAGTGATTAGTATGAATTTTTAAGTATGCGTATTTCTTGCCAAAATGTAGGTACTCGTAATTAAACAAAAGCACAAACCAAACCCCAAAAGGATAAAATTGTTGTATAAAAGGCATTTTTACAATTAAAAACCTGGGCTTGAAAAACATTTTAAAGAGAATGAAAAATAAAGGAAGTTGGTCAGAATATTTTACCGTTGGAACAAACAAATGTTACGTTATTACTAAGCTTTGTTTTCGTTTGACGGTGCAAAAATATTTACAGTTAATTTCGTGAAATGATTTTTTTGTAAATGGGTGTGCTCCTGTTAACTTATCTGACTTAAGTCTGCCTGATTATATTACAAACTTACTTTTTTTATATCATCTCCTTATGGAAAGAGTCAACCATCGCCTACTTCTCGTATCGTATCGTATCTCGTACGTTACTATCTCGTGGCGAGGTCTAATGCCACATGCATAAATTTACCGGCTACCTTACCCTCCAAACCGGACAATCACTGACGCTATTGCGGCAAGAATAGATAAACGAGACTTTTCAGTTGATTTCGTGAAATGATTTTTAATTTTTTTACTATTGATTTGGTGAAATGATTTTTTTTTTGTGAATGGGTGTGTTCCTGATAACTTATCTGACTTAAGCCTGTCTGTCTAACAAACTTACATTTTTAATATCATTAGATAGCAAACAAGCAGATGCATCTTGTTATAGAAGGAAAAATCATTCCCTATAGACACTACAACCTTAATAGTGCGTTGCTATCCGTGTGGCGGGATGGTAATGCCACATGCATGAGTCGATCGGATACTTTACCCTTCAAACCGGAACACAATGACAATCTTTGACCCTATTGCGGTAGGAATAAGCATAAAGCTGTATTATATCTGGAAGCAATAATTCTAATACCGTCAAATAAGCCATCATTGGCCGTTTTAAGTTAAAATGGCATTTTTTTTCTATAGGAACATTATGACATTTTTCTATTTCCAACAACCATACGACGATATACATCTGTTTCTTTTATAAAATTGATAATAAATGGCATTTTAAATAGTTTTTCTTTAGATTTTAAGTGCGGGAAAAGTAAACTGAACTTTATGCCAACATTCCTCTTATCGTTTTCGGAAGCAAATATTAATCTTAACAATACGTAATAAATGCAAAAACTAAGTTTTGTGGCAATCTTATCCGTGTTTAAAAGGTAATACGTATATAGTATAATTATTTTCAAAATAATATTAGTGGGCAATGTTCCCTAGCAATTTCTGCTCTTTCCCGAAAAAATCTCATCATAGCGTTTTTAATAAAAAGGGTTGTCACGTGCCAAATTATTTATCCACATCTTTTCAGATTGTCACATGAGACGTATATATAAATATAAGATAATAAAATTTATTATCTTCATATATAGACGTATATATAAAGATAATAAAAATAGGAATAGGTATTTAAATCAAACCACGTGGTTAAATGTTTATTAAACTTGTTTATGCTCTGTACGTCTTAAAATCAGTAAATCGGTACAATAATTGAGATCAATAAATTTAAACAATGACTAACGAAGTTACGAATAACGAATTTTACTTTTTTTGAATTTTCTTTTAGTAGTAAACCTTAAGCAAATCCTTCTTACAATCAATAATATTCAAATTTGTAATTGTCACTGATTTTCCAGGCTCGCAACTACCTTTTTTCTTTGAAATGTCATGGTGGTGCTCTTGTTTTTTTTAAATACTCAAATAAAACCTGGTGAAGTTCATATCGTGATTTTTCGTGCATTTCTGGATAGTTTAAAATAGAGTTTAGTTAGCGATGAACCAAAATCGTTTCAGAATATTTTTATATCCCTAGGATCTATTACGCATCTAGATATTCTTTAAGTCGGGTTAACAAGTGCTTTTTAAGTCAAAACTATTTCTAATTCTCTAAAAACTATGATTTACGTGTCATTCGATTCCGAATGGCATGTAGAAACTTTTTGAGAAAATTGAAGGGCCGCTCGCAAAAATTGCAAAAGTCATAAACAATTAAGTGAATCCCCCCCCCTGTTTTTTTCGCGAATATGACAAAAATTATTTGAGATTTTTTAAATTTGAAAAATTATTCAAAGAGAGAAGGAAATTTCCCTAAAAAAATCCCTACTCCTGGAACTGTAGCACAAATATTTATAATTTTCCTAAATTGTTGAAAATACGCCCGAAAACGGATACTCCGGCTTGCGCAAGTATATTATGTCCACTTTTAATGAATAAATATTATTTTAACTTATTAAATATGAAAATTAAGAAGTAAAAAACTGATGCGCCTACAAGATAGATCAACAAACAATAATCCGTCAGCAAAATTTTTTATCACGATTTTTCATTTAGTTATCCATTAATTAACATTTTTTTGTAGTACCAATGTTAACATTGAAAGTGCGATAATTGTTAAACTATAAATCTGGATTTTTTTTCCTTTCATGGAGCTTTTTGACTAAGGCTTTAAAAGAGATTCCCGTTGAAAAAATTAAAAAAAATGATAATTATCACTTTGTTATTAACAATTATGAAGCGCGATTAAGCATTATTTTTTTTTTCATAATATTATTATTGTTTCGTTTTTTAATGATCAAAAACTATCTAAATAACAGCGTCATTATTTATTATTATTAAAATTATTTTATTCGAAGAAATCAAAAATTTTAATACCCTGCATGACATTCTTTTTTGGCTGGATATTTTTTGCTAGACGTACTGGACGCTGTGTTGTAATATGTTCACCTTTTTGGAAAGACCTGCGTTAAACTTTGATAGTAGAAAATTATAAGTGATACTGCAATAAAAGTTACAAATTTATAGCACTTTATACAAAACAGCTTGCATGAACTTAACGCAGAATAGGTGGCGTTACCATTATGCTTATTACTTTTCAGTAACCTGCGGTTCTTTAATTGACACTATTACAGTGGCACTAGCGGTACTTTATACACTTCCTTTTTTAATTTTGAACTGGTTTATGTTCGGTTTATTCCACCTTCTTCTATAATAATCTATATCTATTACACAAGAGGATTTGTCTATTTATAAAATAAATATTTATAATTTTTTGCCCTTTGATTTTCGTATAAAATCTTTTAAAATTAAATGAGTATCTTATATCAGGGATAAACCTTTCCAATATTATCTATATCATTAAAACAGTTATATCTTTATTATGTTATATTTTTCAGTGTATTTATATTATGATATAAATTATAATAGGTGTCTTCTAAAGGGCCTTGTTCAAATGAGACTTTAGCCTTTTGATGATTTCATATGTTTTCTTTCTTACATCGTTATTTAGATAGTTCGTTCATCGAGCTTTAGAATTAAAAGGCGGATAGTACGCTAAATCACAGAATACATAATAGGCTGGGGTTGACACTTGCGTCTATCGTCCGAGGTTATATGCGCGCTAAGGCACACGCAGTCCGGAATGTATGCGAAAATAACCGATAATTGCCGATCACATCTGCATTTATCGTGTCATTGCACGAAGCTATGTGACGATAGATGCAAGTGCGGCCGAGCCATTACACAAATACAACAAAAAAATTCAATATACGGCGTTCACATATTGCCTGTAGGTCCTAGTAGGTAATTAAAATTGCTTGATACTATTATTGCAATTGTGCAATGTAATGTAATTAACAGGAGCGTAGCTACTACCGTAATTGACTATAATTTATACGGAGCCCCTGGGACACGGGGACCCAATCGTGCGTAAGCAAAAATTAATAGAAATTTCCCAAATGGCAGAAGTCAAAAAAAGTAATTTCTTTTATTTCAAAAAAAAAGGAAAAGAGAGTGTATATTTAATTTGAATTGTTTGTAAAAATGTTGGAAAAGTGACATAATTATCATATTTGAATAAATATATCTTATTCTCAAAAAAGAAACATTTTTTTTTTCTTTTGTGAGAAATCTACCCTTCATGATACATTATTTTATATGGGACCCCAAACAAATTTTTATATGGGACCCCATATAAAAATTTGTTTGGCCTCCAAGGCCAAGGCGCGCTACGCCACTGGTAATTAAACTATCTAAACAAAAATTAATATTATATTTTTATCTTTTTTGGATTCCGAACCTCATAAGGAGAAAACGGAATCCTTATAGGATCACTTCATTGTCCATCTGTCCGTTTGTCAAGATCCTTTTTCTCAAGAACACGTAGAGGTATCGAGTTGAAATTTATATCAACTCGGAAATTGGCAAGGCGGTAATACTAAAACCCGGACGTTGCAAAATTCTACCAGCTGATGGCCTTAATGGTAATAACTCGTATTTTCAATCGCCTTTTACAAACTACCTGGTAAAAAACATATGGTCTGATCTTCAATAGGAGCCTGGACCAACATGGAGGTTTCTTAACCTACTTCATAACAAAATTTGCTGTGAAAATTTTATAAGTTCGCTTCTACTATTTACATATTTTTTAAGTAATTCACAAAAGTATGAACGCATATCATAATAATGCTATAAAAATAATAAAGTAAGTGGAGATCTCCATTAACCACAGAATAAAATACACATAAAACCATGTTTAGTTAAAAGTAGGTCGCGTGATATTTAAATTATCTGTACCCTTTCGGCGTGGTTGCGGCAAATAACATGCTTGCAACATGTAAATTTAGCGACCTGCTTTTATAAACGGCCCTTGTTTAGTCGTTACCTTAGCCAAACTGTTTTCATTTATCTATATTACGATATAATGTCTGTCTTTATATTTACTTTTTTTGGCAAATTTCGTGACATTCGTTTTATTATTCATACATATATATTCATACATATATCTAACCATTTTGAACATTTTTATTTCTGACCTCTGACCATTTTTGATGGAGAAAATATAAGTGTGTGTAGTTTTACGCGCGATTGAATTAAAACTTTTTCTTTTAAATAATTCATTATAGACCTTTGCCGATCCTTTTGAAATTAAAAACAAAAAAAAATAATAGTAGGATTAAACCCATTGAAAATGGAAGTAAATAGAGCCAAAATAAAAGGAAAAATAAATTTCAGGTGATTTGAGTTCGGGAAGTGTGAGGGGCGGGGGAGAATTTTGAAGAGGGAAAAATGGTTTATCACGATTTTCGGCAAAACAACGAGCCCTATCGGAATAAGTTAAATGGCAAAGTTATCAGCAATAACAAGATCTATAACTTTTATATAGACTTTTTTTCCTATAACTTCAAAATTATGCGAAAAATTTTAAAAACTGAATTTTTTTGTTTTTTATTTTTATCTCCTACAATTTTTTTTTTTTTCACAAAACTTGGTAAAAAGTTGCTTTTTTATATCTCAAATACACTATTTTTTTATAGTTTAAATTAGTGTAAGTTTTAATAAATGGCTTAACAGTTTACATTATGATGAATAAATAATTTATAAATCCGAGTTCTTTCATTGTTTTCCATTTTTTGCCCAAATTTTCCACAGGGTTGTATATTTTTTTGATACCGTCATAAAGTAGAAATTCCAAAAAAAAACTAATACCGATTTTTTACAAACATCACATATTTTGTGACGGGTTTTGAACTAATATTAAAAAAAAAACATCATAATTATTGTATTTTTTATTGACAATAATTATGTTTTTTTAATATTAGGTCAAAATAAGGAGAAAAATATTTTAAATAAAAAATTACAGTGTTTTCGGGATAATAAAAAGCAACATTTAGAGAGAGAGATAAAAGCAGAGCAGAGATAAAAATAAAAAACCAAAAAGTAAGTTTTTCTAATTTTTCGCATAATTTTGAGGTCACATAAAAAAAGTGCAGGTACAAAAATTGTAGATTTTCTTATTGCCGAAAATATTTCCACTATACTTTTTTCGATAGGACTCGTAGTGTTTCTGAAAATCATGATGACCCTTTTTTCCCCCTTCAACTTCACACTTCCCGAACTCGAATCGTCCGTAATTTATTTTTCCTCTCATTTTGACTTTATTTTCTTTATTTTTCAATGAGTTTTATCCTACTAATGATTTTCTTTTGTTTTCAAAATCTAACCCAGCTTATTATTACAACTCTCACTTAAAAAGACACATTATCAATTAGGTCGAAGAAAAATTAAATTTTTCGCATTTTGTAAGCAAAAAGTTGCAGCAAATTCTTTTGGTTGTACTGTTTATATCTGGCTGGTTTTAACCATCAAATAGATAATATTTAAATAAATACAATTGAGGGTTAAGTCTTATCATATAAGGTTATTATATAATGTAGGTACTTATTTACTGAAAATTAAAATACTAAATTCTTAAGACTTTTTTTAAAAGTCTTAAGAATACATTATTTCAGGCTCTACCCGTGTAAGACCTGCAAGAAATATAAATTATTGCTAACGTCAAAAAGGCGGGGCTTTGGGCTATGCACAGGTACCCCAAGATTCGGCTCTGAACAAGCAAGATGGATTGAAGAGCGGCTTAAAATTGCTAAATTTTAATATTGTCGGACTAGAAAAGCATACCCTCTTTTTTGTAGGACAATTGTGTTTTGTGGACAAGAACATACTAAGGAATCGTTTAGTTTTATTTTCCTATGGTTATTAATCAGAAAAAATGTAGCAGTATAGCAGTAGTAGCAAATGTAGCATCTACAACTTTATAGTGTCGGACTAAAAAACGTCTCCATTTTACGCGAAAGACAAAGATGTCCTTAATTATACTAACAATTATCAAGCTACTGTGAAAAAATAAATTTGTTATTTATCAGTTAAAAATTTTCATAATCCCGTCAACTTTTCCCGACAACGCCCCAAAATAACCATCGAATTTGTAGGACAAAAGTGTTTTCGTGTTTCTCATAAAATAATTAAGCGATTGAAGTAAAAATTAATTGTTATTAATCAAAATTTTTTTCTTTGCCAAACTGATATATTTGAAGTCCCCTAACTTTACTTAGCCACCTACCCGATTCGAGATTTTTCGAAGAGAGAAAGATGGGCGTCTCGTCGAAACAAAGCTGTTCACAAAAATTCAGCTTGTTGTTAATCAAAAATATAAATGTTGCTAGGACTACGGTCAATTATTATATGACATCATATACTTACAACATTCTATTTTTATATAGCGTAGTTTACGTATACGTCATTTACATCGGACGTTATTTCCGTCTGAAAATAAATCTGAGTAACTCTTAAGCCGCGCTTACCTACAAAAAGTTTCACCTCATTTAGTTTACCGTAAAAACATAAGTTTCCTATACATACTACTATATAAATACTATGTGTAATGTCTATCTATACATTTAATTTGTCAAATTTCATGATGAATTTTCGTTTTATGATTTGTTGAAATTAATGTTTTTACAGACAGACAAACAGAGATACTGTTAGGTTGTCTGTATGGGCACGAGAACAGCATACAGACTGACCATCTTTTCACTTACATAACTCAAGAATAGCTTAGCTTATCTTCATAGAAATAGGTTTACAGTCAAAACACGTGATTGTGCAAATAATAGGTCATGGAAAGCCTTGGTCATAAATCGACAAGGTTTATATGTTTGTGCTAGCACAGTGAGTTTGAAAGTAATAAGGTGTCTACTATATGTTAAAAAGCTCTTTTGTCAACTCACAGAAAAGAAAAATCAGTAATTAATAACATTGTTGCTTCATATCCTTCCGTTTAGAAAATACCCGAACATAAAAATTTGTATTCAACGAGCATATTCAGAGTTAAATTACTTCGATTTTATGTAACAATAGTGATGTAGGAAGCAATCTTCTAGTCTCCCGAGGCGAAGTGTAGATGAAATTTTTTTATCCGTAGGTAACATAAGCCACTCTGCAAAATTCATTTTCCGTGGGGATTTTCATAATAGCTTAAGAGCTAGGGAACCATAACTTATGTACGTAACATCCCGGCGAGGCACCATTACAATCTTCGTCGTTTGTAGAGAGTGATTATCTCTTTCCTCCGGAAAAGCCATCAGAGTATTTGCTATTATATAAACACCCTAAAAGCTTTTATGTTGCACCCCTGTAACAAGTTTTGATATAGTTTAAAAAATACCAAAGGTACGATTCAAAATAAGTTCATTTATTATTTTTTTAACATTATTTTCATGTACAAGTAAATAGCTATTTATATTGTAAGAAACAGTTAAACGACCCAAAGATTTTAATAATTCACTGTTATTCGAATTAAAAATGTAAGTCTAACTCTGTGATGATGTTATTATAATATATGTGAGTAAAACAGCGGTACCGACACTGAGAATATCACAAAATTCTAAAACCTAGAGGTTGCGATGTTATGCTCAGTTTTTGCTAGACTTCTTAAAATAGTATGTTTTTCTTTAAGAGCTTAGATTATTATGTTGGAAAAATGTCTTGGTAATGTCCCAGACAGCAGCATTACTAACTTCAAATTCATTCAAATTTGTTTTATTTATTAATTTCATCTTTTTACTGAATTTTTCCCATTTATGTTGACATTTTATTTAATTACTGCTAATTTCGCATAACAGTCTATCTGATTCCATAAAACATTAGTATACTTTTCATCCTACAGACAAATATTATAAGTTTTTAAAAAAATAATGAAAAAAAACTTTTAAAAAAACATTACCTAATGTTCATTTTGACAATACTTATTTTATTTGTAACGGACATCTGATAACAAGACAAAATATAGTTGTAATAAATAATGTAAAATAACAGTAAAATGTTGTAAAAATACTGATACAGAGTCATCGCAAGCCCTCCATACCATGAAACATTTTATTAAGTTGATACAGTTTTTCTTACTAAACATAATATAACTTACATTTTTTATTTGCATCGTTGCGTTAGTCATAGAATGCACAAGCTCTCGAGTTATAACGTCGCATGGTGCTCAATGAACTTATGCTGGCAGAAAATTTAATTTCAAAAATGCCTCGATAGAATTCTTGTATGCCCTCCACCCTTTTTTCAGCAAAACACGATCGCGTTACGTGTTGAATGTTAAATGTTTTCTGTTTCAAAATCTCTTTGTTTGAACAAAGGTAGCGCTGATGCAGGCTTTTGTAAACGCAATTGATAACTTTTTTATGTTAAGTAACAGATTTTTTGTTACAAATGTACTTGAGGTTAAATTTGTTATTAAAGTTTATTATTTTATACGGTAGTTAAAGTACTCATTTTCTTCAATTTGGTAATTCGGTGGTGATGTATTTATTTGATACGAAATACCGCCGAATTTTTACTTCAAAATTATTATCGGTAAGTAACCAAAGAGCTTTCAATATGTAAGTAACAGTAGAGTTTGTAATATTAGAAAAAGATAATTTAATTTCTATTAAATTCGATCTTATAATAGTATTAACGATGACGAAAACGAAAAAAGTAATTTCTAAAAATTTTTGAAACCGCAACAACGTCGTTGCACATAAATTATCTATAAACAAGAAAAAACTACATAATATAGTGTTATCAATTTTGATACCAAAAGGAGTAAGATGTTTAATAATGAGTAATTTTCAATGCCCACGTAAAAATCAAAATGCCCGTAAAAAGGGAAATTTAAAGATACCAAGGGTTTTTGAGGAAATTTCCACCAATGCTATAAATTTAGAGATTCTCGCTGTAAGAGTAAATAATGCTTTTTACATTTTTTATTAAAACACCAAAAAGATGAAGAGAAATTGTGTAGAAATTCCAAATGAATAAATAAAAAATGTAACTTTGATTCATATTTTTAAAAAAGGTTTCCCTGAGAGGAAATTTCTTTACCCTTATTTTAATGAAGCTACATTTTAGTTTACTAGTATGTAATAAGACTTATATGTATTTAATAAATACTAATTCGTTATCTACGTGGATCTATTGAATTTTTCTTCAAAAGAAACGTCTGGGCTAAAATTTTTAAATTGCCCTTATATGCCCTCGTTTTTATAATATGTAATATCTTTGTGTAGAATTGAACCATAAAATAATTCCAAAATACATAATGCTTTGAAAGTAACGGAAAGGCGTACTCCTCATTATATAGAATTCCCTACAAACCTAAATTTTATTAAAATTAAATGGTTCATTTATTAAAGTGAAATGATTTAAAAGTTTTTAAAACGTGAGTAAAAAGCCAATATCTGCCGCAATAGCGTCAATGCTTGCCATTTTCATGTTCCGGTTTGAGGGTTAAGGTAACCGGTAAACTTATGCAAGTGGTATTAATAATTCGCCAAATGGATTAACAGTTTTGGCGTCAGTAGGCGATGGTTGTCTCTTTCCATCAGGAGAGCCATCTGCTTGTTAGCTATTTTGTAATACAGGCTGTAAGGATAAACACCGTTGTCACTAAAACCATAGTTAGTTGACTTAATTATAAAATATGTTTATGTGAATTTAAAAATAAAAAAACGTTGTTTTCTTACAAATATGTAAGAAAGTTTCTGTCCGAGACCGTCCGTAAATTCAAGGATACTATGCGCAAAGCGCGCTGACCTGCCGCACTAGCCATCCGTTTTACAGTACCCGGCGATAAATATTGCACATCGACCTTTGGAAAGAGACAATCGGCTGATTTCGGCTTCGTAGAGCGTTATCTCTGTCGCACAAAATACAAACAGTCCGGTACCTATTAGAAGCTGTTAAAACAAGTATGATTTGCTTCTTTTGATATTTTTATTCTTTGTATAAAATACACTAATTTTTCTATAAGTGATGGCTTTAGGTTGGGGTAAAATAAAATAAAAAAACATTTTTACATTATGTTTACGTATTTAATTATTTTGGAACATTACAGCTTTAGTGTACATAATAAACACCATTATACCTATTGCTAAAATGAGACATTGCAATAAAAATAATAATAATTCTAATTCTCAATTACTTCCATTTCACTATCTGTGCTCTCAAAGAGGTCAATATCACTGTCACTATCAGCCGTATTTATTACTAATCTATCAGTGTAATTGTCTAAACTGTGTTGAATGCTTCTATATTCATTCTCACATTTGAATGCATGATCGCAAACCTTTTTCCACTCTTCAGCGCCGATCATGTTTACTTTTTCAGTCAATAATGTTTTTACTGTAGTTAAGTTCATACCCACATTTCTAGAGGCTACATAGCCTTTCAGTTGAGACCATATATTTTCAATTGGATTAAAATCCGGATGATATGGTGGCAATCGCAACACAGTGTGCCCATGTTCGGCAAGTATTTTGTCCACAGAAAACTCTGTATACCTCTCCTTGTGCTGACATATAATAGCGTAAATCTGGGTTTTTGTTAATTTTGGATCAACTGGAATTTCATGTCTGTTTAACCAGTTGATCATTTCCCGTTTAATGGTGTTTGAGTTGGGGGGTCTCTCAACATACTTGTTGTGATAGGGTGCGTTGTCGATAACTAGAACAGAATCACTGGGTATATTTGGGATTAATTGGTTAACCAGCCATTTCTCATAGTTATCGTTATTCATTTCATTGTGATAGTCACCTGTAGTGTCCGTGGATTTATACGTTAAAAAAGCACCGGGTACAAAGCCTTTTTCATTTCCCGCATGAACTATTATCAAACGTTGACCTTTTGAAATTGGCTTTTTTACTCCTTTTTTCTTATCGTCACTCCAAGATTTCCCTTTAGTGTGGGATGCATGTATATATGACTCATCCATGTAGACGATATTTTTTCCTGTTTCGCGAAATTTGCGTATTTTATCAAGGTATTCCATTCGTTTGAGACTAACGTCGTGCTTTTCCATTAGAATTTTTCGATTATCTTCCATTTTAGTGAACTGAAATCCCATGTCATGAAGTATTTTTCTCAACGTTTTTTCAGACCCATTGTAATTAAATAATAAATAGCTTCAGATAACTTAGCTTTTAATGATTTTATTGTTGGCAGTTCATTAAATCGTAAGTGAAAATCATACACCATTCTTCGAACAACATCGTAATCAAAATCGTCCATATCCAAACGAAATTGCTTTTTTGGTCTCCCTTTTTTTGGAGTGCTGAACTTAATTTCAGTCGAATGTGTTTCAGTACTGACTTCGTTTAATATATTGTTCAAAGTTCTTCTTGAAATTCCAGTGGCATTTGCAACTCGCTCTTGAATCTTCTTAAAATAACAACTTACATTTTCATCTACTTTTTTTTTAAATCTATCAGCTTCGCTTACAAAGTATTTATAAACATTGTAGATAATTTCACGTGACTGACCTCGTAAAGGTTTCCCTCTTTTTCCGAAAGATGCCATATTACAACTTTAAATTATTTAAATTTGTGGGTGTTATCAACTCTAAATATATATTTTTTTCGGGACGCGACTGCACTCTATCGTACTTGAACAACGACTGACTAAACGTCACATAGGTAGTGTGGGACAGAGATAACGCTTTACGAAGCCGAAATTATCCGATTGTCTCTTTCCAAAGTTCGATGTGCAATATTTATCGCCGGGTACTGTAACTACCTACACAAATTCCCGCGCTCCGTCCACTTTTCCGTGCACTTGTGTAGAGTGAAATAATTTTGAGGAAAAATGGAGACTAAAAAAAATTTTTTCATTGAGTCTAGTTCTATAAGTGAAACCAACCCACTGGTTTCTAGGATAACGGTGTTTACACAAACAGCCTGTATAAAAAATATACTATTATAAAATTACTATCATTTTTTTCACAAACTAAAATCTAAATAATATAACTCCAAAATGAAATATATGTGATTCGTCCCGTCCCTCTATTTACGTAACAAAACCGGAAACGAATCAAAGCGCTTAGAGCTCTTACACGTATAAACATGATACAATGCTACGACGCATTGCGATTCGCGATGCATTATATTGTGCAACAAAATGTATAAGAGTCATAATACTGTGGTTCGATTGACGCTGGGCCCTTGGTGTAGGCAATAAATCAAGTGCGATTCTACTAAGCAGTTCATAAAAGCCAAACGATTGATCAAACGTACCACTACCATCGTGACTACTTGGTGGAAGAGTTTCACAATGACTCGCCTGAATATGGTGCCACCGCTTTACATATTCCAGCTGCAAGAGCATCAATGTTTGTCACTGCTATGTTCCAGTTTGTAGGGCAAGTAGCGGGTGAATATACGCATGTTGCAATTCCATTCCGCAACAATTATAGCAATACACCGTTAACATCCTTGGTGTTTATAATCGATAGTTGCTTGCTATCTATATAAGTATTATCTATATGTTATACAGGCATAGTTACAGACCACACAAATACTAATAGACAAAATATTTTAGTTTTATAATTTTATTGAAAGGCCATTTAATCTGTGGTATATTCCAGGGCGGATCCAGGTTTAGTCATGACACCCATGACCCCCCGCCCTAGGCAGGGGTCTAGGTATGAATTTGTTGCAAACAAATAAAGATTAGAGCCTATCTTGACTGAACATCAAATATGTGACCCCCCCTGACCGAAGACTGCATCCGTCCTTGGGTATATTCTAACTTTATATAGGGTCATTCCATTATAGGCCAAAATATTTTAACACAGCATTCGGTACGTCTAACCAAAGATATTCAGCTAAAACAAACGTCATTCAAGGGTTTAAATTTTTTTATTTGTATGAAATTTATTCGTTTACGAAATTTTATTCGTACAAATCGAAAAGTTTTACATCCTTGAATGACATTTGTTTTTAGCTGGATATCTTTGGTTAGACGTACCGAATGCTGGGTTAACATATTTTCACCTATAAGAGAATGACCTTATATATCACATGGGATTTCAAATAAATTGTTAAATTTTTTGATTTACGCAAGCATTCCTTGTATAAAAGCTTTCAACTGAGGGATAAAAAAGTCATTATCGCTAAATAAAAACCAAGCCTTCACAAAGAAAATAATAATTTGTGATTCCCGCTTTGGTCCGGGCACCTTTGAAGAATATATTATCTGTTAATCAGTCAGGCAGTTCGTAAAATTGAGCAATTAGCTATACGTGTCACTAACATTGAGACTACTATAAGGTAGTAGAGTTTCGAAACATCTAATCTGTGTTTGGTACCACTGCCCTTCCTATTCCTGCCATAATAGCGTCAGCTGTCAACGCATATTACTGTCGCAACAACGTCAAAGCTTATAATTATCGAATTCCGGTTTGTAGAGTAACTTAGCTGGTAAATTTATGCATGAGGCATCACTATTTCTCTACGCGTATGAAACGTGCTGAACGTTTATACACAATATATTATTTCGTGACAAAATAGAAATATGCCATGTCTTTGCTACTCGTATATCGTGCCGAATAAGAAGCCACGGCTTAAAACATAGCCCTGGAAAGATTTTATTACGTTGGTATTTACCACATTACTTACCAACGTAAAAAAATGATGTGGTGTCGTGGGACACCAGGTAGGAACTAAGTTCCTTCGGCTAAACAGCACTACTCGCTTGTGTATGCGACTGTCGCGCCTGCGCACGTCTCATTTAACGGTTTTATTCCACGCACTTTTTTCCACGGATTTTTTCTTACGGTTTTACTATCACTTTTTTTTCAGTTCGGTCGCGCAGCAAAATCCCTATCCCTCCAAGCCTGCTGTAAGGAACTTCGTTCCAATAAAATCTTAATACTAGTACTTACTAGGACCTGTGTGACTGGGTGTAAATACAAGCTGTACTGACAACCTAAGACGTTGCTTTAAGAGGAGTCTAGTTCAATCCGTAGTACAAAAAAAAGCTCAAAGTAAGCATAGCCGCTAATGAACAGTTAGAGCAGGTTATACGTATTTCAGAGTCTAATTATCTACGAAATACGTACAGATTACAGCCGAAAAGACTAAATATCCTTAAAACTAAACCAACAGGCCAACCAACTAGAAAGGGCTAATTAAATAGGTACCTCCGTCCTCTTAGCGATTCCCCGTGAGTTCGTTCCGTTGATCCACACAAATTACTCCTTTTGTCTATTCCCTTTAGGTCAAGTGTTTAACGACTCTGACTACGCAATCAACGGGACTAGGATTCGATCTCCGACAAAGATAATATTTGTGCGACTAGCACAAATTTTTGTATGTTTCTAAAATACATTTAAATTTTTATACAAGTATGTATTTCAGTGTTTTTATTTTTTTATATCATAAGATAGCAAACAAGCAGATGGCTCTCCTGATGAAAAAAAAACCATCGTCTATAGACACCAAAGATGTTAACAGTGCATTGCTATCCGTGTGGTGGGAATGCAATACTAAGTGCCTAAATCTACTGGCTACCTTACCCTCCAAACCGTAACACGACAATGACAAGCATTGTCGTTATTGCGACAAGAATAATTAAGGCCAAAAAACCCTGGTGAGATGTTGCGTAACTCTAGCATCTAGTAGTAACGATGGTAGTGGCACTTATAAAAATCGGTTGCCTCTTACGATCTGCCTGGTAGAACGGCAGTTAGTCTATTCTTCAAAGGAGCTCGGAACAACACGGCGGAATTAGTATCAGTATCGTTGGCTAACTCCCACGAAATTATTAGTTAGTTCTGTGCTCTCTCAATATCAAGCAAATGAATTGTTTAATTATTGGATGTTGGATTAATTTGTGTAATTGGTCTTGTGAATATTTATTTATTTATTCATTTATTTTACTCAGTTGGTAAAAATAGCCTATCTTACTCATTGATAATTTATTAACTATTATTTTTGTGTTACAGCACTCACCACGTGCTTGGGAAAACTTGAAAAACTTTAAAAACAACAAAAGAAAATCGACACACAGGAATTGCACCTGCGACCCTTTCCCTACAGTCGGGACGCTCTATCGCTGAGCTAGTGTCGACAGGCACGACGTGGCGAAATTCTTCTTTGCGATCGATTCCGTCGATTGTACTGATCGCTAGGTACATATGTTACATATTGTTAAAAGGATTTTTTAAATCGTTTCACTAATTTTCATATTCATCCATTACAAAATACAAATTTTAACTCCTTACAGTGGGTTTGTTCAGAATAACAGCTAAATAATATATCTCGCTGAGATACTCAGACATGTCACAGGGTAATCAAAAATTAATTCTGAGCATCTGAATTTTGCCGGTATGGGCCTGGATTTTGCCTTATAATAACTGTTAAAACCTATAGAAAACTAGTCAGAATTATACAATGGTGCCTTGACTTACAAAATAAAATGGTAGCGTTGGACCATGTCTTAGTATCTACAGAATATCCTGGTTATATTTTGGTGCTTAAATAAGATTCTGTCATTCTTAGAATTCTAAGTTAAGTAGTTATCAGGAATACACCCAATATAAGAATAGACAAGCAACAGGCTTATGACAGATCCCTATCACTGCAGCAACAGTCAACCTAAGTTATATAACCCATGAAGTACAGCTTCATGGGTTATATAAAGACTATCACAGTCACATGAAGCTGTATTATATCTGGAGGCAACACTTCTAACACTTAGTTGAAACACTACTTTTAATACTGCTGTCATCTTCGGAGGTCTTACCCTCTTTTTCTAACACAGCTATATAAAAAGAGATGAGGACGTGAAGCTGTATTATATCTGGAGGCAGCACTTCTAATACCTACTTGAAACACAATTTTTAAATACTGCTGTCATCTTCTGAGGTCTCACCCTCTCTTTCTAAGACAGCTGTATAAAAAGAGACGGAGAGACCTCATAGACAGAGATATAATATAGGTATATGCTTCAAGTGATTCGAGTGCTAGCTCCACCTTTACCTAGTACTTCATGATATAACCATCAAAAAGTTTGTCTAAATCAATGACATTTTGCTAATAGACAGTTCATACGTCAACATTACTGCGATTTAAAACAAACCGAGTGCAAATGTTACTACAGCTACGAGTACATATAATATGATGTCACGTGCAAGACTAAATAACAGTCAGGCGATGGCTTGCTTTCATGATGTCATTAATTTAAAATGCGAACAACGCATCTATACTTTTTTATATCATTATATTAACTTCCGCCTAAGCCAAAGTTTTAATAAAAACTTTTAAAAATAATGAGTCTCAAGATCCGCTTGTTTCCGATATTGCGTATAAAATTTGCACTTCATAATTGTTTACCCGCTTATCTTTGCAAAACACTCAACTCACGACCCCATTTTTGTAATATTCCTAATAGCTGATATTCAATATTAGATAGTATTTTTTAAAAGAAAAATTTTACATTTACACATTCGAACGTAAACATACTTGGCGTTTAGCGATAAAGCAGATGGCTCTCCTGATGGAAACAAAACCATCGCCTACAGAAATCAAAGAAGGTGCGTTGTTATCCGTGTGGCGGAAATCGGAATGGCAATGCCACATGTATAAGTCAACCCGCTAGCTTACCCTCCAAAGCGGAACACGACAATGACAAGCATTGACGTTATTGCGACAGGAATAGGTTTTTTTTATATCATAAGATAGCAAACAAGCAGATGGGTCTCCTGATGGAAAGAGTCAACCATCGCCTATAGACACCAAAGATGTTAATGGTGCGTTGCTATCTTGTGGCGAGGTCTAATGCCACATGCATAAGTTTACTGGCTACCTTGCCCTCTAAACCGGAACACGACAACGACAAGCACTGACACTATTGCGGCAGGAATAGGTAAGGCGGTGATACCAGACCCGGGCGAGACAATGCAGAACTCTACCACCTAGTAGCCACGATAGTAGTGACTCGATAGCCAATCGGTCGCCTTTTACGACCTGCCTGCCATAACGGCAGTTGGCCTATTCTTCAAAGGAGGCCGGGACCAACACGGCGAAAGGTGGTGGTACCAAATACCTGGGCGAGACGTTGCGGAACTCTACCACCAATATAGCCAATTAATCGCCTTTTACGACCTGCCTAGCAGAATAGTTTGTTTATAAATTTTGTAAATGCTTTCCGTATGTGATTATTTATTTTGAATACTTCACAACTTAGACCTAGGAACATTTTTTTAATACGAAGCTGAATTTTTGTGAACAGAAGCTGACGAGATGCCCAACTTTGCTATCTTCGATAAATCTCGAATCTGGTAACTAATGAATTAGGTGAAAAAGAATGCCGAACTAAGAAAAGTTACCACTTTACGTGAAGAGCAAAGTTACCCTTGAATTATAATAATTATTAATAAGCTATTGTGAAAATTGTTGTTTTTAAATAGATTAATATCAATTCAGAAATTTCAAAAGACAGATATTTTTAGAGTGGAGGACTCGTCAGAAATAACATAGAATGTGTCAGACATACATTTTTTCGTCTTTTTCCGAATCAAGCGATTAAAGTAAACAACTAATTATAGTTATTAATCAATATTTTTCCTAAATAATAAAAAACGGCTGCACTCACGTTTTTCATTGGAGTAGGTTCCGACTAGTTTCAGACCTATATGATGTCCTTCTTAAGGGTGAGTTTGACGTTCGCTCGGTAGCGACCCGTCAAACTCACCCTGAAGAAGGACTTCATATAGGTCCGAAACTAGTCGGAACCTACTCCGATAAAAAACGAAAGTGCAGCCGTTTTTGATTATTTCGTTTATAATGTCTCACGAAAGTTTTAATAATTTTTTTCCTTCACCAAAATAACATATATGAAGCCCTCTAACTTTATTAGTTACCCGATTCGAGATTTCTCGAAGAGGGACAAGATAGGCGTCACGTCAAAACGAAGCTGTTTACAAAAATTCAGCTTATTGTTTATTTCAAAAAACCCTGGGACCATGGTTTGTCTGTTATTCTTCTGTAATATTAAAATAAAATGCATGAAGTCAACCAAAAGTAAACGTTAAATAAGCCAAAATTGTTCCGTGATTAATTTAATTAAAACTTTTACGCTAGACCCAGTTGAAGACATATAATTATCGCTGATAAGAGCCATTGTCTTAGCTTCTTCCTTGTGGTTGACAGGACAAAGGACTACTAAAGTATAATTCTCCTTCAATTAAAATACGCCCGCATAAATTCTAAAACTCTGACGCTAAACGAAACCCATAAAATGTTTAAGGACCTAGAATTACGCGAATAATGGAAATATTCATTTTATTTTTCGTATAATCATCATTACATAGTATAAAACAAAGTCGCTTTCTCTGTCCTTATGTCCCTATGTATGCTTAAATCTTTAAAACTACGCAACGGATTTCGATGCGGTTTTTTTAAATAGATGGATTGATTCTTTGGGAAGGTTTTAGTGTATAAACCTTTCCGATATTCCCACGGGAACAAAAAGTGCGCGGGTGAAACCGCGGGCAGGTCGCTAGTGGTATAATAAATGACAAACTTTCATATACTTTTACTACAAGTTTTTGTACATAAAAATGTTGCAATAAAATAATATGAACCAAATTATTATATTTTTTTTATTCAATAATCATCATAACTTTTCAATATAATATTATTTTAGAAACAAAATCTATTAATTTCAATATATTATAAATAGTTCACATTAATATAGGTACAAAGAATAACAAATAATACTGTTAATAAAAGTATAATCACACCCGGTTCCCGGACCTTTCGGTTTACTAAGATTCACCGGTTTGTAGGTTGACGAGATGACGGATGAACCCCATCGCCGCATTTCACTGACCTGATAACGATTATCTTTTAATTATAGCGTTAACCGGGATCGATGGCTTTACGTGCTCATTCGAGGCACAGGAGTAGTAAAACACCACTCCGCCAGGCTCCGAGCTGCTGAGATTATATTTTTTTAACAATACCTCGAAAAATCCTAAATATTTTTTTCCTAACCCGGGTGTCAAACCGTCTCATGACCTAAACTATTTAGACTAGACCACGAGGCAATAATGTTATTATTGATTTGTTGATCGCCTATAGACAACAAAGATGTTAATGGTGCGTACTGAGTTGCTTTCTGTGTGGCGGGATAGCAATGACACATGCATGTCTACCGGTAACCTTAACCTTCAAGCCAGAACACGACAATGACAAACATTGCCGCTATTGCGATAGGAATAGGTAAGGCGGTGGGATGAAATACTCGGGTGAGACGTTGCGGTACTCTATTATCTAGTAATCACAATGGTAGAGACACGGGTAGTCAATCGGTCGCCTTTTACGACCTGCCTGGCAGTACGACAGTTGATCTATTCTTCCTAAGAGCTCGGACTTTTACCGGAGAAATAATATTTATTTATTTTATATCATTGGATATAGGTATTCTATTTTTATTTTTTTTAAAACCAAAAATTCTCTTGATAGAAAAGGATAGCCATTGGCAACCAATGATGTTAATGGTGCGTTTCTATTCGTGTGTCGAGGATATTATGCTACATGTAGAAATTTAATTTAATCGCCTCTGTGGTCTAGCGGTCTAGCGTTGGCGTTGACCACATGAGGACCCGGGATCGATTCCCGGGTCGGACACAAAAAAGTGTTTTTTCAGTTTTCTGAGAAACACAAAGTTGCTCGGGATTGTAAAGTGCCCGGTTGGCGATAGGCTTGCCACCTATTACATTTGTGGGACCAAGTATCTTCGGCTAATCGTGGGTGCACTTGTTGTACCTCTGTCTACGTCTTCGGGGATACGGGCGTGAAGATACTTTTTTTTATGTAGAAATTTACCGGCTACCTTTCCTTACATACTCAAACACGACAATGTCCAGCATTGGCGCTACTAAGGTAGGACGAGATATAAGGCAGTGTTACACAAACCGGGTGGTGTTACTTAAGGCGACCTACGTAAGCCGTCAAACTTATTTATTTGTCTTAATAATAATAATAATAATAATTCTTTATTTGCATGAAATAGGAGTACAAATAGATCTTAATTAGCTAAAGAGTAACAATCCTTCCAACTTCACCATCAATTGGTATGCAAATTTTTGTTTTAACGTTAGTTAGTACCTATGTATTTTTAGCAAAACTATAATATTTAACAAGCATGCAAGCTTTTACAAAACTAACATTTCATACTAATAAAATTATTTGAAATACGCAAAAGCTTACAATATAATTAATAAATTCATATCGTATAAAAATAACCATATTTAACTTCATTCTAAGTTTATTGTTAAGTGCTGATTTCACTTACGAGTACGTTTTAATAACTAAACAAATGTTTTTAATAATGAAAACTTTCTATTTAATAATAAATATTATTTTTAATAACCTAGGCTAAGTATGTGTTCATTTCACATTTTATTAGAGAATAGCTCGTTCACATCGTAGAAACATCTAACAGCCATGTCGTTACTTTTTTCTTGAATTTGTTAATTGGTAGATCCTTAATATTATTTGGTATTGTATTATATATTTTAATGGCCATAAAATAAACATTTTTCTGAAACAATCTTACATTACATTTTGGAATTAGCAATTTATGTGTACGTCTAATAGATCTTGGATTATGTTCTACATTAAGTTTAAAGAGGTGCGGGTATTTTTTGACAAACGTTACAATATCCCTAATATACATGCATGGTAATGGTAACATAAAATTATTTTTAAAGTATGGTTTGCAGCTATCCGTTGGTTTAATATTATAAATTGCTCTTACACATTTTTTTTGAACTTTAAACGCTTTCATTAAATAATTCCAAAATAATTTTAGCGTTAGTGATAGTGCCTTTATTTCTTATTTCATTGATCTTATATGTATCATTAATGTTGTCTTTAATTACCTTCCACGTAGCCTTGCACTTATTTTTACTGTTCATTATAGAGTTTTTGTTTAGTATTTGTTTAGACATATAAATACATCGTTTTAGAATTTTAGTATATTTAAAATATTTTTTATTATTCTTAAACTTTGTTTTACATGCTTTGCGGTATGATAAATACATTTGCCTTTTTTTTAAACACGAGATCTTTATTCCTTTAGTTATCCAATTTTTATTTTCTTGAATAGTAGATCTTTTAATTTTTATCACAGGAAAACATAAATTATAAAATAATTTAAAGGTATCATAAAATGCGTAAAAAAATCTTATTCACAGACCACATGAATACTAATAGACACGCCATTGGGAAAGAAACATGTCGCCGCGCATATGAGCAAACACTCCTATTACTGTCAAAAAATTCATATATTTGTAGGTTATATTGTATTGTGAAAATAGAAATAAACCATATTGAACTGTTTTATTGCACTGAATGAGATGACAAGTTTTAAAAATTACCTTTGAAATGATTTTATTACTTGGATGTAACATTACCACCTTATTTTAAATTATTTACAACCGTAAAAAATCCTTCCTTCCTGTGAAACTGGATAAAAAACATCAATAAACAGTTTTTTTACGCAGAAACAGCTAATATGTACAGACGGGATTATACTTAAAAGGGATAAACTAAAGAAAAGGAGACACCGAGGGGCCTATGCGAATCCCAGAGCAGGTTGTACGCGTTCGGGCCACCAGCTCTTCGATATTACTTCGGGGACTTCTGCGGCCATCCGCAAATCTAATTTAATGCTTCACATGATCAAGATAAAAATATTTTTATTTTAACATACAAAGGTATGACGCATGTACAATTTTTTTTATTGATTATACTAATATTTCAAAGGTAACCCAAGCTGCACGTAAGCCACGCTTTTCCACGACTTAAATAGACTTTTTTTACACCGAAATGCATGGTTAATGTGCGAGCTTATGTCACATGAACTATAAAATAATATACGATACGTTAGTTTTAGTACGTTTGACTGAAGTTGTTATTATTAGACACTTTTATAATTGCACTTGTACATAAATTTCACTCTTATACATATTATACTTTTCATATATTACTCGACCGGTTTCACTTTTAAAGCATCTTCAGGATATAATATAAACTGATTATTATGTACTCTTTTGAGTAGGAAGTTGTTATTATCTATATTATGAAAATCTCTAAAACCTTGGATCAAATCTTCATTACATTGGTATAGGACCAAACGGGAAGTATGTTCCAACCAACAAGAAAGGTATTTTCAGAATCGGTTAATAAATGATTGAGTTCTGGGGTATCAAGCATAAAAAATATTTATAGCGTAATTGATGACCGTTTTTTAAATGTCAAATCAATTGAAAAGGGTTCGTACGGTGACATTTTACTAATAGACAGGTCACACGCCAACATCACCGTGACATAAAACAGCGAGAGCGTAAATGTTACTACACCTACTCATATTTAAGACATATTACGCGCGTAACTAAATAAAAGTCAAGCAATTACCTTGCTTTTATGTTGCTATTTTAGAATGTGGATAACGCATTGACTATATTGGAACGAAGTTCCTTATCGCGTGTTGTGAAAGGGGCCCCCTTTAGACGGAAAAAATTCTTACGAAAAGTTGTCACGACATTTTTTGCTATAGTAAGGTATTGTAAGCACAGAAATATCCAGCCACTTCCCTTTAGCTCGTGCATTGAAAGTGAAAGAGTCTATCTACTATTTGATTGAGTTTACTTTTTTCCAGTGCCAAATGTTCGACATTTATACAGAATTTCGGCCGAATGTCGAATTTCGACCATAAGTTGAATTTCGACGGACAGTAGAATTTCGAACGAGTGTCGAAATTCGACTGAGTGTCGAATTTCGATCGGTTGCAGAGTTTCGACCGCCGGTCGAATTTCGACCGGGTGCCGAAATTCGACCGCGGGTCGAAATTCGACTGGGTGCTAAAATTCTACCGGGTTCCGAAATTCGATCGGGTGCCGAAATTCGACCGAGTGCCAAAATTCGGCCGCGGATCGAAATTAGACCGGGTGCCGAAATTCGACCGGGTTCCGAAATTCGACCGGGTGCCGAAATTCGACCGTGGGTCGAAATTCTACCAAGTTCCTTATCGCGCGTTGTGAAAGGGGGCTAGACGGAAAAAATTCTTACGAAAAGTTGTCACGACACTTTTTGCTATAGTAAGGTATTGTAAGCTGTGCGGCGTGCAGATGTTTCTCTCTCTCTCTCTTTCTCTCTCTTTCTCTTATAAAAAGCAAGCCAGATGTTTTCATTTCTATTTCGCATTGAACAGTGTGGTGTCGCGACGATTATTTTTGTTGAGTCGCCTCTGTGGTCTAGTGGTCCAGCGTTGGAGTTGACCACATGAGGTCCCGGGTTCGATTCCTGGGTCGGGCACTTTAAAAAAAAAAAAGTGTTTTTTCAGTTTTCTGAGAAACACAAAAGTTGCCCGGGATTGGAAAGTGCCCGGTTGGCGATAGGCTTGCCACCTATCACATTTGTGGGACCAAGTATCTTCGGCTAATCGTGGGTGCACTTGTTGTACCTCTGCCTACCCCTTCGGGGATATGGGCGTGAAGATACTTTTGTATACAGGTTTTTTGTAAATAATAAAAATAAAAGGAACTTCGTTCCATCCGGGTGCTTCGATTCAAATGAATGGCCACGTTTGGCCACGATTTTCTCGGAAACTAAAAATAACATCGAGATTATGATCCTTTTTGATTTAAATTAGATATATTTTAACTTAGAGAACAGCGTTAAGTTTTATCAAAATCGGCTGAGTAGTTTTTGAGGTAATACCTAGATATAATTGTCAGATATTTAAAGTCAGTTAAATTTTCTTAAAATAATTGTTGTCGCCTCTGTGGTCTAGTGGGCCGGTATCGGTGTTGACCGCATTAGGTCCCGGGTTCGATTCCCGGTTCGGGCAAATCAAAATGTTTTTTCAGTTTTCTGATAAAATCCAACGTTGCCCGGGATTGGATAAATGACCAGTTCGCCATAGGCTTGTCACTTATACCATTATGGGACTAAGTTTTTTTGGCTAGTGCACTTTTACTTCTACCTACCTCTACAGGGATACGGGCGTGAACATTTTTTGAAGTTATACTTCTTTAGGCGCGTTATGAAAAAATGATGAGAGTGAAATTTTAAGACGCACGCGCATCGCCATAACGCGAAAGCTATCTACAGGTTGAAGTTGTCCGCTGAATCGCTCATTACGTCTCAAAATCTTTGACTAATCTTTTCCAGTCCTTTTATTATTTTATTGGAATTAGTTATTTGCATGCAATTAAAATCTATTTTTAATGACGCGAAAGAAGTATAACTTCTTAGGCGCGTACATAAAATTCACGCACGCATTTTTTAAATATTAATTACACAACATCAATAAAAAATATTTTTATTGATGCTGTGTAATAGTCTGTAGTTTCATAGTAAAATTTTTGAAATCACTTTTAAACAGTTGATCTGTACGACTGTAACAGCGAAATCGAAGCATTTGAATGCTTCATGATGAATCCGGTTCCAACCATTCCATCCATTTTTCACATCGTTAGTTTTGGAGTAAAGTTCTCGATGTTAAACAATCCAAATCTCATCAAACTAAAAACTAGATTCAAGCTCGATCTAAGGACCTCTTATACCGGTAACTTAATCTAATAACAGTCCATGCCACTATTATAAATGTGAAAGTCTGTCTTTCCATCTGTCTGCGTGTTAAGCCTCAAACTGGATGTCGGCGACTGCGGTGCGGCGGCGGTGAGAGCGGAACGATTTAGCGCTCTGACACACCTCAACGCAAAAGGTACGGAGCTTCCGACGGTTCAGCGGTCTAGCCACAAAAGCGTAAGCGCTAAAAAAAGACCGCTGAATCGACTTGATCAAATTTGGTATGCAAATAGCTGAAGATTCGGGATCAAACATAGGCTATTTTTTTTTAATTCACCTCTGAGTGACTAAAATAGGGGACAAAAATTTATACGAAAAACTATATCTATGACAAGTTTATCTACTCGCGCGCGAAGCTGCATGGCTTAGATAGTTGGCTAGTCACAAAAAGAGCGCACGTTATGGAACACGTCAATTGCTTTTTTAAATAAAACTATAAATTTGGTACTGAAAATCTTTTTTAATGATTTTAACATTATTTATTTATGAATTCATTTAGTCTAAGTGCGGGTGAAATTAATGGATACCTACTGCGAAGTCAGATCTTACCTTATCTTACCTAGGCAGATGGCTTGCTTAGCGCCTACAGCCTAGCGAACCACTTAAGTTAACTTAACCATTCAACTTAAACGAACTCAACAAATTATATATATACTAGGTAGTTTGCTCGTCTATAGGCGCTAAACAGCCGCCTGTATGTGCGGGCGTAGCCTTAGAAAACGACACTATCAATAAGTGATATAGGCTATTTTTTACGATGTTCTAACACATTCTAGAATGTTCATTATTGGCTGCACTACGCGCTTGGCGCCTAGCTAATTACTTAGCAACCTATCAAAAACAACAATGCGGACGGTCGCAAATATTCCAGAACTTTTACTAAGCAACTCGCTAGGTGATTTGCTAGGCCTTAGGCGCTAAGCAAACCACCTTCTTATGCGGACGTAGCCTTAAGCCGGCGCCAGACATAGCTTCAAACATTTGAACACTTTTTTGAAGACTTTGAAAACACTTTTAATTTTATACACAATGTCTGCTGCTTCTTGTTAATACCATCATAAGCTGGGTAGGCTGGAAGAAATCTTTATACTGTAGAGATAAGTCTACCTATTGTACGATTGTTCTTTCGTTTGTAATTGTTACATTATTTACTGTTGTGTACAATAAAATATTAAATAAATAAATAAAAAATAAAATATTTGAATACATATTGTCGCAACCTGCCAGACATGCTTTGCAAACATTTTCCTCCATCGTACGCCGGTAAACGACAAACAAGATGGCCATCAATTGTGTGGACGCTTTATTATATAAATGCTTGTAATTAAATATGATACATTTGCAAAATTTACCAATAACTCGAAGAAAAAGACTCGATGTGAAATAAATAATCTCGACCTAGCACGTACACGGCACGACACGACCTTCCGCCATAGCAGCGGTCGCGCAACTGAAGGAAACTTTGCACAAGTGTGGCAGACTACGCAAACATTTCAGCACATTCCAATTTTGAACACTTTGATGTGCGCTAAAAAACCGAGAACGCGTTGCAAATGGCAAATTTTGTTCAAACTTTGAACACATTTTCAAAGTCCCGTGTCACACATAGCAATCAATCAAGTATTCAAATGTTTGAAGCTATGTCTGGCGCCAGCTTTAGAGGTCAGATAATTAGGTACACACTATGATGTTTGTATTTGTAATTACTATTAAGGATTAATGAATCGAACGTTAAATGGTGTCAGCTATTAATAACGTAACGTTTAAAAATTAAATAGATACCTAACGTGTAAAAATTTAATGTTCCGAATAAGTAAAGCTATTCAATTATACAATAAACAACTAACAAAGATGACGTGTATTAAGATTTACCAATGTTTTTATTAGGTACTTAAAAATAGGAACTTATACATATCCTAAGGCCTATGATGCATTAGGCCTTACCGCCTTGGCAATCTCAGCAGCAGTTTATTATCTGCACACATCCGCACTGATTCAAGCCTATTCTATTGTAACGAATGTTGATATACCAAGAAATCTGGTTTAAGTGAACAATAACACAGGTCACAGACACACAACACATCGTTCGAGGTTAAATAAAAAAGTGCATTATGCGACATGCATTTCACTCCCTTCAACCATTTTAAAAAAATTACCTGTCAAACCAAAAATATTTTTAATGCATACCCTAATTCGCCCACTAATAGATTATACTGATTCGTGTTAACTGGATGCTATAGAAGAGTTTTAAACAAATTTGAAAAATTACAGAAATTTTGTATTCACTTCATTTATGGTATAAAAAATATGATCGCGTTTCTAATTTTCAAGCCGAGCTGCGGTGGCTTCCTATTACCTTTCGGCCGCATCTAGGTATATCGTCCGCATCTACGTATATTATCGCGCTAAAACCCTTTGACTTACTGCTAAAGGCACACGCAGTCCGAATGTTTGCAACGATAACCGATAATAGCCTGTTACATCTGCATGCGTTATATCATTGCGCGAAGTTTTGTAACGATTAACGCAAGTGCAGCCGCAGCATTAGGGAGCGGAGAAAAACTCATATCATTTGCTTGTTATATCCTAAATAACTCGTGACTCTTAGTTTTTTGCACTCTCCTGCTTCCCCGTGTCGCTCTTACGTTGGAAACTTGTTGCGCTTTCCTCTTATTAACTCTTCTACCTACTGGTACTCCTGTGCGGTACACGGAGTAAGTTTGTGGAACTCTCTGCCTAGTGAGATTCGCCTCTGCCAGACTTTTGATTCCTTTAAAAAACGCGGCAAAGGAAACTTTCTAGTTGAATTGTAAGTTTTCTTTATATCACATATGTATTTATCATTAATATATATTAAGTTTAGTTAGTTATCATTAATATATATTAGTTTAGGTAGTTAGTTAGCTATTTTTTATGGCACAGAATGTTGGGCAGCTACAAAACAACACCTGTCTAAACTGCATTCGGCAGAAATGCGCATGTTACGATGGTCAGTGGGAGTCACATTGTTGGACAAAGTACGCAATGTCTATATTCGAAGAAGCTACAAAGTTTCACCCATCGCCGACAAGGTAAAAGAACGGCGCATGCGATGGTATGGGCACGTACTTCATCGCCCCGAAAACCATATATTTAAAAAAGTTCTACACCTGCCGAGAACGGTACGGCTCCGTGGAAGACCACCACCACCGGCCACCTGGCTGATGACAGTCGAGAGGGACTTGAAAGAAAGCGAAATTGACACCGCTGCTGCTCAGAACAGAGGAAAATGGACGAAGTAGACAAGGAGAGCCGACCCCAGATAATGGGAAAAGGCTTAGGACATGATGATGATATATTAGTTTAGTTATGTAACCATAATATCTATTTTTGTATACCACGTCTGCACATTTGATTTCATTATTTTAATCTTCTTTAACAGGTCGGCTGGAACAAATCTCTTTATGTAGAAATAAACTCGCCCACTGTACTAATGTTAATATTTTTTCCCTAATTGTACTGTTTTCTGTGTACAATAAAGAATTAAATAAATATTTTAAAAATGATTGCAATAGATTAATTAACTGTTTCTCAACCAACCACTTTTCGATATTACATGTAACCCAGGGACATGTTGTATATTTAAACTTGCTATAGGAATAATAGTTGTTACCTGCAACTTCGTTTCTGTGACCCAAAAAACATTACTTCGTTTTGCTCAGTCAAGTAAACGAGTAGCGTAGCTATCATAAACAAAAAGATTTTTTCAAATCAGTCAGGTACAAAAAATAAGTATAGATTAGCTGTCACTCGACGCGCTTCTTTCTTCAAATGTTCTTTAAAATACATTCTGTTTAAAAATTCATCCTGTTTTAACTGCAAGGCCTCTGGTATTGCAGATGTCCATGGGCGGCGGTGATCACTCAACATCAGGTGCACCTCCTGCTCGTCGTCGCTCTTCCATTAAAGAAAAAAAAATGCTACGAACATTGAGTAAAAAAACTTAATAACAGACCAATTGTTTTGTCAACATATCAAAATAAAATTTGTAAGTAGCCTTAATAGCAATGCAAGAATTAGTACCGACCAATCCAGTGAACTGTAAACACGCGCGATAAAATACCGATTTTAAACTAGCCAATCGAAACACCTATTTTGCGCGCGCCTCAGATTATCATTGACAGAATGAATTTGGTGCAAGAAATCAAACATTATTGTCAATGGCTGCAAAACACGTGCCGCCGAGTGTTTATTAATTATAGTATGCCTATAAAATAATCTACCCGCAAAGGTCATCCTATAGGAATGGACGGTAAGACACAAAGAAATAATATTGTACTTTATATAAAAAATATGGAAACTTTTAGAGCTTTTTTACATCACAGAATAGCAAACAAACAGATGTATTTACTGATGGAAAGAGACAACCATCGCCTAAAAACACCTAACACAGGCATGGTGTTAATATCACATTCATAATATGTTTACCGGCTTCCTCTCCTACCTGGAACACGAGAGTAACAAGTTATTGCCGCAGAAATAGATAAGCTGGTTACACCAAATTCTGATGAGACTTAACCACAACACAACCACCTACTATTCACTAGGCATGAAAATTATTGCTACTTTTAGTTCACTTTCATTGGATAAAATGAAACAAAAGAAACACGTGTGAATTTTCACTGACAATGATTTCCACTTATAAAATTACTCCAACGTAAAATATCCGTAAGCTATTAAAAATGAAGTATGAATTATAACCACTGCTATGACTACATAAATTAGAAGAATTTATTGAGTGAAAAATTTCACCGACCAAATAAAGAGAAGTAGCAAATGCTATGTATGAAAATGTAAATTTCACATACTACGAGTACTTGTGAAAAGTTCCATGCCTAGTAATCACGATTGTAGACAGGTTTAACCAATTTTTTGCCTTTTACAAACCACCTGCCATAGCAAATAATCTATTCTTCTTCTATAAAAAGTTAATGCCAACAAAATTATACTACATACGAATCGCATTTGTGGGAATATCATTTGAAAATGGTTCTTACAGTATCGCGCCAGACGTCTCGAAATAAAACAATATTTTATACCAAATGTGACTAGCCCGCATATTTCTTCGGCAGTCATAATATTACTGCCATTTCGAGATAACAACGTACTGCAGTGTTCCCGAGTCATATGGGCTTAAATGTATTACGGGTGTATTAAATTCTTAGTGGTTATGCAGAACTTTGTAAAGTATTTTAAATATAAGATTTTTGAGACACACATGCACTGCAATGCACTAATGCCAACAAATTCCTTATAGGGTAACCGTAGTGAAATGCCATACATCACGATCCTGAGGGATTTCACTTGCTTCTCCTTCACATTCATAACTTTCTTTGCAAACACGCTAGTTTCGGAGACTCTAGTTCAATCACCTTGCTTGTGATTATAGATACTAATCAACGCTATTAAAACATATAAATACATGTACCTATAAATACTGGAACATATTTAATAACAACTCAAACTCAGAAATATATAAACATTTATGCTTTTTATGACTTTAGGACCTGCCAATTGGTCAAGTGGTTAGCGTACTTAACCATGATCTGATGGGGCTCGGGTTCGGGTTTCCGACGGGAACAAACACTTGTGTGATAAGCATAGATGTTTTTATTTCTAAGTTTGGGTGTTTATTATGTATGCAATAGTATTTATATATGTATTTCTATGTATTAGTATCGTTGACTAACACCCATAACACAAGCATATAATTTTGTAAAACTTTAGCATTAGATCGATTCGTGTGATTTGTCAAGCGTTATTATAATTATTATTATAATAATTATGTTCATCCCAAAAAATTCTTGTTTCCGTCGAAAATCGAACGCCGCGGAATTACTTAATTTTCTGGGATAAAAAGTTACCTGCGTGCTATTCCAGGTCATCATCTACCTGTGTGCTAAATTACATTCAAATCTTTTCAATAGTTTCGGCGTGATTGAGTAACAAACATCCAAACTTTCGCATTTATAATATTAATATAGATAATATAGATTATTTACAAACATTCATATTAAATTAATTTTACCAATATTTTTCATAATCTAATACTTGCAGTGCCTGGCCGACAAAAAAAATTGCGGTAGTATATTAATTTCTACAGTTCTCTATTTACTAAATGTGTATTGTCGAATAAACGTGAAACTACAAAATTTTGCATTCAATATCGATATGCAATATTGAATATCATCCATTGGGAAATGTTGCAAAATAGGCAAAAACCGGGTCGTGAGCTGAAAGTGTTCAGCGAAGATAGCGAGTATACAATTTTAAAAATATAGGTTTTATGCTAGAAAATTTGAAATACAAAGTTTCCTAGTTTTAACTTCCCACTATGTATGTAGATAAGGAAATTACTGATTTTACCACGATTTTCGAAAATCATCTTTTCACGAGATCTCCACGTTTTGAGATCTTAGGAACCGATTATTTTCACAATGACGTCAGTATGTCTGTATGTACGTCGTTTGTGTGTGTGTATTTTTTATATCATAAGATAGCAAACAAGCAGATGGGTCTCACGATGGAAAGAGCCAACTGTAGCCTATAGACACCAAAGATGTTAATAGTGCATTGCTATCTTATGGTGAGGTCTAATGCCACATGCATAAGTTTTCAAGAAGTCTACAGAACCCGATCAAATGCCATCAACTGCGTTTCGATCGGTCAAGCCATTCAAAAGTCACGAGATGTTAACATACACGTGTTGGTTCCGGGCTCCTTTTTCCATGTGTTGGTTCCGGGCTCCTTTGAAGAATAGGCCGACTGTCATTCTGCCAGGCTGGGCGTAAAAGGCGACCGAGTGGCTATCAGCGTCACTACCATCGTGACTACTAAGTGGTAGAGTTCTGCATCAGCTTGACCGGGTCTGGTACCACAGCCTTACCTATTACTGCCGTAATAGCGTCAGTGCTAGCCACTGTCGTGTTCCGGTTTGGAGGGTAAGGTAGCCGGTAAACTTGCATGTGCATGTGAAATTACTATTCACACGGATAGAAAACATTTTAGGTGTCTATAGATAATTTTTTATCTTTCCATCAGGAGTGCCATCTGTTTAAACTAGCCAAATAAGTGCTAGGTGGTGGTAGAGTTCTGTATTGGCTCGTCCAAGTCTCGTACCACCGCTTTACCTATTCAAATAAAAGCGTCAGTGCTAGTCACTGACGTGTTCCAGTTTGGAGAATAAGGTAGCCGGTAAACTTATGTATGTGGCATCAGTCCTCACTATCTTTGGTGTTTATAGGTGATGATTGACTCTTTTCATCAGGATACCCATCTGCGTGTTTGCTATATGATGTAAAAAAAATGACAAGAAACAATTATAGACGGCGTTAAATGAAGTTTCTGTAATGATCCAACATAACGAAAAGTTTTACCTAAACAATTCAATTCGACACTTGGTGAATTCTATTACAATGTCTGCTCTATGCGAAACCGGTAACCGGTATTTATTATTAGATTTAATTTATTATGAGACGGACAAGTTATTAATAGAAAAGCCATTACCCAAATAATTCAGTATCCGGATATCACTTGAGAAAACCGCTAACTTCCTGCTTGGGATGTTCTCATTAAATATTTGCTTGATAGTGTAACATACTTGAAGTTGGAAGGATCGTCTCTAAACACCTCCGAATTCTCGCGTAGGTATGTTTACTTTGATTTCAGTTGATGCCGTCATTTCAAAACTTAACCCGCTTAAATAGTTTCATGTTATTGCGGAGACAAGCAACTAAGTTTGTTATAAAACAATAATTACACCTACGTTTGCCTTTGAAAGTGATCCCTTTATTTAATGCAAAATAACGTGCTTGAATTATTGTTCAACGATCTTTGAGACGAGTACTTAATTTTCTTTAAGTAGTGTTAAGCTATTGCATAGCTTCTATCGCGGGCCTTGAGCGTAGAGAAAGAATCCAGAAATTCCGTAACGAAAAAACCTAACACTCCGACCGGAACAGCGGTGATACTTTTTAGTTTTTCCATCTATCGATAAATACCAGAACTTTTAATGACTTTTTGAAATATCACGCTTGTCTCTTTAGTTCAGCAACCCGCCTTTAGGTGACATTGGTTGTATTGGAAAACTACCGTAATCAGCTGTTTGTGAGAAAGTATATAGGTGTATAGGTGTTTATCATCTACGTACAACAGTGAATATCTGTACTCGTATAATTTGTGTACAAAGTGTTTTAAATATGAATATTTTTATCGGTCACCACGCTCAAAGTGTAACTTGAATGAATATCAAAGAAAAAAAAACAAAGAAAAAAAATACTGCATAAATAAAATAAATATATAATTGTAATTGCATAAGTTGATATAAAATGCTATGCAATAGCTTTACCGCGGCAGTCTCCGAGTGCCACACGTCTTTTTTTTTTAAACTATAACGCGTTTAAATGTTATGATACATCGGATTATTTGTGGAACGAAACTTATTTTTTTGTATTTCAAATCAAGAAATCGTTCATACTAAATTACTACAAAGTTATTTAGGCAAGTAATATTATTTATGTTCAAACTATAGAATTCGCAAATATCCAAATATTTTATGAAAATTACCTTTTCATTCAACACTGTCTGGGACCAGGGATTAGAGTTTTTTAGTTTTTTTTTATTGGACTTAGGCTTTTATACTGAGCTGGGCGAGTATAGTGCTTAGCCTGAGTTTAAATTAAATAGGCTTATAACCTGCCCTAAGGGTGTCTTTTGTTAGGACCACACCTTGGCTTATATCTGTATCTTAACAATGATTGGGAAAGTGAGTGGTATCATGATTTCGACTAGTTATTAACTCTTGACCAGGATCTCGCGTATTTGCGTGTCGACAAAATGTGGGCCACGTCGCCGCCGGCGGCAGCTGTTACTTATTATATGGATTGGAAACTGTAGGCTATAATGGGGTCATCGTGATCGGATAATACATGATATGGCTTTCTATCTCTTTTGCTGGTGCCGTTGGCCGAAAGGTAATTGGAGGCGGCCCTTACAAGAGAGTTTGGGTGTATCATCTCTTTTTCAAAATGTTGTTGTGACGTTTCTTTGAAGTATAGTTCAATATAAGTATAGTAAAATATAAATGTGGGTAATTCTAGGTCTTTGTGCAGATCTAGATTACGAATATACCATGGGCTGCCAGTAGTTATGCGTGTGAATTTATACTGCACAAGCTGTAGCAGGTGTAGAAGCTTTGGGCGTGTTGTGTCAAAGACTATCACCGTCTCCGTTCCAATACCTACTTGAAATCAAATTTTAAATACGGCTGTCATCTTCTGAGGTCTCATCCTCTCTTTCTAACACAGCTGTATAAAAAGAGATGGTGAGACCTCATAGACTGATATTATATATCAGTCTATGAGGTCTAAATTTCTGTTTCAATTGGTACTAGCTCCACTTCTTTGCCTAATACTTCATACATCATCATAACCTGTCTGTTACAGTTTTTTAAAGAGTCACTTGGAGTCACTTTATGTCTAAGTGACATCTTACTTTTTCTGATTATGAGGAAGCATATGCGACTGAATATAAATTTTACCTTATTTCTAACATACTACTCTATCCACAAAATACCGGGAAACAATCAATAATACCTACACAACATTTTAGTTATTCATCAAAATATTTTTATCGTCTTCAAAGTATGCTCTTTCAGAAATGATAACACTTATGCCAATGAATAATCCAATCATCAAAACATTTTTAAACGCTTCTTCCGGAATAGTTGTTTTCGTTGCGAATTCTCCATTATGTCTTCTATCGAATGAAATATGCCACAAAGTGGTAATTGGAGTTTAGAAAAAGAAAAGTAGTCATTTCTGGTCAATAATCTTGCTCAATAGTATTTGCCGAGTTTTTGGTCAACAATTCGCTTACAATGATAGTCATGTACGAAGGCACATTGTCGTGGTGGAAGATCTTAAAATTTTCTTTTAACTAATCTGGCTATTTTCGTCGAATTTGATCTTACCGTTTGCTCTTCTGGCAAAGAATTCCGAGTGCGCAACACCGCTTTAGTCAAAGAAAATAGTCAACAAGACTTTGGAGTTGTTTTTCAGCTTTGGTTCAGTTGAATGGCGCTACTCCAATGTTTCTGGTTTACTTTGCATGTCAAACTCGTATATACCCACATCTTGTCTCCACTAACAATGCGTATCATGAATATTGGGCTAGAATTGACTCTAGTATGACCTCAGTGACTTATGCGATTGAATTTTTGGAGAAAATTCAGGTGAAAAATAAATAACAGATGCAACTCAAACTCCGCGCCAAAATGGAAAACAGTTGTTCCAGTCCAACGACTACAAAAAAAACGAATTAAGAATCATAAACAAATCATCCATTCCCGATGCTTTTTTGACTGAATGTGTTCTAGATTTAGTGTGCGCCTAGTGTTTTTTTTTAGGTATTTTACTGCGTTTTGTCTGGATATATCTTGATCATACATTTTTATCAATTATAATATGTTTTTGGGTTCCCTGAATTGGTTGTTAATGTTATCATAAATATGTTGTACCGGACTCTAATAAATATTAACTAATTGTCGTAAAATAATGCCCACTTTCTTGCGCTGTTAAATAAAATAATTTCTAAAAAACCTATAGCGTTATAAAGTTAACCATAGTCGACATAAGACAGCTGATTCTGGTTTTATATAAATTTTATTCAGGCGAGATTATATTTGAGTAGGGTAAACCGAAGAAAAGGAAAGACTGAGGGGCCTATTCAAATCCCAGAGCGGGTCGTACGCTTCCGGGCCACCAGCTCTTTGATATTACTTCGAAGACATCTGCGACCATCCGCAAACCCAATTTAATGCTTCACGTGATCTGGACAAAAATATTTCCATTTATATTTAAACATATGTCGTGATACATTTAGAGATTTTTCAAACTTATTACAAAATATGTATAGGAGATTTGAAATGTGGTAACTTATCAACATCCCCGCCCCGTTGATCGGGTTATTAGTGATCCTGACACAGTATTTGAGGCAGTCAGGTTCGATTCCCGACAGGGACTTGTGTGTGAGGGTGTTTGTGTAATGAAAATATTTTTTTGTTTGGGAGGGTATTTTTGTTTAGTTGAGAAGGAAATGGTGAGTACTTTATACTCGTACTATTTCTAACAATATTTTCTCAAATATGTTAACGCACCACTCGCATTAGCCCCGGGCACCTTTGAAGAATAGGCCAACTGCCGTTCTGCCAAGCAGTTCGTAAAAGGCGACCGATTGGCAATTCGAGTCACTACCATCGTGGCTACTAGATGGTAGAGTCTGCATTGTCTAGCCCGGGTCTTGTACCACCTTACCTATTTCTGCAGGAACAGCGTCAGTTCTTGTCAGTATCATCTTCTGGTTTAGAGGGTAAGATAGCCGATAAACTTACGCATGTGGCTTTAGATCTCGCCACAAGTTAGCAACGCACCATTAACATCTTTGATCTCTATAGGCGATGGTTGACTCCTTCCATCAAGAGACACATCTGCTTGTTTTCTATCTTATGATATAAAAAACGTAGTAAAACTGCAGCAACCAACTTCCCATTTCCTGTATCTCCGAAAGCCTGCGTCAATGGGCCCACCTCTCGTTCCCACCACTGTAACTTCTGTAAACCAGAATCAACAGCAACAACAGAAAGCCTGCGTCAGATTTTTACAAAATCAAATTGAACTACACGAGAAATATATATAGCCTTCCAAACAAAAAAGAATTCAAAATCGATTCATAAATGACCGAGTTATGAGGTAACAAACATAAACAATTATTGATAACCTCATCCTTTTGGCAATTCGTTTGAAAATAAACACACACGGTATTCAACGTGGATTAAAATATTACGCCTTTCAAAACATTTTTTTAGTTAGTGTAGCTACACACAGAAATATAGAGTTATACTACTTACCGATGAAATAAAATCACTTCAAGGGTATTTTTTAGCCTTTTAGCCTTATCGTCTAATTCGGTAACATAAATCCGTACAACATGGTTTATTTCTACTTTTTCACGATAAAATATATCTACAAATGTATGATATTTTTGACAATGATAGGAGCATTTTCTCATATTCGCGACAAAACTTTTCCTTCCCAAAGGCGTGTCTATTATAAGGTTTCATGTGGTCTGTATATCTGTATAATATACGAATGTAGTCATTCTACACAAGCTTGTAATTAACAACATGAAATTAAGTTTAAAAACAATTTAACTAAAGGTGAACGATGGCCATTTGAATTAATTCTCACAATAGTCCTGCCAAAGCTCATTAAAATAGCAACGTTTACTAATTCGTATTCGTTAGTTTATTCAATTTGTACATGCAGTTGGCTGCAACTCACCGTCTACAATATTACGGTCGCCATTTAAAGCTTATTATAGCGCTACTTTAAAACTGCAATTTCGTTATTTGTAGCAAAACATTGAATTTAAACTAATTACTTAAGTAAGTAGATAGATATATTTTAGCCTTTGTAATTTTTCTATGAATGCAAGTTTCTACTTAGAAATGTTTTAACTTCAACTTCTATTTTATTTAATTCTTTTGAATTTTGTTCATGATTTTTTTTTAAACCTCAAAGTAAGCAAATTATTTTGCTTGTGTTATGGGTGCCAGTCAACGATACTAATACAAAGAAATACATATATAAATACTGGAATATATTTAATAAACACCCAAACCAGGAAATACAAACATTTATGCACATCACACAAATGCTTGCCCCAGTCGGGGATCGAACCCGAGCCCCGTCGATTGCATAGCCAGGGTCGCCAACAAAGAAAAGAAAACAGAAAGAGACTTTCCCCTATAGACAATAAAGTAGTTAATGGTGCATTGCTCTCCGTGTGGCTGTATTGAAATGCCACATGCTTAAGGCTATAACCCGCCAAATCGAAACACGACAGTGACAAGCACTAACGCTGTTATGGCGGGAATTAGAGTTGCAGTGGTATCAAATCTAATACCAAAAAGGCGTTACAAACCCGACTTTCCTTTTAAACTTTTGAAAGGAGAAAATACTCAAGTTGGGCATTTGTTATGTTTGTTATCTAAGAACTCGACCATTTTTGAGAAAGTATAGTTACCACTTGATCCCATTTATATTTAATGAAAGTTTTAGAGAAACTGGCTACAGAAGTTTTGTTGCAGTTTACTGCGGTTAAATTTGTTTTTGTAAGCTTTTTATATTATAACCTTCAATACCGCGTATAAAAAACTTATTTTAATTATTTAGCTATGCATATAAAGCAGATTTTTTGTGAATTTTGTAATGATAACATGACAGTCTAGTTCAAAAAATCAAAGCAGTGATTTCCCAATAAAATGAGGTTATCAATGCGTAATTAGATCTAGCTTATTTTATTAAGCTACCGATATTGTCATTACTACTATACAACATAACGTAGATATTTATAATACGTGCGCCCATTGTTAACGCACAACGCCGCGCAGCGCGCGGGCAACCCACGCCGCGCCGCGCCGGCGGCCACTCTACTCACCGACGGGTCCTCGGCCGCACCGCACGCGCGCCGATGTACATCCATTAATAGGTCTTTTCATCACAAAAATTTTTTGTGCGCATGCGTCAGAATCAGCCATCTTTTTCGTACTGTTTTTTGTAAACAACCATGCTAAATTGTCCGCTATCCGTGTATCAAAAATTAAAATATAAATCAAAGTTGATTAATTGTAAAAAAAGTGAAAAAAAAAATAAGTAGTAAGTCAAAATAATCGGAAAAAAATTTTTGTACTCCATTATAATTATGTTGTCTGTACGAAAAGGAACAACAAAACGGTGTTGTTATGGAGTATGTAAAAGTGATACACGATACAAATCATTTAAAACCTGTAAATTTGTTATATATTATTTATTTATTTATTTATTTATTTATTATGTCGCATTAAACATTTTGTTTCTGATAAAAAATTTCTAAACATAGTTACATTTGTCTAATTAATAATGTCATGTATAGCCTCAAAATATTAATTTAGCCACCTTAACATTAACATTTTAGCCACCTTTTCAATTGTTCACAATTATGAGCTTCAACTGAATCATAAATAAGTGAAGCACCATCGATGGTTTTTTCCAATAATTTATTTCTTTGTGGAGATAATAGTCCTTGTCCAGCCATTGTTGATTAAAACAGTACGAATTTTTTGAATTACCGCCGTTTCAACATGGCGGCTACGCTTGCGCTCATCTGATGATGAAAAGGCCTATACTCATCATCGTTCACGTTACGGTGATTGCTTAGTACAATGTAAGACAGAACAAACTCAAGAATAAACAACTTCATCAAGCACCATTGTTGTCATTTCCACGTGGAAATCGCCCGGGACAAACGCCCTAACAGTTTTATGGTCACATCGAGCCGGATTTATGAAAAAGAAGCAGCCACGCGGTACGACCACGCGTACATCGCCCTGTGCAGTTCGTACTTCGTGCTTCATGGAAGATTAGAAGAAGGGGCGAGCATATCACCGGCAGCATTTTTCCACGACCATTAAGTATATCCTGCGATGGTAAATTCGTGAGTTCGTTCCAAATACTTCGCAATCATAATCATACCTACATTCCAAACATATTCATTATTTCTTTGTTTTACGTAGCAATAAATCTACGTAGCAAACTCGCATTTATTTTCAATCATAATCATACCTACATTCAAAACATTCATTATTTCTTTGTTCTACGTAGCAATAAATCTACGTAGCAAACTCGCATTTATTTTCATTATACATTATACACAAGCTAATTTATGCACATTTTCATAAATTACGGCTTTTAAAATTCATTAAATATAGTTACACACAGTAACTTCCTACCCACAACCAATCAAGGTTTTTTCAAAAATACACCCTCATCTTTATTTATTCGAAGCTTAGCTTATTTAACATTAAACATCCAGTCCTATACATAGGTACATTATTCTTTTACATTATTCAACATATTTATTCAATTCATTTTTGCTTTCAGCTGTCAAACCGAGGCGCTTGCACGTCGCCCGGTTGAGTACGACGACCCACGTGCAAGGTCATTGCGCCCGCGTGACGTGGCATGACAGCTTGCTCTCAGCTGAATTTCCTTTAGTCTTTCTTGCTCTGCACGCATACGCATTTAAGTATTCTTCTTTTTTTTCGCTATACCTATATCGTTACGACATTACAAACTTTAAAACATTTCGCTTAAAAGTATTCATTATTTCATTATAGTTACAATATTGCAAACTTTAACATTTTGCTAAAAATAACTTTAAAATAATTTGCCTTTTATCTAACTTTAATTTATTAATTTTTTGCACTACTTGCTATTTTTGCATTACTCTTTTTTCATATAAAGTTCGCTATGGCATCTCAATTAAAAGAGTTAAAAAAGAAACGCGCTTCCTTCAAATCCAAACTTACGCTTTTTATCAAACATTTGGATGGTACTATATCATGTGAATGCCTGAACAGCATTCAGGTCACTGAACTTACTTTGAGACTATCCAAAATAGAAGAAATGTACAATGAATATGATTCAATACAGTGTAGTATAGAGGCTTTGTCGGATCTTTCAGATGACGAGTCATCGCCTGAAGGTCAGGACCGGGATGAGTTTGAGAGCCAATACTTCACCGCCCTTGCCACAGCCCGAGACCTGTTGAGCAGAAACCCGGTGCCAGGTGATAAGCTCTCCGTTACAGGTTCTGGATTTGCCACAGGTGGTACAAACCTCAAATTACCTATCATACATCTTCCTACCTTTTCTGGCCAGTACCAAAATTGGTTGGAGTTTCACGATACATACATTTCTCTTATACATTTAAATGATAGCATTCCAAAAATAAACAAATTTCATTACTTACGATCTGCCTTAAAGGACAGTGCTAAACAAGTTATCAATTCTTTAGAATTGTCAGCCAACAATTATGATGTGGCATGGCAATTGTTGTGTGAACGTTATCACAACAACAAACTTTTAATTCACAATCATATTTAAGCCATTTTAGACATTCAATCTATAACAAAGGAATCGTCTTCCGAATTGCGTAATTTCATTGACATTATTAATAAGAACTTAAGGGCTCTCACTTCATTAGAAGTTGATACAAAAAACTGGGACCTACTCATAATACACCTTGTTTCTAGCAAATTAGATGCGACTTCGAGTAGGAATTGGAAAGAACATTGCAACCTTTTCAAACACTTACCCACCTTAAGTGATTTAATCACCTTTTTGAAGCAGCGTGCTGAATTGCTAGAAACCATCGAACAAACAAACACTAAACGTAGACACAGTGAACCTACCAACAGTACAAAATCATTTATCACACAGAACACAAAATCATCATACTCATGTCATTATTGCAAACAAAACCATCCTATTCATTTGTGTCAAAAATTTAAAATATTAAATTCACATGTCAAACTACAAAAGGTGAAACAACTAAAACTTTGTGCTAATTGCTTGAGGCAAGGTCACAATGAAAAACAGTGCAAATCAGGGCCATGCAAGATATGTGGCAAATTTCACAATACACTATTACATTTTGATAACGTCCCTCATTCAACAACTCCTGGTCAGTCCAGCAACAATGCTGCTGAGGGGGGTTTAGTGCTAGCCACTAATGAAAGGGTCACTAATGAACACTGCTCTTCTTTTGAGGAGTTACAACACAACATTGCATTATCATCCATGACACAAAACAGCTGTGTACTTTTGTCAACCGCACTCATATAAGTGGTTGGTAACAATGGTTCTAAACACAAGGTACGTGCCTTATTAGATAACGGCAGTACCACAAACTTTATGACAGAAAGTTTAAGCAATAAACTCAAGTTGCCTATCCATTCAACTTCAACAAAGGCTGAAGGATTGAATAGAAACACATCATATATTAATAAACGTTCAACAATTACATTTTCATCTCTTATTGAAAATTATACACAAAAAATTGATTGCTTTATTGTACCTCAAATTACACAATCAATACCTCCCATACAAATTGACACTTCTTTACTAAACATTCCTTCGCATGTTCAGTTGGCGGACCCAGGTTTCCATCACCCATCTGAAATAGACATTTTACTAAATGCTGAGGTATTTTGGAATGTTTTAGGCAATAAGCGCATTACATTAGGCAAAAATAAACCAACACTTAATCAAACTAAATTAGGTTGGTTGATCTCGGGTACCATGTATACCAACAGAAATAACACAAAACATACTTACCTTTCTAATGATACAGTCCACTGCTATTTTTCCAATGACATCCAAGTTCAACTTCAATTAGATAGATTTTTTGAATTAGAATCTCTAACTTCACCTCGGAAAACAACAAAGGATCAAAATGAGTGTGAAAAATACTTCTCTCAAACAACAACACGAAACAAAAACGGTCAGTTTGTAGTTCACATTCCATTAAAACAATCAGCAGATGTTTTAGGTGACTCTTACCAACAAGCTTTAACCAGATTTTATTCAATAACAAGACAGTAAATAAAAGATCCATATTATCTACAATTGGGCAAATTTTTGACCCGCTTGGTCTTATAAACCCATGCATTTTACATGCCAAATTAATTTTACAAAAACTTTGGGCCACCAAGGTCTCATGGGATGATAAATTACCTTTAGAAATTGAAAATAATTGGCTACTCTTTTTAAAATCCCTACCTCAACTTAATAACATTGTCATACCGCGTCGAGTACTGTGTGACTTACCAATACATATTCAATTACACACATTTAGTGATGCATCGTTACATGCATATAGTTGTTGCATATATTTGCGTTCTTTGTCTAAGGATGGTACCATTTCTGTTCACTTAGTTACAGCCAAGAGTAGGGTAGCCCCATTAAAGGGAATGACCGTGCCACGGTTGGAACTTTGTGGTGCTTTATTAGCAGTCAGGTTAGCAAATAAAGTAAAACAAGCATTGAGACTTAGCATAAATAGTTGTACCTTTTGGTGCGACTCAACAATTGTTTTAGGATGGATCCGAACACCAAAACCAAACCTAAAGGAATTTGTTTTAAATCGTATTAACGAAATCACCGAAGAATCAAACCAAACACAGTGGAGATATGTACCCACTGAATTAAATCCCGCAGATATAGGTTCTAGGGGTTGTAATGCAAATCAGTTACAAAAATCAAATTTGTGGTGGTCGGGCCCTCCCTTTTTATTCAAATCTGAGTCTTTTTGGCCTACACAACCAATTAACATTCCTTCAGAACTGCCTGAACTTAAATTGCTTTGCAATGTATCTGCTGAACAAAACAATTTTGTTCATAAGTATTCTAGTTTTGGCAAATTGCAACATATCACAGCATATTTATTACGGTTTATACACAATTGTCGCAACAAAAACAACAAGTTTACACAATCTTTTCTAACAGTGCCAGAATTAAAATCTGCTACTTACACTTTATGTAGAATTGTACAACTGGACACACTCACAAAAGAATACAACGGTTTTCTCAAAAATAATGAGTTGCATAGGAAATCTCAACTATGTAATTTAAATCCTTTTATGTCAAAGGAACATAAACTCATTCGTGTTGGTGGTCGGTTAAGTAACTCAAATTATGATTATGACACCAAGCACCCAATACTTCTTCATTCATCACATCACATTACAACTCTATTACTCAAACACTATCACAAGCTTTTGATGCATTCTGGACCTCAGTTACTTTTATCAATAATCAGACATAAATTTTGGATAATAGGAGGTCGAAATTTAGCCAGAAAAATTACTCATGAATGTATAACATGTTGTAAATTTTCAGGAAAATCAACACAACCTATCATGGGTAACCTTCCTATTGAACGTTTACATTCTGAATATCCTTTCAGTAACACAGCAGTCGATTATACCGGTGCAATCCCTTTGGCTGACAGAAAAGGTAGAGGTTGCAAAATTATAAAGGCATATATATGTATATTTGTCTGCCTGGCTGTCAGGGCTGTACACGTGGAGCTTGTCACTGATTTAAGTACTGAAGGTTTTATTGCTTGTCTAAATAGATTCATTGCACGTAGAGGAAAACCCCTCAACATCTTCTCGGACAATGGCACAAATTTCGTAGGTGCTTATAACGAAATTCGCAAATTTTTAAAATCTAAATGTAATGATCTTAGTGCGTATGCTGCAGATCAATCTATCAACTTTAAATTTTACCCTGCCTATAGCCCACACTTCAATGGCCTTGCAGAAGGTTCTGTAAAATCAGTTAAATATCATTTACGCAGAGTTTTATCATTAGCTCATTTAACCTACGAGGAAATGAACACAGTTTTAGTTCAAATTGAGGGAATCCTAAACTCTCGACCTTTGACCCCTTTGTCATCTGACCCTAACGATCTCATTCCATTGACTCCCTCACATTTTATTCTGGGACGAACAATAACGATGTTGCCTTCTTCACAGGTATACGTAGAAGAAAATAAAGCAAATATGAGCACATTGCCTCGTTACGAGAGAGTACGGGCACTTGCCACTCATTTTTGGACCAGATTTTATAAGGAATATATTTCAGAGCTCCAGAAACGTGTGAAGTGGCAACGCAAAGATGGCAGACTGCTACGCCTGGGAGACCTGGTGGTGGTAAAGGACGATCGCCTACCACCCAATCGCTGGCTCCTTGGTCGAGTCATTCGCCTGCATCCCGGACAAGACAACATCGCTCGTGTCGCCGACATCCGTACTGCTGCAGGGGTTCTTACCAGAGCCTACAATCGCCTGTGTCCCCTGCCAACCAACAATTCATCTTTGGAACAGGGTGTTCCAACGGGGGCAGCCTGTTAACGCACAACGCCGCGCAGCGCGCGGGCAACCCACGCCGCGCCGGGCCCCCACCCGCGCCGCGCCGGCGGCCACTCTACTCACCGACGGGTCCTCGGCCGCACCGCACGCGCGCCGATGTACATCCATTAATACTCATCATCGTTCACGTTACGGTGATTGCTTAGTACAATGTAAGAAAGAACAAACTCAAGAATAAACAACTTCATCAAGCACCATTGTTGTCATTCCCACGTGGAAATCGCCCGGGACAAACGCCCTAACACCCATATCGCATAATCACCCACTTCTTCCACAAACTGCCAATTTTTCATTTCTCGTATATTGGCTGCATGGATTTATGCCTTGTAATATTATTTCCGAAAAAAAATTAAGAAAAACCTGTAATTAATCACAAAATATGTCAGAAAATCATGAGCTTAAACTTATTGCACATACAATGAAAAAAGTTTGCAACAAAGAAATAAAAAGAAATTTCATAAATAATTAATTTTCATTTTATGTTACTGCTACAAATTACAAAATTATAAACTTTTATATAGGTTTTCAGTTTATGAACAAAATATTTCATAGATGGATAACGTGGCTGACGTAGGGGGATAATTTTGCCGCCGGGTCTTCTTTGTTTACCAGACTTTCGGTCAGTTTTTTCCATAATATATTATACTGTTTTACTCATTTTAATGGCAGGACAGAGGTCATATATAAGTTACCGTTGAATGTTTTTAAATATTAAAATGATGTTATGAACACTTTTACGGACATAACTTTGTTTAGCAGAGGCTATAAAAATCGTTCATTAAAACACTTGTCTGTAGAAACTATGGTGTTCATAAAAAAATCGTAACATTTTTTCATGGATCCATTAGATGAAAAAATATATAAAAATTGACAAATTTGCAGTTTTAAAATATCGCTAAAATAGGCTTATTAATAGAAATATTATAGACCAAAATGCAGAGAGCTGCATACACAAATTGAATAAACTAACAAATGCCGACTTGTTTGCAGGCAAGAAAGCTAGGAAGGTCTATCATCAAGACAGACATATTTTTTGTAGCATAAGGAAGAAATAGTTGCATAATAATATGATTTTTTTATAGAAAGCGGTAAGTATATTTTACACCTTTTATCGTCGGTAGCTAATGAGTTCCATTATTCAGAGGTAAATAAATTAAATAGTGTGGTATTCTTAAAATGCTCTTGTAATTAAATAAAATTGTAGATTTAAAATTTCAGATGAATTACAGCTCTCTTGTAACTACAACGAGTCGTTTTACTGATAAAGGAACCGGACACTAGTAATCATAATGATAATTACACGCATAGCCAATAGTTTGCCTTTTGTAAACTGTCTGGCAGAATAGCAGATGGAGTATTTTTCAAAGGCCAACGGACCAACGCGTGGAAAATTTAACAAAATAATAAAAACAACTTACTTTAATTAAAAAACAGAAGTTTGATATTTTAAAATGTGTCGCAGCACTAAATAGTTGGGCAACAGAATATTATGTTAAAGTTTTGTTGATAAGCTTCTGCAGCATTAAGCTACTTTGAGTTGGAGAATTGAATTTTCCATTTTGACATTCTATGCAAATGTTCGCAATTCTGATTACTAGTTTCGAAAACAAATATTATTAAAAACTTGAATGAAATCACTTTAGCAGCGGTCAATTCATCCCAATTCATCCTACTAATTTCGTTAATGCGAAAATGTGTGTGTCTGTTTGTATGTTTCTTGTGTTTTGTGTATATGTGCATGTGTGTGTGTATGTGTAAGAGAGAGATAGAGTGTGTAAGCGTGTGTGTGTGTGTGTTTGTGCATGTATGTGTGTTTGTTAGTTTTCTTCATGCTTTCACGTATTAGAAAGAAATGAAGTAAATAGGTATTCTATATATCCGGTCTAATAATATATAAAGTCTAGGTTTGGCTATAGCTCCCTAGTACCATCGTGATTACTAGATGATGCGTTACTGCATTGTCTCGTCCAGTTTTGGTATCATCGCCTTACATATTGGTACCGCAATAGCATCAGTGTTAATCACTGTCATGTCCCGGCTTGGAGGACATGGGAGGCCAATTTCCTAAACCTTTGCATGAGGCACATAGCAACATAACACTAGAAACGTTAATTTTATAAGCAATATTCGTATCTTATCATCAGCATTGCCTTCGGCTTGTTGGCTATCTTTTGATATGGAAAAGAACTTCAGTATCAATAAACGTTTAGTTTACTATACCAGGATAGGTAGCTGGCATGATTTATATTTTTATATAATTATTTTTGTTTAACTTGTAAACTTGAGTAAATATAAAAATGATAAATATAAATTTACTCAGTATTTTGAGGTAGCCTACTCATTTAAAAAAAATAGTTAGTCAAAACTTTTAAATAAATAAAAAAAATGGTTAAATATCGTGAAAATCATCTAAAAATTGTTGAATATGATTTTTTTACTCCACTTTCATTTTAATACAAAAAAAGAGGGTATTTTTTACTTTAACAAAATGTGAACTTTTATCTTAATGAGATTTCTTTTAGCTAACTTAAATAAATAAAACATAAATGAGTTCACGATTTCTATTAATAGAGAAAAATATTAAACTAAAGAGAAGAGAAAAAATACTTATGCACTACACTTAAAGGCAAGAAAAAAATTTACACAAATTACAAGATTAACTTACTAACTTAAACCACTTTTGCATCACATAATAATCATTCAATGTCTTCAATATTTTAATTTAACAACATGTTACATATTTAACAAGCTACAAAAGTTAAACTTAAATTATTTGAAAAGACTGTTAAAGATATCCCAAACATTAAGCTATTGTTTCCATTCTGTATTGTTTAACAAGCCAGGGATATTGAAATTGAAAACACGTAATGCTTCCCTAGGGAATGCGTTAAATTTTACCTTTAACTGCTAGGCTCTGATTGTATTCAATACAGAATTCCCAATGAGGCCGTGATTTCTACTCTTGATTTAGCAATTCGATATTCAACTCCTAAAGAGATTTCGCTAAACAATCTGAAATATTTTTACGAACTAAAAGTTATAATAAATTTACACTGTATATCAACAAAACAACTTAGTAAATATAACACTAGGATTATTCGATGATTGAAATTTGACCACAAAATTTGTGGCAAGTATTGAAATGATCGTTTTAATTTGCAAAAATGGTTTTTTTTTTATTCTCTTTCTCTGAGGCATAAAATAAATCAGAACAATCAACATTTTAATCTTTTTAAAAATCACGCAAGAATTTTTGATAAAAAGGAATTCAAATGATTCAATAATACCAACAACAAAGTTAGATAATAATATAGTTTTTTTTAGTAAAAAATACAAACTGAAATATCAAAACAAAGAGTATGTAATGTAGTGTGTCAAAAGGTAATTTAAATTTGAGATTAGGTTATGATTTATTTAAAAATAGAATGCAATACTACTTAAGATTTATTTATTTCAATAATTCGCCAATATAAACAAACATGTTTTATTTTAAAGCATTAAAATGTTTAGTATTCTAAGAAATAGCTTACGATTAGCCATTAACGTTGTCAGATCTTTCCAAACCTCAGTGCCAGTAGGTACAGAACAGTTTGACCATAAGCGAATACCTGCTGATGATGAAGGAGTACAAGGAGAGAAAATAGTAAACCTTGATGCTATTTTGAAACAAAACAAAACATATTTCCTACTGTTGAATCATAATTTTTTATTCAATGGCACCCCCTACAAAAACTTACCAGTGTGTAATGTAAGAGTAAGCCATACTAATACGATCTTTACATTAACTGATGCCATAGGAACAATTAAAATCATAAGATCTTGTGGTATGGATGGATTCAAAAATACAAAGAAAGGAACTAACATTGCAGCTCAGACTACTGTTATTAATTTAACAATGAAAGCAATAGATAAAGGATTTAAAACTGTAAGAATTAAAGTTAGAAACCTGGGGCCAGGGAGATTATCTGCCCTGAAAGAATTGCAAATGGGAGGATTACAGATAGTTTCAGTAACAGATAACACACCTGTCTCGTGAAACCCTCCAAGGCCAAGAAAAGCTAGAAGGTTATAACTTATACTTGAACATATAGTAGTTTATTAGTAAATAATAGTAGAAGTGTATATGCTATAAAAAAGAGCGTAAGTAGAATATACCGCATTAATCTAGATTTGTTATTATTTTTCTTTATTATATTTTTATTTTAATGGATTTTTAAATATTATATGCACGTTTGTATATTCTCATCGTGTTTTCTATTGCTATATATTGTATGTGTACCTATGCATAATTGTACATAAATCATGTATGCGCATATTTATTTACCCATTCATATTATTTTATTATAATAATTACTAGTATTACAGATAAAGAATAATAATATAAATTTTGCCATAGTATTTCACACAATTATACTATTAAATTATCACTTGTACATTAATTTCACTTTTTGACTTTATTTTTAACATATCACTCAAACGGTTTCACTTTTTTAAGCATCTTCAGGATGTTAATATACCTTATTGATTATTGATTGTTGTAAGTTGTAAACTTACATAAATATTGATTGTTAGAGAGTAAACTTAAATATCTCACACAATGCCTACTCTAGATGGGAACTACCGTTAAGGTACTGAAAATATATATGTATAATTTAGATCTATGTGTGTTTATTAAAAGATTAATATTAAAACGTACACATCTGCTGTGCGTTTTAATATTAATCTTTTAATAAACAATAAACACGGTAAATTATTAAAAAATTAACACCAATATCTAAATCATTTGTAACGCAGTAAACTGCAGTAACCGACTTCCCATTTCCTGCATCTCCGGAGCTCTGCATCAGATCTTCAGCAAATAAAAATGCTCCCTGTGTAGACCACACAAGGAGCATTTTCATTTGATACACTTTCATTGGCATTTGGCATACCTTCTCCGACAAAAAATATTTAAAATCAGTTTATAAAAGACAGAGTTCTAAAGTAACAAATATAACAAAACATACAGCCATATTGATAACCTGTCCTTTTGGGAAAACTAGGCTTAAAGCCACGTTTTCAATTGATTAGTGTGAGTGCGAGTATTTAATACAGGTACTTAGTATTAAGGAAAATTTACGTGAAGACAGCCGTTGATCAGTGCGAGTGATTAGTATTCAACGTAGTAAAAGTGAATTGACGCTGATTACTAATCACTCGCACTGATCAACTGCTGTCTTCACGTATTTTTTGGTTAATACTTAGCACTTGCATTAAACACTCGCACATACACTAATCAAAGTGAAAACGGTTCTTAATACAATTATTGTCGTTAAGTTTTAGAAATACTTTCATTTTTTATTCGTGGGCGTTTCAGATTCATATAGCTGATATTATTAATACTTTGTAGATCGAGATGTACCTACAATTACTGTTATTAGGAAAAACGAATTACATAATACTGGAAACGCCCTACATTTCTCATTTATAATAACACGTGACCGAAATATGGAATTCTTTTTGTCAAATGAAAATTATTATTGGAGTGTCGTCGTAATATGTTTGAGATAGGATATACAATATTTACAAATGTTTGTGATGGATGTTTCTACGAAATCGTATTTTATTATTTAAATCCTACTAAACTGATTACTGATACTGAATAAACGAAACGAAAATTATTATAACCGCGGGATTCACAGTTACAAAACGCAATGTAACTAATTATATTATAATAAACCTAATGTGACTGACAAGACTTCTGACAAGAGAAACAACTTGAATCAGAGGTAGGTACAATCTAATAATAAAGAAACATTTTTTTTTGTAAAAAGTTGAAGAAAAATGTCATTAGCTATTTATAGTTTTATATACTCGAAATTTGTTATCTTATACTGTGAATATGATAACGATTCCGACATCATTTTAAAGCCTATTGAACAAAAGCATAACATTTAAAATCAAAAATATATTTCTCAAAATTACTTACATTTCTTTTCAGTTTATCGTAGGATTCAGCGTGATTATCTGTCACTTAATTAAGGTTTACTTTGAAACCGAATATACCACATATTTTA